>CM024581.1:27395230-27969505 GCA_014182395.1 Eucalyptus sp. ANBG9806169 | reverse complement strand
AGAAAATCTCAGTGTCAGAGGGCTATCCAGATAAATTTGTGAAAAGGAATTTATTTTTATCCGTGTTCAGGCGCTTACTTTCTGTTCTGCTTGCGTCGCAGTCGGCGAATCAGGCAGAAGGCTACACATCATCATCTCGGCGGTTTCCCTGTACATCTGGAGCGCGAGATTCTCAGTGATCAGAACTTCGCTCGCTCCGAAGAAATCTACACGTGATAGTAACACCTGCTTGAAAATCAAGAAGAGTCATGTCCTGTTTTCCATACGGCAGACTCATCCCTAAGTTATGAAATCCTAGCTCGACAAACAGATACACACTACAAACACAATTTAGCCACTTCCATGAGGTAAAAGGAAAAGAGGATCCTGACATATACCTGGACTCCTGGAAGCTTGTCGTCCCAACTAATCCAGCTCGGTCGTCTCCAATTACCAAATTCCTGTCCGTGGTCAATCGTTGCATATCTTAGGTACGATCTGTCGGCAGACGCAAGGTAGAGCCAGCTAGCTGCCCAAAGCAGTTCATCTCCATAGCCCGAAGAGTTGTAGAATCTTTGCTCGCTGGGGGCCGTGACACTGTAGGAACCCCGATAGGTATCAGCAAAAGCAAATAGCTGCTGCGCGTGCATCAGCAGCAAACTCGAATAAGTGGAGTTGATCTTCTTGAAGACCAAAGAAGCTGACGCCATTGCAGCGGCAGTCTCTGCTGCAACCTCTGTTCCTGGAAACGACGTGTTCACTTGTGTAAGGGTCTTTGCAAGGTCATGGATTCAGGCCTTTGCCAACACTGGTGGTCGAGTCTGGATCACCCACCTTCAAGAACGACACAAGTTATAAATTTAAAGCCAAAAAAGAGGAAGGATCAAAATCGTAAACAAGCAGGCTTTTCCTCTTCGAATGCTCATATTAGACTGGCTAATTAGGCGGTTGAGAATGAACGCCTCAGGGATACTGAAATGAGAATCTCAGTTCCTATTCACAATTCAAACTGGCTTATCAGTCATGTTTACAATCGCCTGCAACAAGTTGATGTTGCAGCACAAAAATGGCTAGCAAACAGAATCAGGGAAAGGAAGCGAGATAGGCTTTGTAGGTTCATAGAAGGCAATCGACGACAGATACTGATGACCATCTCATCATCCGCTTGATTCTGTTGGAAAATCATCTGAGAAGTTGTGAAATGAAAGCACGATTACCCTTTAAGCAAAAGTCGAGAAACTACTTTGTAACGTTTGGTATAGGCTTTTAAGATAGGCTTGCCTGGATATAGAGCACATTTGGTGAAGGATGAGCATTGATGAGATAATCGGTGATCCATTTGAGCGAGTCCTGTGCATTTCTCAACTGCTTCACCGCATCCATCTGATCTCCATACTCCAGAATCGCCCACGAGAGCATTGTCGCAGTGAAAGCCATGGGAAACTGAACTTCATCGAGTCCCCTGCATCATACATTCCTTTCGATAAGTCTAAGCCTTCTTCACTGCCATCCATAAGCCCCGAATCGCCCCTCCAAGAAATCCTGTTGTTCACCAACTTACCAGCTGCAGGAACATATTGCACTATGAAGAAGATACTCACAGAGAAGGATTGCTATCTCCTTTTTCAAAATCTTGCTAACTATCAATCACTAAAAAAAAAAAAAAAACTCAGCAGAGGGCAAACAGCGGGATATGGTTGCCTAAACATTTACAACCGTACGTCTGAATCGATGCCTGTTGCCCATCTGCATCAACAACATTAACAATGTACTACATCTACTATTTTTATCTTTTTTTGAGAAGGACATGTGGACGGACATTTTTGAACGTCGAAGAACTGCATAGCAATTCCGAGCGTCTGCATATTTCTGCTTGACCGGACTGTGGTGGACCTTCGGCGCCTTGGAATGGAAGTCCTTCAGAATTGTAAGCGCAACCGCCACAATCACCAGAACTGCTATGACAGTCACCAAAACCCACCAAAACCATCCCCTGGACTTTTGTCCTTCACCAGCCATCTTAGTCTCCATTGAACTCTTTCCAACACTCGGAACTTATTCTGCTTTAGAAAACACAGCAAGAGGGTCAATGCTCATGTTCGAATTAAGGATCACTCGTTACTCGATTTTCTGCGCAACTCGATGCCACGAATTTGGAAGATTCCAAAAAAATTAAATTGGTGAACTAAGGACATAACCAAGAACCAGATGAAATCGGTGGGCTTTCAGCTGATCACAGAATGGCAGAGAAGAGACCAACTGTGACAGTTGAAACTATGGATCGGTATGCCACTAAGTTTAAAGGTATCTTTCCTCTTTTGTACCAATGTCGATGTGACAGATTCGCCCGTTCGTCGTTTCCTCCGTTCGGAATGTTTTGGAACGTTGGATCGAGGTCCTCGTGGGAAGGAGGGTCGAGATGTCGCCGGAGAGGATGCCACCATGGAATCGGAGACAAGTGCTATGGCTGCAGATCATGTCAGAAGAGCGGCAGAGGGTCTGCTTCATTTTCTCGTTGGAAGAAGCTGACGTCAGTGATTGCTCAGAAAAATCACAATCATTCTAGGTGCCACGTGGACCTGAATTCCTTTTCACATCATATGAGACGTAACTCCTACCGATAATAACATCATGTGTTGAGATAATACTATTTAAATTATATTTTCAAAAACTCATTAATGATCGTATCAATGAAATAGTGTAACATGATTGATTTGGTTGCCAATATTCACATCAAATTGAGTCGAGAATGCAAATTGGGCGAGCGAGAGAAAGTCATGGAATTGAATATTTCATCGATGGATATATCGACATAACTCCTGTTGGGATCGGTCGGATCCCGAAACCGGATTCGGCACCTAAACCGAACCCCTAAATCAAATGCGGAAGATAAGCCGGGAATCTAACGTATCACCGATCAAAAAGCACACCACGGATTCGAGCGTACCTTGTTGGCCACAGATTAGACACCGTGCCGTATTGAGGAAGAGATTTCAGTCCGTTCGTCCGATGTCGAAGATTCGGCGTGAAGTGGAAATGGCGTCACTTCTTGGATTTTGGAGAGAGAACTTGAAGAGAATGAACAATGTTCTTGCACTTATGCCAAGAGGTGCATTCCTCTCTCTCTCTATTTCCTTAAATAGGTTGCCCTTTCCACGGGCCTAATTCCCGTGGGCTGGGCCCTTAGGCCCATCGTGGCCGGGCCGGCTTAGGCCCATCAATAAATCCATCATCTCCCACTCGCACATGGTGGTTCAAAAACCAGCATGGGCGGATAGGCCCGAACTTAGGCCCATCAGCGAAAATCCCTCTTTTCCTCTTTCAACATTCATACCGGTGAATAATCCGTGCGACCAATACTTTGAGAGCTCGTTGCTATACATACATTAGGAATATATAGCAGCTCATATTGGGCATCATTTTCCGAGTAAATTTAGTATGCGTTACCTAGATCGATCGATCACATTTATATCTCTCTTAATCTCATTTAAACAATGATATATATATTGTATTCACAATTATGATTATCCCAAAGACAGTCATAATTGGTGGACACTGTGAATACAAAACCACAATGTGATTCTACAAATCCGATCTTCCTCTTTCCTTCAAACTCTCAATTTCAGTTCAACTTGCTTTTCTAGAAATGTCCCATTAGATCGAATCAACTCATGACCATTGGCAACATTCTAAGATAGCAAACACTAAATAGAAATCTTGAGAATAAGTAAGAGTCATGAGGGCACTAAAAATTGAGGAACTCTTTTCCTCAAGAGTCTCACACGTCATAAAAGTTGAGATCAAACTTTTGTCACTCTTATAGGTCGTCTCATGCATACGTAGTATGAAATACGTATTACGGTATTAACTCCTTTCCCATGGAGCGTATGTCTACACAATCAATACCGTACGGATGATAGTTCGAGACATACCCAATGTCTAACTTGAGTTCACGTATTTACTCATTCACAAAATTCATCGAACTCACATCGGCATCTTAGACGAGATAAAGTAAAATGTGTGGGTTATTTTACTTTCGGACATCGTAAGCATTATGTCCTCATCTTAACACTCGATTAAGGCGACATATTTATTTTAAGCTTGAGCTCTCGATTATCACCTAGATAATTAAGCTTAAAAACAGTCTCATCTCTATCTATCACATAGTAAATAGAGGCGATTACCCGTGTGAGTGGGCTAATCTCTTATCATCCGACATACTTTCTCAACATAATATAATGCACTAAACATTAAGATGCATAAAGATCAAACAAAAGATTCATAGGCATTAATAATGAAAACACAAATTCATTAATTGTGAACAACTCGGGAAATAACAATCCGGTACATCAGACTCTACGCAATCCTAGAGATTTTACGTGACCACAAAGCAAATCTCTAAGTATTGGCTTTGTCATAGGATCTGCTACCATTCTATGCGTAGATATGTACTGCAAGTTCACATCCTTTCGTGCAACATTATATTTGACAAATTTATACTTGGTATCTATATATTTGGTCTTGCCATGATATTTTGGATCTTTAGTGTACGCTATAGCTGCTTGGCTATCACAATTAACTAATAATTAATTTGCAGCTTTCTCAATAACACCTAAGTGATCCAAAAAATCTCTTAAGCCAAACTCATTCTTATATTACTGCTGATAATGCCACGAACTCATCTTCCATCGTGGACAAGGCTATAAACGTTTGTTCCTTACTGCTCCAACATATGGTGCCTTTATTCAATAAGGAAACAAACCTAGAGGTAGATGTCCTTTCGTCTAAACCTCCTCCTAAACAGTTTCGGGATAGCCTTTGAGTCGCGATCCTTTCCTTGATAACTCATCGTTTAATCAGCGGTTCCTTTAGATACCACGTATTCTCTTAACGGCTTTCAATGTCTTTGGACTGGATTGGATTGGTATCTACTCACCATTCCAACTGC
This sequence comes from Eucalyptus sp. ANBG9806169, assembly GCA_014182395.1. Classification (NCBI taxonomy): domain Eukaryota; kingdom Viridiplantae; phylum Streptophyta; class Magnoliopsida; order Myrtales; family Myrtaceae; genus Eucalyptus; species Eucalyptus sp. ANBG9806169. The sequence continues at coordinate 27,964,578 of CM024581.1, read as the reverse complement.
AAAAACATATGTTGGGTCTTGTACACATCATAGCGTACATCAAGCTCCCAACTTGCACTAGCATAAGGAACATGTTTCATTTGTTCCTTCTCTTGTGGAGTCCTTGGACACAGTCTATGGCTCAATCATTCACCTTTTGCAATAGGAGTGTCTATGGGTTTACAATCTTACATACGAAATCGTTCAAGAACTTTATTTATATATGTTTCTTGCGAAAGAGACAACGATCTCTTCGAACGATCTCTTGAAATTCTTAACTCCAAGAATGTATGCAGCCTCACCCATATCCTTCATCTTAAAGTTGGAAGACAACCAACTCTTGACAGTATGAACAAACTCCATATTGCTTCCGCAATCGATAGATCATCAACATATAATGATATGATCACAAAATGATCCTTGGATCTTTTGATATATACACAATGATCCTCATCAATCATTGTAAAATCATATGCCATTATGGCATTATGAAAACGTATATACTATTGTCTCGATGATCGCTTAAGGCCGTATATCGACCTCAAAAGTCGACACACCTTTTCTTCTTGGCCTTTTACCATGAAACCGGTTGGTTGTTCCATGTATATTTCTTCCTCTAATTCTCCATTGAGGAAAGCGTCTTTACATCCATCGTGTAATTCAAGATCCAAACTAGATACTATTGCCAGAATAATGCGAATCGAGGTAAATCTAACTACGGAGAAAACGTATCTTCATAATCAATCCCTTCATTGATTATACCCCTTCGCTACAAGGCGAGCCTTATGCCTTTCTATCGAGCCATCAGCCTTTCGCTTTACTTTGAGAACCCATTTGTTCCCAATAGCTCTGCGTCCTTTTGGAAGATCAACCAGTTCCCAGACTCGATTTGATTTCATTGACTCCATTTCCTCTTCCATTGCATGAATCCATTTTTTCCTTACTTGGGCAATTTAGAGCCTCATTAATATTTCTAGGCTCATCCTCATCTTGTGGAGCAACCATAAAAGTTTCCCCTTCAATGTCAAAACGTCGACGGGGAATACTTTGGCGACTTGTTCGCCGTATGGGAGTTTGTGCTCTTTGCACATCATTCCCCATTATGCTCCCACTTTGTGATTAGATAATGATGTCGTCTCATCATGTGGTTGCAATTGAGAATGAGTCGAATTCAATTCATCACTTCTCATATTACTCCCACTTGGACGAACTCCACTAAGATCATTATCTTGATCCGAGGTTTCAAATAGGGTGTTGTCATCCCCTATTTCGCCCTTCTTAGGAAAATTCATCCTCTAAGAATGTGACATCCCGTGATTCAAATTCAGTTATACTCCCACTTTCTGCTCACCTATGAACACATACCCTTTTGAGTGTTACGAGTATCTTATGAAAATACTCTTCTTTCCTCACGGGACCCAATTTCCCAAACTTGTGAGAGGAATCTAGTGTATAGGCAGCACAACCCCATGGCTTAAGAAAACTTAAGTCTGGTTTCTACTGTCCATAACTCATATGGAGTGGAAGCAACTGATTTGGAAGGCACACGGTTAAGTATATAGGCGGCGGATAACAACGCATCACTCCAAAAAGTGATAGGCAAGTTAGCATGCGCCATCATGGACCTAACCATTTCTAGTAGGGTTCTCGTTTCTTCTCTCTGCAACACCATTTTGTTGAGGAGTATATGGAATAGATAACTGTCTTTCTATTCCTTTTTCATCACATAATTTTCTGAATTCATCGAGATAAATATTCTCGACCTCGATCGGATCTCAATGCTTTTATTTTCTTGTCTAATTGATTCTCTACCAGGTTCATAAACCTTTTGAAACAACTTATTGCTTCAGCTTTGTGAGAAATTAAATAGACATATCCGAATCGAGTATAATCATCTATAAAAGTGATGAAATAAACAGCCCCATGCCTTCCTCTCACATTCATTGGACCACGAGATATCGAAATGGATTAAATGCGAGAGGAAACTCAGCTCTTTTACCTTTTCCAAATGGTTTCCTTGTCGTTTTCCCTTCTAGGCAATGCTTACAGATAGGCAAATCGACTTTTTCAATATTGCCCAACAAGCCCTCTTTGGCTAGTCTATTCATACGCTTTGTTGGCCAATGTGACCAAGTCTAGCATGCCATACATTCACATCCTTATCATATGTGTTAGGAGACGTGAGAAAGGAATAACAAACATTTGTATTAACATAATCAATATCTAATACAATGAAACCATCCAGAAAATATCCACAACCATAGTAATTTGTATTCAAAAACAAATCCACACCTCTATCATAGAAGTTCAAATTAAAACCTAATTTAACCAATACTAAGACAGACACTAAATTCCGACGAATCTCGGAGTATACAATACATCATGAAGGAACAAAGTGCGTCCACCACGCATATTCGGTTGGCATGTGCCAATTCCTTTCACTTCAGCTCGGAGTTGTTTCCCACATAGATCCACTTAGTTCCGGTTGGTATTCGTCGGAAATTCCACGAAGGATCCTCTATCCTTCGCTACATGGTCTGTTGCTCCTGAATCCACAGTCCACAAAGGATTAGATTCAGTCATGAATACGAACTTGACACATATGCAAAGTTCTGAAAAATACAAGGGTGCTTACCTTCTTTGGCTCACGACAATCGCGAGCATAGTGACCCTTCTTGCCACGGTTGTAGCATTTCACCCTTGTTAGCTTTTTCATGCGAGGACGCTTTCCTCTTTGATGTTGGTTAAACTTGGGTTTCTTCCACGAAGGACACTTCCTTGCCTTTCCCTTTATCAAACCGGTTAGGGCGCTTGCGCTTGGAGCCCGAGCTCCATTTGAGCTAGAACTAGCATGATAGAGTTCGGCTTAAAACTTAGCCGCCAACGGGCGGTCATCTTCCAGCTCAAGATGACGCAATGCATCCTCAAAGGTTTTGATATTCTCATTATGAGTCGGGTGCACCTTCATATGCTCCCAACTGCGAGGCAAGGAACGAATCACTTTGCTTGCACTTGCTGCTCATCTGTCGGGACATGGCCAGCATCTTTAAGCTCATTAATCATGTTTGACATCTTTCTAAGATGTTGCTTCATGGTCGACCATGAGGCTTCTTATAAGAGTCAAACCTAATAGTGAGCTGTCTTAGTCTGTCACCGAAGTATGACCAAATCTTGCCGCCAATGCTTCCCACATGTCTTTGGCATTTTCAAAACGCCTAAACTCTCGCATGACGTCATTTTCCATGCTTTTGCTCGCAACGTGATGCGAGCAAGAGAGTTCTTTCTTTTCCATGCAGGCAAATGCTTCTTTGTCTCTCTTATCTTTGTGCAGTGGTTCCTTCTTCAGGTTCTACCATGGTTAGGACAAGAGCCTCAAGTGCTTCTTGCTCTTCCGGTACATACTTTTGGATTTTCATTTGCCAGATTTCATAGTTGTCACCATTGAGCTTTTCACCTTTTTGTTCAGCTCGGCAACTATGCTCTTTGTGGTCAAGCCATTGATCCGAACACATCGGACATATATGCACGAATTATTAATGCCTATTATTTATGCATCTATTTTGCACAAACCCATCATATTAATTAATAATTTTAAGTAAGGTTTCGAATCAAAAGGTCACTATGTTTCCAATCATCCTCCAAAAATCCTAACTTAAAACTATCATTAATATGATTGTCATATGCAAAATCAATTCTATGAAGTTACAAAAACTTCAATTACTACCCACATCTAACTACCCACAAAGAACAACCGGCAATCACGAAAGCGGCGGATAATTGACATACAATATAACAATAAGGCTTTCACATAATATTGCTAACATATAGGTTGCTACAAACAATCACAATCAGGTAGTTAACTTTACATAAGATGTTCACCAAGAACATTGAATAAAGACAAGTCATAACATCTATAAACGAGGCATCATGCAACTAATAGGGAAAGCGGCTACATGGTCAATTTCTTTTTCTTTTCTCTGTAAAATTCTCGGGCATTCTTGACAGCCACGGAAAAACAGGACGGATATCCCTTAGGATTTCTCCTACGCACATTCAGTCTGGCCCAATCGAAGTCATTCCTTGGGTCGCAGTCTTTGTGGCTCCAACCCGATGGTATTCATCTACGAATTCCATTACTAGCGCCTTATAGCTAGTAAATCCTTTGACCTCCCGTAGGCGATTCAACACTCCTTGCCATCCTTGTGGAAGAGTGTTCATAAAGGATCGCATCATCTCGAATATCTCGCATGGGGTAACTTAGTTCCAAATGACTTCCCGAATTTTATTGTTGGCCTACTATGACATGATCATTATGTCGTCACTCTCCCATCGATAACCATTCAGATTGGCTATCAACCTTGTAAGCCTTTCCTTCTGTTCATCTGACATCGTGCGCACAGATGCGCGCGGCTTACGGGGAGGCATTTTTTTTTTTTTTTTTTTTTTTTTTTTTTGGGTCAACGGTCAACGGTCAACGGTCAACCTTCGAGGTCAACGGTCAACGGTCAACGGAGTCAAAGGGTCAACGGTCAACCGGCAGGGTCGTCGGACCGGTCCGGCGGTCCGGTCGAGCCGGTCCCGGCCGGGTCGGACCCATTCGAGCCGGACGTCGGCCGGTCGCCGGTCGGACGGGCCGACCGCACGTGCGGAGCACGTGCATGGGATGACGTCATGCGAGGCGTCACCCGCACGTGCCGCGCACGTGCCGGGCGACCGGGTCGGGTCGCCGGTCGGGTTGCCGGCCGGTGACCGTCCGGCCAAAAACGAACCGTGTTGACGTCGGGCCGATGAGCGTCACCCCGATTCTGCCGGCCGTTAGGTGACGTCATGCGGCGTCACCACGCGTCGGTCCGTGGACCGGCGCGTGCCGGTCGCCGCCCGGCGCGCGAATGCGCCCGGTTCGTCACCGGCGCGTGTCCCGCACGCGCTGGACGAACCCAGCGCGTCTGGGCGCGTCGCGCCCACGCGCAGCGCCTTCTGGCCTAAGTTTATAAATAGGAGATTGGCGACAAAAGAAAGAGGTGAATTACTAAATGGATTTTCTATCCGCGTGTCAAACAAAGGCCTAAGTTTCATAACCAGAACAGACATGCTCGTCGTGCACATTGCCAACAGTCCTCTAAATATGAGAAAGCTAATGTTTCTGGGGACCAATCCTTAAGTACCCTCAAATTCGCGCAGAAAATGGGAAGTTGAACTGTGATACGATGACCGACAAAAAAAGAACTGTGATACGATGGAGTATGACTCTACTTAAAGCAACAAAAGAAGCCCAAAGTAGTGAAACGACACCACCTCCGAAAGTCGGCGAATCGGGTGCGCTGAATTCCCGCCAATACGTTGCTTGGTGGTTTGCGCAGAGGGTAAGACGTTTATCTCAATGCAACAAAGAGATGACGATTATCAATTTGTTGAGTTCTTCATCTCGAATTGTGGTCAGTAGTCACGGTGAAAGGGATTTTAGACACCGAATATCATGTTCGGTTCTAGTGATGCCTGTTTACCTGATGACTAATGTGAGGATGACCGGCTCTGTGAAGAATTGGATCAGTGCGAGGAGGTGGTGGAACGCAGAATGGCCGTGCTGTTTGAGGATTCATCGGATCATGCGCATGAAGATTCGACCCGGCAGCCGGGTGGGGAGCACAAGAAGCTCGAGCTCAAGAAACACTCGCCATGTTGAGGGAAAGATACAGGATAGTGAAGACGTTTTACAAGTACAGTGGTCGCATGGCGATAGGCATCGATTTCCCGACTTACGAAAAATGTGGGGAGGTGAAGCTCGTTAGTTCTAGACATTGATGCAACTTTGCTTTCTGATTGTTGTTCGAGCCGAGCTAATACTAGGGGAATTTGCAGGTGCATCTTTAGGTTCGACCATACGAGAACTGCAGCTGTCTGATTTACCACTGTCTATCGAGCCCGGCCAGGAATTCACGTTCGTGCGCTAAGCCCGAAGTTTTGGTGGATGCAAGGAGCATTGGTTGGTGCCATTCATGGTAATAGGACCTCGCGAGAAATCGAACAAGGGTGCTGAGGATCTGAAAGGAGAGGAAATGCCAGAGGCTTGAAATACGAATTGCGATCAAGATGCAATTCCCGAAAGTGACAGCCCATGTCGTAAGTCCTCGCCTTCCAATGATCGACAAAAAGGATTGAAACCCCGCAGGCACCTTCGCGCTGAACTTGTGCACCAGTCGGAGCACAAGGAATTACGGTCGAGGCCAGAGAAACGACCGTCCTTACAGAGAGCCGCCACCGCACAGCCTGTTTCTTATGCCCGGCATAGGGTGCACGCGAGCAGTATCTCATTACTGAGATGGAAGGCGGGGGAGTAGCCCGTGTTCGTCGGCACGAGCCACGTCCACAAGAGCGCACGAGTCGGGTCCGAACAAAAAGCCCAAAATGTACAAGAGAGCTGTGAAGACACAGAGAGTGGCCAAGTCAAAAGCTGAAGATAAGTGGAATGCTGATGCATTATCTCAGTACATCGACGCTTTCTCGCGGACGGTGGCCTTAGTGTCATTAATGGAATCGGAGGAACAGATGGCCCTTTCAGACGGGCGCTGTAGGCTTGTTTCGGAACTCGACAGGGAGGAAGATATTCGTGTCATTTAGGGAAGAGAAGCGGTTGCCATGGCCGAAGGCCATGCCTCCACGAAACAATGATAAGCTGCAACAAAAATCTTTTGGGATGGTTTTCACATTCTCGGGCGCAAGCACTGTACGGGCTTGGCTGCCACCGACTCGAGTTCATGCGGGCAGGGGAAGAACAGCATTTCGTGTCGGCATTGCAACCGCTGCTTTTGTTTGCAACGTTCAAATGATCAGTACTAGCTACCAAGCAACCCATCAATAGAAAGATCCTGCGCAGAAGGACATGCATTTTACTGGGAAGTGGCAAGCACAGTAGTAATCCAGAATGTGGCATTAGCAGATTTTTCTTGAAGCTTACGCTGATCCAAGTCCCTGGTGAAGCTAGTTGCTACAGTCGTCAGTGTGGCTTTTCAGCGACATGGGTTCACAAATTCAGTTATTTTATCTACTTGGTACTGTCAAATTTGCACAACTCGATCCAAAAACACGGTAGTTGGTCGGGATTAATCCGAGTTCTCGAGCCGCATCGATGCATTACGGGTTTCGGGTCGATGCATTCGGCACAAGTATGAGCTGATCTCAATCTATACTTAGGATCTTCATCCGAATCACAGTAGCTATAAACATCTCTACTCTATAGACCAACCAGTGCCGAACTGGAAAAGACCAGAAAAGTGGGGAGAGCAAGGGAGGGAGGAATCGAATCTGTTTGCTCTTCAGGAGCAGAAACGAGTGCGAGCTTTGGATACAATCAGCCCTTGAGTATGGATGTCGGCGCCAGGGGAGGAGTGTCCAGCTGGTACAGATTGAGCGAAGGACCCACGAACCTGAACAGGATCCAGGCTCCGATCACGATGAAGATGGAGGCGTAGGCGAACTTGTTGAGCCAGAACAGCATCCCCTTCTCCCCACGTACAGCTCCACCGCCTTCTCCGCCACGCTCATCTCCTCCCACTTCTTCGGCGTCGGCGGCGCCCTCTCCGCGGCCGCTGTCGCCGCTCCCCGGCCAGCCCCTTCCTCCGCCAGCTGCCTCCTCCTCCTCGACCCCCTGCGGAACCGTACCTCCACCTTGTCCGGCGGCGTTACCGGCGGCGCGGGGGCGCTCCGCTCGTCGTCCCTGGAGCCTCCGGTGGCGCTGGCCGTGATGGCGGCGAGGCGACGCCGGCGACGGAGGAGGAGGAGGGAAGGAGACGCGGCGGCGGCGGCGGCGGTTGAGGAGGTTGTCAAGGCGAAGACGGACGGCGGTGGGGAATTCGGACTAGGAGCGAGGGAATGGAGGATGCCAACCTCCATGTTTTTCCCTGCTGGTGCTTTCTCGAGGAAGGGAATAATGTGTGGATGGATTTGATGCTTTATCCTTCTCATTCATCCTATACTTCCTCTTGTTTTTCTCGAGAAAAATGGCCTGAAAATTTTTAAGTCTTAAATTTTTTAAAAAATACAATGAAATCCTAAAATTTATCAGAAAAACATAATCGAATTCTAAAATTTTCCAAAATTGTAATCATTAGAAGGACTTAATTAAACAAATTTGACAAATTTTAGTATTTTGTTGCACTTTCATAACAATTCAAGGATTGCATTACACTTTTTAAAAATTTTAGAATTTAATAACACTTTCAAGACAAGTTTTTAGTTTGAGTCCAATAACTAGAGGCTGCCTTTAAAGTTTCATTAATGCCAACAAAACCCATAAATATACCATCGTAGTCCACTGGATCACAACATCATCCGAATAAGGATCTTATTTGAGAATTCTACTGTACTCTCTCTGCATTAAAATGTTCTTTTGCTGCCTGGAAACTCTCATCTCATGACATGCAGAATATCTAAGCGAGCTGGTTGGAGCTCTTCTTTTTTCTCGTTTCTTCGCCGGATGTCGCCGGCCTCGTCCCCTGTTTTACCTTCTTTTGCATCTGTTTCGGCTCTTCTTGGAAAGCATCCTTACCAAGAAGCAGACCAATTCGTATCCTTGTGTCTGATATACAAAGCTTTGATGGGTTCTTCTCACTGATTGATCGACTTTCCGATTTTGCAGTGTATCAATATGAGGAGCTAAAGCTTGCCCGGTACCTCACGTGTGACACAATACGACATCACACTGGGATTTATCGGTATGCATTCAGCTGAATTTTCGTAATACCATACAGAAATTAAGTATCCTAGGCTCCAGCGATGATTCTAAGCTTCTACTTGTGATAAGATATGGAGAACTATTCTACTAAACTGTCACATTCTTCAACATGGAAAGTTACTAATGCACGATGGTGAAGATTACTCATACAAAACCATAAACGCAGCTGAAAGTCTATTATGAAAATCAGACCTTTAGAATTCTGCTGATGCAGAACAAGATCAGATACGGATACTCGCACACATTGATATAAAAGCCAGCAAGAGTGGAGTTTTTCAAAAGAAGACCAGGAACCGTATAAAGCTCCAAAGGTGTTCAGCAGATCAAGAAGAACAGCTTCCAAATAATGCGATTCCAATTCTCACAAATTTATATTGAAAAGATCATAGAAACTTATGATAACAGACTTGTTGGCTGGAAAAAGAGATAAAATTCCAGTTTCCTATCAAACAAGTGACGACCTAGCTATCTAACTATTTCTTCGACCCAAGAAAAAAAAAGCTGTCTAACTATTTACAAGGCAGTGAAGTCAAGGCACAGCTTCCAAAATTTCCCTCACACTGGGAGTGTTTACAACACCTGTACAGTTGTCTCTCTGTTGTTTATAAGTATAAACAACCTTTTCCTGGATAAGTCAGCATCTTAAACTCTTTCCAAATTATATAATTGGTGGGAATAGTAGACTTGCAACTGCGTTGCCTCTGAGCAATGACTATCCCGACCCTTCTACTTTCTTCCAACATAAGCTCCCAATTTAGAGAGATCAGGAATCCAGAATGATAATTCCGACGATCCTGTTGCGAACATGAGGTTTCCTGGGGCCCATTTTATGACAGGAGGCTCCGTGTCAGTACTTAACCAACTTGCAACCTGAACAAAGGGAAGCTCAGTTCACCGGGCCTATCAACAGTATTGCACAAAACATTGTGTACATATATACCGATGAAAACAGTACTATTGAGTGAGGTAAGTAAGTTCAAACTTTAAGCAGCTATATGTTTCCTTTGAAGAGTTGCGAGCCAATGGAATAAATGACAAATAGAGAGGGTACAAAACAAATGTTCTATAGCAAGGCAACAGAACATCATGAACATGGCATTAGGAAACCATGCATATTTAGCGTCCAATGGCTAGACATCAGAATTGGAACCCCCATCTCCATGAATGATGATCCTAATAATACAATTGAAATATCTGACAGAATCAACACCAAGAAATACCTCTTTCCCGCCCCTTACGCTCCACGCATAGACACTGCCATCTCCAGAACCTGCCAAAAGAGCAGTCATTCCAACGTAATCAAGGCAAAATAAAAGTTCTACGGAAGCAACAGGACAGAAAGAGCAAGGCTGCTATTAATATACAAGTCAAGTCACCAGAGGAAGTGGCAAACAGTAGTTAAGTAAGAAAAAGGAAAATAGAAGCTCCTAATGTGATTCCTTCCATTTAATGAGTTATTCCATGTGTCCATAGACCAGCATACCATCTATGCTCCCTAAAAGTTAATCCCGGATTCAATTGCTATGCTAATAAAGGTAAAATCATTCGTATTTGGGTCCCCAAAAGGAAAAGGAATTACAGCCCAACTGTAGGACAGACTAAACGAAATATGACATGAGTAAAGCCAGGAGAAAAACATTAGTCTGAAGAAAAGTAAGTAGCAATTAGAGTTCAGCAGCGAAATGATTCATGTGGACACTCTTAAATAACCAGGATTCATAGTGGAACCACCACAAGCAAAGATGAACAGTTTACCAGAAATGACAAACATTCCTTCAGGGCTAAAAGATGCCTCCAAGGTGGACTTGCTTGATGTTGGCTTGACATTGAAAGTGGATAACTGTTTGAAATTAACCAAATGAGGACATAAACAGACTTTAAATAACACAAAAATAAGTTAAGTCTTATAACTAATTTGGGAAAACTCTAACCAGTGTGCCTCGGAATGAGTCGAGAAGATATATATGCCCATCTGTGGTAGTCAAAAGCATAAGCCTTCCATCATTGCTAAACTTGACAACGTTTGCATCGGACACATCTCCCCCAACAGAAAAGATTTCGAAAGGACCCTAATTTTTCATATATAACCAAAGTCAGTTTTCGCAGCAGTGCTTGGTAACCCCAGAATTTAAGGCATCATGAAAAATTAACATGCGTCATCCTACACACATTACTTACTTTTTCATATTTGCGAGCATCAAACATCCTAACGCATCCTCCAAAAGCAATTGCAAACACCAGGCCCGGATCATCATAAGCTGTGGCAGGCCTTCCTTGTACACGTAAAAGACCCTATAAGTGCAGATAGCATTTCAGCACTTGACTTCATCTAAAGAGGAAAAAATTCAGAAGCGACAATGAATCCACCTGACACTTCTCAGCTCGTTGATCCCAGAGTAAAACAGTGCGATCCAGAGAACCAGAGATAAAGCATTCATTGCGTGGGCACAAGCTAAGGGAGACAACCCTGAATGAAAAGATAACAACACTGCTCTTACACATAGGACATGCGGAAGCAGTCACTCTTCTATTAAAATGACTAGTCTCATAATCAAACCTGTCATGGTGACCTTTAAAGTAGCGCAGGTACTTGTTGTCATGCAAGGATAACAGCCTCAGTGACTCTGTGAAGATTGAAATATAAGTATATGATTCTGGAACAAATATAATATTCCCATTGTTCTGAGTACATACCATCCCAACCATTCTTTGAGGAGTATATAACAGTCATCGGATGAGAAGTGAATGAGACCAGATCAACCCCATACTTTTTGCTATTAATTGTCTTCAGACATCTGGAGATGAAAGGAATCCTTGAGTTTAAATGGTTATTCTATTTAAGACTTTGATATATTGCAATACTAAAATGCATAAGAATCAGTCTCGGACAAAAAAATAAAAGGGCATCACTGCTTCTAAATGCCCAGTACAACAACAGTCAATAGGCTGAATGGTACTTGCACGTGAATATCATAGTAGACATGGTGCGAAGAAAAATGCAACTAGATATCTCTTAATTTCTTCTCCAACACCCAGTACTCCCAGCCTACTCTTCAAACTCGCTGATATAGATTTCATGATATGGACAATTATTGAGCATCTGTGAAATCTTGCTGAGCATTGCGCAAGCAACAGAAGTAATCTAAAGTTTGACAAGAAGGTCTATTATATCTTGGGAGGATAGACGCTAGAGCCTATTGGACTGAGTTTCGTAGAACCAAGTCACAGATCAAATTTCGATTGCGATTAAGGAACCAGATAGAGAAAGAGCTTACGTTGCGCTTGCCACATCATAAAGGCGAATAGACTCATCGTCGCTGGCTGTCACCAGATAGCTTGAGGCCCGGTGAAAATCCATGGAACTGATTCTACCACTCTGCAAACAGTAATTACATCGAGTGGAAGCCTTTAGTAATCCAAGAAAGCAACATCCGCGAGCATAAAAGGCAAGCTGACAAATGTTCAAACTCGGACCAAAGTCACCGAGGAGGAGGGCACAAAATTCCCAATTCCCACATAAAAGCATGCACAAGAAAACCCCCGTCTTCGTTTCGAAATATATGCAACGCCACCCAATGATAATTCCACAGCAAGATGCCCCATTTCGAGGCGAGAATAGCTTCTCGCCGCCGATGATGAATCGGGTATTCGTGCAATTCAGCTAAACTACAAGAAGTGCGGCGCAATTCGACCGTAAGAAAAGCCTAAGCTAGACTGGACTGGAAATAAGAGCAGCTCACATAGTCTCTGAACGACATGCCGACTTCCATGCTCTGGAGGATCTCCTCGGTGAGCTCCAGAGAGACCTTGTCCTTGTCTTCTCTCTCGGCTTGCACGCCTGCCAAAAAAGAACCGGAACTGAGCGCGCGCACGAGAGAGAGAGAGAGAGAGAGAGAGGAGCAAAGAGATTCGATCGAAACAGCAGCAAAAGAAGAAGAAAAGAGGCGAGAAGTGCTGATCGCGACGCACCGCCCATGTCGATTGTCGCACGGGAATTTCCGATGGAGATGCTGTGCAGACGCAGCGAGAGGTCTGGAGACGTCCGGGGGCGGAGCGAATCGCCAGAGCAGCCGGCGAAGAGCGAAGTTCAGGTTCATGTCCAGAACGGGACGGACCGGGCCGGGCCGCTAGTAATCCTTTCTCATCCCTGTAAACAGCAACCAACGAGTTGGGCCCACAACCGATGGTCCAATTTTGGGAAAAATATCAACAAAGTTTTAAATTTATTATATTTGTGTCAATTTAGTCATAAATCTTTTAATGATACCGATTCAGTTCTAAACCTTTTGAGTTGGTGCTAATTCAGTCATAAACATTTCAACGATGCCAATTGAATCCTAAACTTTTTGATTTAACGTCAATTTAGTCATAAATATTTTGATTTTGTGTCAATTTAGTTTTTCGACTAATTTTGACTGGATATTGACATAGACGCCGGTCTACTTACATACACCGCAGCGTTGACGTAAATGGTTTTTCTTATTATATTTTAATATTTTCTTTATTTTTTTCTCTCCTTTCTTCTTCTCATTTCGTCGGTGAACAAGCATCAGTCACAGGTGATGGTCCACCATTGGCCATGACCGGGCAGCCTAGCCATGGGAGGCCAAGCCTCAGCAAGGATCAATCTCACCGGATCTAGCTCGAGCGAGGGCAGCCCTGGGGAGGGATCCCTTGGCCAAATCCAACGAGGCCGCCCTAGCCTAGGCTAGGGTCGACCTTGTCGGATCTAGCATGCGAAGGCCGACCCTCGCTTAGGCAAGGGTGAGCCCCACTGCATCCAACAAGGCCGGCCCTCAACCAGGCTAGGGCAACCCTTGGTGAGGACTCCCGTAGCCAAATCTAACGAGGCTGCCCTAGCCTAAGCGAGGATCAACCTCGCCGGATCTGCCAAAGGAGCCTTCATCGGGGTTGCGCTCAACCAAGCAAAGCTTCACCAGGGCCAAATTCGACAAGGCCGAGCCCCAACAAGGCCAGCTTGCCTTACAATGATTGATGGGTGGTCACCGGTGAAATGAAGAGGGAGAAAAAAAAAAAAAAAAAAAAAGATAGAAAAAATTATTTAAAAAATTATTAAAATATTAATAAAAATTGTACATGTCATCGCTAGCGGTACCACGTAAGCGGGCCGGCGTTCACGTTAGCAATGTTTGACCAAAATTAGTCAAAATGACTAATTTGGCACTAATCAAAATATTAATGAATAAATTGGCATTAATTTAAAATGTTTAGAACTCAATTGGCACTAATTCAGAAGGTTGAGGATTGAATTGGGCATCAATGCAATAAGTTTATGACTTTTTTGATACTTTTCCTATCCAATTTATTAGGGATGAGCAAACTAACCACATGAACTTGCCGGCTCTAAGGGGGCATCAATTTAGTTTCGATTCCATGTAATTGGAACTAATAAATTTCAGGTGTGGAACTATCCACCCAAACCGATTTTTTTTATTTTTTACTTCTTACAAATATGAAAAATCCCTAATACCTCCGCAAACCTCCTCCTTTCATGCCTTTTTTCTAAATCCGAAACAAAATCCCAATTCGATTCTCATTCTTCTTGCCTCCCTCTCTTTCTCTGTTTTTCGGCCGATCATGATCACCATAGCATCTCATCGAGGTTAATATCCAATGCTTTTTTTTTTTTTTTTTTATGGCGCTGGTTCTTTTTCCATAACCTCCTCTTTTATTTCTTAAACCATTTCAGCAATAACTTGACTCCTTTCGATGTTTGTTGATTCTCTAGCAATTCTATTATTTATGTGTTGCTTCAAGTTTTGGGAATTCATACTTGTCTATTTTCCTTCCTAGTCACCTTGAAAATTTTACGATAATCTATGTTGGTGTTTTTGGGCTTTCTAAATTCTTTTTCGTTTCAGTTAAGTTTTTATTTCTCCCGTCTTCTCCATTTTCGGGATCTTACATGTCATTTTGTTCATTTGTTATTCTTGCAAAGAACCATCAAGCAGGAAAGAAGAAGAAAATGCCACCGTTTCCATGACCAATGGTCCCATTTCTGGTTCTAAAAATCGGAACCAGTCCCTTCAATTCTTGATTTTTGAATGGGAATTAGATTACCTGAAAATCGATCACCTGTGCAATTTATGTATGCAACTATGGTTAGTTTTCTTTAATTCACTGGATCCGTTTTATAATTAAAAGAAGAAGAAGTTGTCTTACCAAACCAACGTTTTTTTAGCTCGAAATTCTTCCAATTTATCATTTCCAAATCCAATGGAATTCCTAAATTTAGAAGGAAGTAATAGAGATGCAGTACCATCGCATAGAGATTTATTTTTTAGACCATATTTCGATCGTCGTTCGACTCCATCCAAATTCGATTTTGTCCGGATCATTCGTGTGGATCAAAACTCACTCGACCAGAGATTTCGGACCGTCATTATCGCGAGCCTTCCGGGGTCTCACGGCTTTATAGTTTCAAAAAAGCTTTGCAAGTGTCAAGCTCAAACGCACCATGGATTCGATTGCACAAGGAAAAACTGTAAAGAGAGTTGAAAGAGATCGAGCAACTCTGTCCACCTTCAATCATTTACAAGCACGGACGATGTACCGACAGATCACCGGACACGGTCCTAGAAAATCACCCCTTGGGACGATCCCCGTAACATGTCCATAAACCTCGTAGAAAAAAAAAACGACATGAAAAGGTCCCTTGTAAGATGAGCTGTAGAATTTTTTTTTCCATACACGAGTCAATGTACAACTACAGAAACTACGCCCGGATCACATGACCGGCACCGGCATGACCATCTCGGCCGGATCGTCTAAGGGCACGCCGGAGATGGCGGCGGCGTCATCGTCCTCGCCTGAAGCCTTCTTCTTCCTGTTGATGAACTCAATGCAGTCCGCGAGGGCCTCGCTGTGGTGCGGGTCGTTCACGGGGTAGTACGGGCGGTGCTGCCTCGAGGGCGGGGTAGGCGGCGGCGGCGGCGATGGCGACGACTTGGAGAGGGCGGACAGCATCATGAGGCGGAACACCGCCTCCCGGAAGCGCTCGAGCAGGGTCGAGGGGGCGAACCGGTGGCTCCGGGCGGAGCAGGAGGAGGAGCTGGCGACGGGGGCCCTCAGGCGGGGGATGCACTGGGCCTTCGCCTTCCTCGGGCTGCACTGTTCTTCTCCTTCTTCTCCTCGCAGCTGTTTCTCCATTTTTCTTTTCTTCCTCGCCGGCTTCCTTCCTTCCTTCTTGACCTCGCCGAGCAGTGCTGTGTTGTGCTGTGTTGCGGTGGTGGTGGTGGTGGTGGTGCGAATTATTGAATGGTATGTTGTTGGGTATTTATGCAAGAATCTTGGCAGACAGGTAAGGTAATTCATAATTCTGATTTGATGTTTGACTATGTTGGGTTCGGAATGGGAGAGTAGACCGCGGCTGGGGTGGCTACGAGCTTAGCCGGCAGGGAGAGCTCGTCGAAGCACTCAAACCCACAAAAAAGAAAGAGCAAGAAAAGTTGAGATGAATATATAATTAAATTGAGATGAATATGTAATTAAGCCCTACTTTTCTTATTGCTCATTTATATATTTATTTTGGTATTTATGGCTAAATTATATCATAGACCGGATCAATAGGCTGGCAAGATAAACACCCGGCCTCAAAAACCTTCCCAAGGACCTCAATGCTATAAAATTGATTGGTCTAAGAAGGCTGAGATGTTGGGTCGAGCTCGATAAGAGAATTTTGTCCTAAACTCACTCGGTTTGCCTTTCGCATTGATTCGGGCCAGGTAGCCATGAAGGACGACCAGTCCATTAATCAGGTCTGAATCTATCATATGAGTATGTTGGGAGGTGTTTACGGCAAAAGAGTGAGGTTATACTTAAAATCATTAATTACATGTTTGTTAAGTAAGAATGGTGCTATATTAGAGGACGGGAAAAATGAAAATTAGTTATCAAAAAGTGAAAAAAAAAATGATTTGGGCAAAAAAATTCTCACTCCACTCTTTTACAAATGGTAATTTAGTAATGTAATTCAAAAATGTTCAATCCGCTTTTCAAGTAAGTCATATGCAATAGCTTTTATACATGTTGTGTAGAAAAAATTTGCACCTAAACATTTATTTCCGTGAAATTTCGCTAATGGATTTTATTTGCTTTCATGAGAAAATCGATTTTTTCCCCTAAAACGCAGTTCGATTTCGGACCATACGATTCGCCAAATTTTTTTTTATCCTTCTGTCGACTTTATTTTTGTTTGCTAATGGCCTACGTCTCGTTCCTTGGAGATGAAGACACGTCGTTGTCTTAGGCCGCAAATCGGGGAAAGAAAACATTCTCTTGGGAGCAACAGAAAACGACGTCGCCGACATCGCTCCTCCGTGAAGACATCGACTCGCATCTTATTTGCGGGATCGTCCAGAAATGCTGCAGCATTTCCCGATCTGTTCCCCTCTCTCGCCAGTTTGTCTTTGTACTGCTACCTTTTGGTCACCACTCGCAACAATCTTTTATCTTAAGTAATTATGTTCCTTAATATAATCGCTCCCCGAGGCAAGAATGTATGGACCCGACTATCCGGAGGTCCATCGAAACATCCTAAATATAAGTCCGACAATTGTTGACACCACTCGTTTGCCCGATGGAACATGCGCTCGGATGAGTTTTTTGGTTTGGAATAAATGGACCCGTCTCACACAAATTGACCCCGCTCAAATCAGGCTTGTCGACGCATCGTCGTGTTTTGATGTGAGAAGATCGATAGTTTTAACTCATTTAATACTCATATTCAAGGTCTTTTTTTCAGGGGATACTATGAAAGATGCTCACTATGATGTATTTACTTTAATTCTTTGTGTCTCCAAAAAAAAAAAAAAAAAAATCCAAAATTTTATATGCCACACTATGTTCAGAACAAGGATCTAGCTAGGCTCAATTTTTAGATGCACAATATTCTTTTAAAGGCGAGTGCAGAACATACTATTAGGATAATGTGCTATCTTAACATTCTAAAATCTCTAATGCTAGATATAAATTTGAAGAGAAGAATGGAGAATTAGCTTTGCATGGTTTAAGCACATAAACACACGATTTTATTGGTGAGGCTGGTATTTTTCAATATATTATAAACTGTGCCTTTTATAGGCATAAGGTAAAGAAAAGACAAATAAGATTACATCATGGACGACACAAGGCATATTAATGCCTAATTCCAAGACACCTAGGACCATGATTCTTCCTAAAATATTAATTATATTATGACTCATCACCCTAACTCACTCTAAACATAAATTACATCACAAACTCATCGCCCTCACTCATCTTGAAATATTAATGGCGGATGAGTCATTACAATAATTTTTATGACAAGAAAATTAAGTTACTTGTGTCATAATGTGAAAATTTAGGATTTTTAGCGATGTCCAAAAATTCAGGGTATTTGTGTTGTAGTTGGCATGATTGGAGGTTAATAAGCTTTTTTTCTTTATTATTAAAAGTTTATAGAAGAGTTCGAAAATAGAAAAGTTTTTAAAAGGAGGGAGTTCCCCAAATCGGCTGGCTTTCGGCCGAGGGCGGCAGCCGAGCCGAGCCGAAGGGCAGGGCGGCGCGGCGCGAAGCGAGTACAAGATTTTTGTCCGTATTCGGCAGAGTTTTCACATGGTAACATGTGCGGGGCTTTTTATATTTTTCCCATTTTTATTCCATCATGCCTTCGCCACGTCCCCCCATAAAAATTCTTAAAATTTCCGGCCGACTTACCGACCACGATCGATCGAACCAAACCCCCCTTCGCCCGTGCATGAACGCGACACTGAAATTCAATTCACCGAAATCTTGTAGTATCCATTATAATATTGACAACGCGATTTGGCATGCTTTCTCTCGATCGGTTCGAGTTCGAGTTCGAATGGACGGGAACGGCGTGCATCGAGTGCATCCACGCCGCTCTTGTAACATGGAGATGGTCTATGAACACGGTACGGCGATCGGGTGTCCCATTTGTACTGGACGAGGGAAGACTTGGTCGTCATCTACCAAATTTGTTTCTCAAGAGATGCTGAGCGCTTAAAGGGTCTGATTGGTAACGTGCCAAGCAATGTTTATTTCTAGTTTTTACAAAAATAATGAAATCCATTTTGTAACATTTTTGTTCAATAAATGGATTTACAACATAATAAATAAATAAATAAATTGCTTCTGTGTTCTTGAAAACAATTCTAGCATCAAGCATTTTCTTCTTCTTCTTTTAATTCTTTTCCATTTCTTTTTCTTCTTCATCTAGCGAGCGATTTCGCCGGTGGCTAGGTGAGGCTTGGGCTAACGAGGCCCCCCCGAGGTCCTCAACCTTGCAAAGACAAGGACCGGTAATTGGCTAGAGAAAGAAGAAGAAAATGAAAATAGAAAAGAAAAAAGGAGAAAAATGTAATAAAATTATTTAAAAAAATTAAAAGGAATTCTAAGTCATTTTTTTTTTTTTTTTTTTTGCAAATCGTATCAAAAGAAATATAAATTTTATGCAGCTACTAAATAGTTTCAAAAGTTCGGAAGTTTATAAAGGAAACAAAAAAAAAAATCATTTATGAGAAAAATTATTCACAAGAACAAAATAGTTACCAAATGCACGCTAAATCAATCCACTAACCTAAATTTACATTCATCGAGATTGTGCATGCATGTGTCACGATCCGTGAAAGCTCTTGTACTCATGACACTTGTGAATAATGCTTGGGATTATCAAGTGAAGAGTGAGAATGCAGAGGAGATAAACACAACTAGTCCGTAGGAGTGGTGTTAGGACGGTTGGTGCTAGGAGTTCTAAGATTGAAGGATTATATTACTTAGAAGCTTTGAAGGCGAGGTTGACTTCTCGTGCATAAATTGGTTGAGAGCTGATACCGCTTTCCTGATGATGACATAGTAGGCCGAAACCAATTGTTGAGCTCAAAAAGATCCGCTATCTCGTTCAATGGATTAGATGTTCAAGTTAAGTTGGGTATGATATGATCTCGTAAAAGCAAGCTATTCACAGTTTGTTCTCTGGAACAACTATGGAACGAAGGTTGACGTGGCGAATTCCGCTCGTCAGGTGCCTCATGGGTTGTTTTGCGGCTAAGGAACCGCTAGCCCATGACAATTTGGTATCAAAGCAAGTTCCCTTTAGTAAGTGGGTAAGTCGGAGAAAGATCTGATTCCTTGCTCCAATGTAGGTTGAATTGGAGAGTATTAGTGGTCTACCTGGTCCTAGGGTGAAGAGTGAATTGCCAAGGCAAAATATGCTCAGACAAAGCATAGCTCTCGACTAGCTTCTAGGATGACAATGGGCACAGGGAAAAATCGGTTCCTCGCCGAGTGAGTTGAGTTGGAGAAGAACCGATTCCTCACTGAATGAGGATAACGTTCCTAGATCAATCGATGAATCTAAAGAAGAGGTCTATTGCCACGTTTTCAACAAGGAAAAAACCTCTATTAGTCTGTTGGGGCCAAGATGCTTAGTAGGCAAAAATGGCGCTGCTAAAAGATGCAGTTGGTGAAAAATGCCACACTTGCCAAGGAAATAACAGGTGACCGAAAAAGGGCTCGAACAATTGAGATCAAAATAGGCTACCAATGGAGCAAAACCTATTTTTTTGGGTGAGCGTGACCATTCGATGTATGATCCCAAAAGTGGCGCATCAATGGTTAAGAGATGCAAGGAAGCGACAGACTAAACCGCAACTAGAGCGTTGTGGAATCGAGTGGGGGAGAATGTCACAATCCGTGAAACCTTCCATACTCTCGACACTTGTGAGTGGTGCTTAAGATTATTGAGTGAAAAATGAGGATGTAGAGGGGATAAACACAACTAATTCGTGGGAGTGGCGTCAGGACGATTGGTGTTAAGAGTTCTAGGATTGAAATATTATATTACTTAGGAGCTCTGAAGTTGGGGTAGACCTCCCGTGCACAAACTAATTGGGAACTAATGCCGCTTTTCTAATGAGGTCATAGCAAACCGAAACTAGTTATTGAGCCTAAAGAGATATGTTGTCTCGCTCGATGGATTAGATACTCGAGCTAAGCTGGGCTTGGTACGATCTTGTATAAGGAAGCTATTCATCATTTGTTCTCTGGAACAACTATTGAACGAGGGCTAGCCTGGTGAATTCCGCTCGCTAGGTGCCTCATGGGTTGTTCTACGGCCAAGGAATTGCCAGCTTGTGACACATGCATGACATTAGGTGGTTATGCATTGAGCACTTACGACGCTTTCATGTAAATGTGACAAATGGGTCAAGCCAAGCTGTCAGGGGTACTAGTCATAGAACTAATTTTTAAAAACCTTACCAGACACACCCATGACTAACATGTTACTAAACTTTACATAAAATCAATCGGACCAAGCTCAAGGAGAGAACGACTTGCCAATGCTCACTCAATTCGAACATCAAAGCAATTGCACAAAAGCAAGTCTCGACAGGCCTTGTGGATTGTCGGGCTCATGATGGTAATAAACATAAAATGATATGATGGCATAGTGTCTAGAACCAGGGGATACTAGTTAGACGTGATGGTTCTAAACACTGTGTGAAGCACGTGTCTAATTGACAGAAAATAAGCTTCTAACAGGGGTTTCCAACGGTGTGGTATGATAACTTGAAGCCCAGCTTGGATGCGTTCATTATATTAACGTGTCAGTGCCTGCACGCCCTATCCCTCTTAATTGGAGGGAGTTTTTCTTCCCTTGCCCCTAGAAATACCCCCGAATTTTACATTTCAGAGTTTAGATGAAACAGTTTTAAACATATTCAGGTCCAACATGTCTAATTATATGATTTAGCATTTTGTTGGGTACTCTTCTCAAGGAGGGTGAATCTTTCCCACGCTCGAAGCAGATTTGCTGTCGCCGACCTCCTTGGTTAGAGAATAATTTTCTACAAATTTGGGAAGTCATGAGAGAGTCTACTTGTTCGGGAAATAGAAAAGTGCCACGTGAGAAACTGGATCCCTCATTTTTTTAAGTGTGCTATCTCTTATTGGGAAATTTATTTAAAAAATAAAGGCTAATTCAGTTTTCAATTTTGTTATTTAATCTTAAACCTTCCAATTTTTTCAATTTAGAACTAAATCTTTTGACAACTTGTCAATTCAATCATAAACCTTTTAATTTACAAATTTAATACTAATTTTTTAATTTTTTTTTATCAAACTAATCCTAAAATTTTTGATGAATTGCTAATTTAGTTTTTCCAATTAATTTTGGTTGGATATTGCTGATCTGACTGCCTGTTCAGTGTTGATGTTTAAGTTAGAAGAGGGAGAAATTTGAGAGAAATGTAAAGTGAACTAACAATGTTTTCGGGCATATCTTTCGAATGAGCTTTTAGCTTTGTATTTATGATACGTTACATCACGGAGCGGCAGGTAAGGTGCATCGGCACAAATCGGGAGGACTTACATGAACTCACTGAAATCAGTAGATAAGAAAAGAGTCCTCGTGCCGATCCAGAGGGAGCTCGAAGCGGTGTCAAGCTTCACCATTGTTGGCGACTAGCGAGCATGGCCTTGGTGTTACAGACAGAGAGAGGGAGATTGTTATCGAGCGCCACTGTACTAACGGCACGGTTCGATTGCTCGCCGCGGTGGCGGGGCGGGGCAGTGGCTGGTACTGATTTAGAAGGGGGAGAGAGAGGAGAAATAGGTAGAGAGGCGGAGTTGAAATTTGGTGTTTCTCCATGCGTGATAGCGCACGAAATGAAACATTCGTGTGGCGTGGTCTATGAACGGCACAGTTCATAAAACTAGTACATAAAGCAACCAATCTTCATTAGCAGTACCAAACATTTAAAAGCACATGACTCGTTTGATCGACATGAACGCAATTTATTCGAGAGACACGGATGTAGACATGGATACAATATGGTACAATACTGTACCATCAATACCTAAGTACATCACAGCCTCTGGGAAAAATTCAGCTAATCGGAACAAAAATTAAAGATGCTTCCTGCGGTAAATTTCTCATGCTCGAGACTCTTGCTCCTTCTGCAGAGGAAACATGGACGAACTAGTAATCCTCTCTGTGGTGATCGGGTCCGCTCTTCTTCCTTGCCAGCAGCCACCCCACGACGGAGACGAGAGCCTTCTTGCTTTTCGTCTTGTTTGCCGACAGTGGCCTCTCCAGCCCGGTCTCGCGCTCTTCGCTACTCGCGATCACTCGGGTCAGCGACGGCGGGCTCGCGAACTTCACGTACCTCGTCGTCTTCCTGTGGAACTCGAACTCCCTCTCGTCGTCGTCGTCGTCTTCTTCATCGCCGGCGCTGTCGTCTTCTTCTTCCTCTTCGCTGGTCAGGGATAACTTCTTCTTGGCCCTGCCAACTCTGGTGACGTTCTCGATGAACTTGACGTCCTCGATCTCGGGATCGAGAGAGTGTTTCGGAGACGCCGCGGCCTTCAGTCGCTTCACCTCTCTCTGGCGTTCTCGAGCTCGTCTTTGAGGGTTTTGATGGAGTTGGCCAACCGGTTGTTGTCTTCTCTGGCCTTTGTGAGGTTTTGCTTAGTTTCCTCGAGCTCGGTCGTTAGGGCTGCGATTTGGGAGTGTGCCGCCCGGGCGGTTTCACCAGCTCCGGCACGCATCTGGCACATAACATTACAAGAACAGATACATACAATGTACGTCGGATGTCACGTAAAATTCGAGCTATATTCCGAATAATGCGAGGAGGCTATTTCACTATGCAAGAAAGTTATTGTTGTATGCATGGGATTTATGAATCTAAGTACGTATGATCTACTTCACCCTAGAGAGATACTTTGGAAGAAGAAAGTAATAGGACCTCTTTGAGCTTATTGGCGATGATCTCCCCGGCGAGGACCCGTTCCCCGAACAGCGCGACCGCCTCTTTCACCGACTTGAACGGCGGCCTCGTGTCGATCTCCGCTCGCCCGACAACCACCACCGCTCCGCCGCCTCCTCCTCCTCCTCCTTTATCCTCCATCCGCCTCCTCCTCCGACACCCTCCTCCAAAAGCGCTCACGGAAAGGCAAGGAGGCAAGACTGATCAATGTCAATGGCGTCATCGAGACGCCTTTAAGTACGAAGTTTCCAAGGCATGCGTGGATAGAATGCAGGTGCGGATACATCGGAGCTCATGATGAGGTCGGTACTAATGGCGACGCTATAGCTGGTTGATGATCTTTAGTGGGATTTGAATAGAAATCTTGGTAGAGAGAGAGAGAAAGGGAGAGAGAAAGAGAGGGAGGAGTTGATTTTCTTTGCGTCCACTACACACTGAGAGTTCTGTTAAGGGAAGATGACAAAGAAAATAGTGGTTGGACCATCGTTTTTGAGGGTTTGATTCGTTAGTTCCGAGCCGATCGGACCCGTCTTTGATTAGGACCTCCCTCCTTCTCCAAAGTGCTGCTTTTCCTTTTCCTGTCCGGCCTCAAGTAAGTCGGATGAACCGCAGAGTGAACTGTTCATGAATTAGGTTGCACGTTTAAGCTTGCGCAGTAATCTGTGGGTTTGCTTTGCAAATTAAATTTACATTAGTGGTAGGGGCAAATGCGGGGGAGTCCTGAACGTTTCTGCCCGTCGATCAATTGAGTCTTTGAATGTTCAGCGCCGGTCGATTGATCCCGGAATGCTTAAAGAATGTGCAACCGGGTCCTTAACGCATTCGCCGGTCGACGCTTGTCAGCATTGGAACATGCTGTGTTGGACCGATTATGTATTAAGGACTTGATCATAGGTTTTTTTTTTAGACTTCGATCGCTCTATGAACCAACATCAAACGAGACTCGATTGACTAACAGGTACGACATTTTGGATGTCTTCCACACTTATCCCGAATCAAATGTATACTAGTATATTGCCGGTTGGTTGCTGTGGGAGTACCAATTATCATATGCTCTAAACCAAAATACATGGAACGTTCGTCGGTTTATTTTTAATTTCAAACCCACAAACACCCATTTAAATTGTAACTTGAAACGGTCGCAATGACCAAAATGCTGAAAGAGTAAAAGAACGAGAAAAAAAGAGAGGCAAAGGTAACTGCGTGTGCAAAGGCCCTCTAGATAATGATTAAAGATAATGTTCATCGCATACTGCATACGTCCAATTAGGAAAAAAACATAGGTCATCATTTCTTTTAACGATATTTAAAA
Organism: Eucalyptus sp. ANBG9806169; assembly: GCA_014182395.1. NCBI lineage: Eukaryota > Viridiplantae > Streptophyta > Magnoliopsida > Myrtales > Myrtaceae > Eucalyptus > Eucalyptus sp. ANBG9806169. The sequence goes on along the minus strand of CM024581.1, from coordinate 27,939,764 downwards.
TCCTACACTTTCTCTAAAAGCTTTCTTGTTTTTTCTCGTTTAAACAAAACTAAATACACTGTCGGTATGGACTTAGGAAACATATTTAAGGTAACAAATGAAATAAAGCATATTATTGCAAATCTTATAAATTACTTTGAGTTGTAAAACTCGGGATCATGGATTACGTACACTTTTCAAGAATACATGTATTTAGGAAAAATAAATGTTATATATTTGCAATTCTATTTAAATTATTGGTGGCTCGACAGGCCCGAAAGACCGGGCTTTGAGAAAACATGATTTCGTAGCCCCTCAAGCTGGGCCTAATGTTTTGCTCATATTGGTGGGTTTCAGGAAAACGGATCATATTTTGGGCCTTACCAGACTTGATGCAGCATTCCATCGGTTACTTAATCATAGGTCTATCAAACTCGTGGGATAAAAAATGATCCAACCTAAATTGACATTTTTATATGTAATGCAAATTTAATGGCTCATACTCGAACCGACTCTACTCAACTCAAGCTTGTATTCATAGTGATTTCTCTCCTTAAATTATTGACTCTGAAGAATGGATGACTCTGGATTGGCTCACCGAGTCAATGAGAGCTTAGGCTAGGACTTCACACAAATTATAAGTAATGTGGAGACGTGGGTGAGCGCATTGTTGGCGGATAAGTATACTTGTGTGAATGGATTCAAGGGTTAGTTCAACCTCAAAATCAGATTGGTTGAATCGGTTTAAGACCGATTTGAACTAGTTCCGAGGAGAACCCATGATACCGACCTGGAAACCCGACACCAAATAGTCCCAACTAGCTCTAGGTTCAATCAATAGCCTAAAAAAATCTAACATTACTTAAAGAAAGAGAATCCTTCAACGACAAGAGCTCCTACTTATTGAACAAAATTGGGAACTAGCTCAATTTTGTCCGATTATTAAGTTGAACCGAACACGATGCTCACCTTTAACTGTTGTCATCACACGGGCCTATCACCAACGATGCTCACCTTTAATATCACCACCACCTTGATATCGATGAAATCTTAGTATATTTAAATAAATCTAAAAAAATTGAGAAAAATTCAAATGTTTTTTTTTCTTTTGGCCAAGAGAACATCTTAAAAGCTTAATAAATAGAAAAACACTAAAATGAAGAAAATAATAATAAAAGCAACATGGAGTGTTCATAGAATTCTAAAAGCAATGAACATGTCAAACAAGTAATATAATGATGAGAAAAGATATCGTCCCACAGAAATTGATTAGTAATAAATTAATTAAATATTAAAATGGACTAATTATAAGATTTATCTAACTAATCAAAATAGAATTTAGAATAAATTAAAATTGACAAATGTAGAAACAAAATTAAGTAAATGCAGCAAATCAATTAAATAAATATGTTAGAGCATTCGATTTCACCATAAATACTATTTATGAATTTCAAATTATATGCATACAAAAACAATATCAAACATGTGATAGTAGAATTTCCAAATTTATTTACTACCCAATCACTAGGTATAACAAATTTACTTAGTTTATTAATCCACAATATCTCTAGGTTAATTTATAAACCTAAGTGCATTAACATCTATGAAAATTTCTGGTTTACAATGAATCTTTTAGATCGCCTTATCATCGAAAGTTATACAAATATATCTCTATCCATATTTAATTCATGCTTATATATTATAATGAGCAATTGCATATTATCATTTCTTAGTTCTAAACATACACATTAGATCATTGAAATGATGGTCAGTCACCTAAAAGTATTAAGCCCAATAATATATAATTCACGTAAATGAAATCACTTGCAAAACATAAAAATTATGAAATTCAGATCATTATGATTAAGCTATATCGTAACTCTAATAAAAGAAAATTAGCAAATAATAAAAGAAGAAACAAAAATATAAATCAAACCTAACATCTTGAATCAAAGAATAAGAACTATGTCATCATTTTCCTCTTCTCTTCAAAATGCTTGAAAAATTCAAAACAATGAAAAAGATCTACTCTCCTCCTAAGCTCTCATGTTCTCCTATTTATAGGAGACATCCAAGACTCCTATCCAAAGGTAATTGCTTATTTTTCACATAAAATTAGGGAATAAATCACAGAATTCCTAATTTGATATCCACTTTCCAATTTTTTCTGATAAAATTAGGGAATAAATCACTGAATCCCTAATTTGATATCCATTTTTCAATGCTTTTAGATTTGAATTCCTAAACTACTAAATTCTTTCTTTCCTTCTTTTTGTCATTTTTTCTTCTTATTTTCTCTATATCTCATTATGTTGCATAAATAAGGAAAATTTGAATAAATAGAAAAAAATCCAAATATTTTATCACGAATATTGCATTATTTGTTGCCTAAAATTTGTAAAATACCTCTATTTTTATAGAGTTATCATTGAGACCCAAATTTGCAACATTGCTCGCTTACCCTAAAACTACAAGCCTACAATAAACAAATAGAAGGGAAGATGAAGAGCTTTTGCAAATGCAATCGGCCTGCCACAAAACAATAGCCAATCATCCAAATCCTCAGGTCCTTCAACTCCACCTTCAACCAATCTTGTCGTCTTCAACTTCTCTCAACTTAGAGTGTGTTTGTTTCAGTGAAAATATTTTCAAAAAATTAGATTTTTGGACTTCCACTTGATATGTTCACCAAAAATGACTAATCAACCGAAAAGACTTTCTAGTTAAAGCAAACATTCATTTGTGAAATTAGGAAAGTGAATTTCTAAATTCATTGCATTTGATCCTTCGAATATTTTTGCTGAATAAGATAATGTCATATAGAATAAACATATGATAGAATTTTAATTATCCCATCTAATATTTGTTAATGTCCAAATATAGCATGGATTAAAATAAATATTATCTAAATGAGTGTTTGATTTGCAGGATTAAAATTAAAAATAAATCACGGAGGTCGTAAAAACTATTCATCCTTCTACAATACGCCATCCACATCAGACATCCCTCTTTCTCATGAATTTGAGGACATCTTCTCCTTTTCCAATTTCCCTTTCGTTGCCCTCGATGGATTTGGCCTTGCTCTACCTTTGACTTTATCACTTTGAGATGCCTCGAGTTTGAGTTCTCCGTCAATCTCGTGTTCTTTGTCATTAACGTCTTCCTTGTTCGTGGTGAATCCATCCCCTTCAACGATTGCAAATACCGCATTACTTCCTTGCGACTACGTTCCGACTTGTTTGGCAACCTCAACGGCTTTCACCAAGACGACACGTAGATATGTTTCTCAAGTAGGTAGCTCCTTCAATCCAACTCGCTTTGAGTGATGCAATTGAGGAGCTTTGTCGCCTCCGCTGTCGCCTTTGTTGGATCATCTTCTTTGCAAAGGAGGCACCGGGATCTGATGGGGATCACGGTGTTCTCTGCCAAGATGGAGTTGAGCGATATAAGGAAGAAGTAGAGTGTGACGTCCCTACAACATCACATATGAAACGCAAGCGGAAACTAATTATTAGTACGTTAACAAGATCTGTCTTAATTAATAATTACGCTAAGATATTCTAACCTAAATAATTAGCATGTATAATATTACACAGTCTTGGAATCTTATAAGGCATGATCATCTAGTTTTGTCATTTACTATCAACAATTCATTTATAAACATACACGATTCATCATAGAAGTGGCACCATCTCATTGCCTTCAATGATTATCACCTATTTCTTATTTACATAAACATGGGAGCTTACATGTTCCGCACACATACATAAGGAAATATTTATATGATATTAGTCAAAAGTGTACATGTTAAGCCCGGGAAATGTAAAAAGGAGCCTAACTTCACTACTCCTTAAGCTAAACCCATGTTGCTAAAAAAAAAAAACATCATCAGCTTCCACTCAAACTAGGTGCTTTAAGCATCACTCGCTCCATCTCCAGGCCCATCATCTTAGAAACAAAGAGGTTCGAACAACTCTCCTTCATGGTTAATGAACCAAGCCTCAAATCACATAAGCATCTAATCGACACACCCATCATCCATCCATAGTGTGACTTCATACCGGGTGTAGGTCAAGTCAATGTGGGGGTCAAAAACATCATGAAAAGACACAAAGATATAAGCAATGACCCCATATCATGCCACATGTGGAACATCCATTTTAACAATCTGAAAAAGATGAAGGAATGAGCAATGCCCAGTAAAGAAAAAATATGGCTCCAAATTAGGTGATCCATTAGTTGCTAAGAAAAATGCAAGTTTCAACAATAAGTGGCATATAGACAACTTTATTGTTATACTTATTCATATTCATAAGCACCACAAACAAAGGATAATAATATGGGTTAATACCTTGAAAAACCCCAAATTGGTATACATGTGACAAATTTACCCAAAATTATTTTTTTGACCATGAAAAACCCAAAACCGGTACACTTGTGACAAATTTACCCCGATTGACCATAAAAAACCATAAACTGGTATATTTATGATAAATTTAACCTAAACTAATTTATTCGATCGCAAAAAACCCCAAATTGGTAAATTTGCTAAATTGGATTAATACCACAAAAAAAAAAATTGTAAATTGTGACAAACGGAGCGTAAAATCCCAAATTGGTATACCAGTTAACTATCACGTGTCTTAACAAAAACTAATAGAGGGTAAACTTGTCACAAGTGTACCGGTTTGTGGTAAATTTGTCAAAGGTATACCTATTTGGGGTTTTTGGTGGACAAAAAAATAGTTTGAGGTAAATTTGTCACAAATGTACTAGTTTAGGGTTTTTTAGGGTCTTAACCCTAATAATATTAGCACACGACCCTCATGTATCTGACCAAGCCAAGATTTGGTGCAAAACACACATGGACACACGCCAAGTGTATTTAATCCATCATGTGTTTCAGTATCCACCATCTAATCGGGTTTTTGATGGATCATAAGCCAGTTCGATTGAATTACTTTTGAATCCCTAATTCGGACTTTCATGGAATCCCTACCATAGGCATCTCACTCCAAGGCATTCACACAACTGAGGCATCCCAGTCACATAGCAGGAGCATCTCATTTCGAGGCATCCTGGTATCACACAATCGAGGTATCTAAGATTACATAGCATGGGCATGCCATTCCCTAAGTATCATTGGCATCACAAACCCAATTGTAATATTTTAAATTTAATTTAACACATTTCATGTGTCACACCTTAAAATAATCACATCACAGCAGCATGTTAATCGATTAAGTGCACAAGATCATTCCAAAGTCAAGACTATGCTCACATACATGACCTAATGGTGTACTTCATTCATCTCACACAAGAGACTCGACTATTCACAATTCCAAGTCATTATATCACAAGTAAGAGAGAGAATATATTAATTAGCTATGTATAAGAGACCACAAGACTCCCAAACGATAGCCAAAAGTTCAAACGAGTTGAGCAGTTTGGAACACGAGGGTCAAAACTATAGTAAATCATTTCGAAAAATTCTGAAATTTTAAGAAATTTTTGAAAATATATTGATAAACATTTTTCGTGGAGGAATATAGTCATATTTCTCATTGTATAGAGAGTGGCAAGTCCTTGAATTAACCCTTGAACCTGTAAAATTTTTCAGACTCTACCACACACTAAGAAAAGGCATTTCGGTACTCAAAACTTAACCAATCACCACCAAATTTTAGTTTGTCACACACAAAAAGTAACCCTACAAGTTTCATGAAGAGTATAAGACTTGATTCTATCTTGAAAATGACTGAAAAATCAAAACCAATTGATATCCTTTATTTTCATCTATCTGCAGATTACTACAATAGATAAAATTCACATTTTTCACTTCTTGTACTACTCTCAGAAAAATTCAAGAAAAAATTATGACATAAAGTAAAATTTACTATAACTTCTATAAAGAATATAAGCCTAAATTCGTGGTAGATTCTTCTGTATGAAATTCACAAATTCTGTGACCAGAAGCGCATGATTCTGGATAGACCACTTATCATTAGAAACCCCATAACTCGGCCTCTATTACTCTACACCTTCTTAAACAAGCTTTGTTCAAACCTCAAGCACACATAAAGTGCGTTTGGGAGTGACATTTTCAAAGATCTTTGGGTGTTCAAAGCTCTTTGGGGCAAATATGTAGTATTTGGCAAAAAAATTTGAATAACCATTGCACAAATGCAAGCATTTTGAAGGCTAAAAGCCCAAGGCTTTCTAGCATACTCAGTAAGCTACAGTGCACCTTAAAAAAAATTCATTATTCCTTTCTTACCCTTAAAATTTTACTAAAATTGCAAGTTTGACCATTTTAAAATAAAAACCCTAACCTTCTACTCTTCTTTTCCAAGCAAATACGCCACGCCACGCACACCGCTTTCCTTCCCTTCCCCTTTGCTCTTCTTGACTCTTCTTGAGATCTCACTCTTGCCACTTCAAAGCTTACCCCTTCGGTTGTCAAAGCTCGCATCTCCAGTTGTCTGTCAAAGCTTACCTCTTCAATTGTTGAAACTTGCCTCTTCGATCGGTCACCGAGCTCATATGTTCGGTCGCCGAAGCTTCAGTGAATACTGTCTCCGCCTAGGCCCTCGTCATCGCCATTGCATTACTTGCCATCGCCTAGGCCTAGTCCCACGGCTCAACTCCCACGCCTGCTAGCGACGATGAGCGCCCCCTCTGTCTCTCTCTTTGTGTCTCTTGCATTTGGTGAGACTGAGATTTGAAGTTGGGATGTGTGGCATCCTTGATTCTTTCTTTTTCATGCTGTGGTTTTTTTAAATGAGTGGATTGTGTTTAGTTTCTCTAGCAAGATGGCCATTCTCTGATGAAGAAATCTAGAGAATGTTCCCAATTCGTCCTTGCATCTAAAAGTTATTATAGGTTTTTATTGTAAATGGCTTCTTCCTTTCCAAAATCCAATTTTGGGAAAATGGTTTTATTCTAAATTAAATCATTTTTCAACTTAGAAATTTCACCTGAAACAATACATTGATTAATTCGTGCGCTATGACATGATGAAGAGAAGATCTCAACGCTTTTTCGATGCCACTCTTGATTCTTAATTTTCGAAACGTGGAATTTGAAAATGGTGCGAATCAAAGAAGATATTGTTACATCAAAAGTGTACGTTTCCCTTGTTGCAACTCTTCTTTTGGATACTTTTTGCATTGATTAGTAATATACACAATAAGTTGCTTTCATTATTTGAATCTGAAGGGAAATATATTGTTATTGGAGTCTAAAACTATGGGAGTTAGGTATCTTCTAGTGCCTTGTTGGTGTTAAGAATTTTTGCCTTTTGCAATAGAAGGTGTTGGTAGTGGTACCAAATTATGAGTTATTTTTCAAAAGTCGTTACTATGTGTTTTTTTTTTCTTATTTTTATTTTACTATATGATTTAAGGTTGGGTAGTGGAAGGTTCTTTTTCTTTTTGGTTTTAAGTGTAGTGGGAGGTTGTTCATATGATATTTTGGCTTCATGTTGACTCTTGTGACTTGTAGTAGCTCTAACTTCCTACTTGTTTTTGTATGGATCAAAATAAATATTTGTGAAGATAATGCTTGGAAAAGTAGTACTTTCATTAGTAGTCTTATTGCGTGGTCACTGATAGGACCATATTCAAGTTTTTTAACAGCTTGATCATATTGTTTTGGAGATTTGGGGGATGCAGTGTAAGTATGCCTTACCATGGGTTTTCTTAATGTTTGCAGTTGTCTATTTTATAAATTCTTTTGTTATGCGATTGTTAATTAATCATTTTCATTGATTTTAAACTTGCAGGGTATTGACTATGAATCTTCTCTGGTGACGCACAATTGAAGCAAGCAAACTAATATTAAGGACTTAACATTAAAATTTTATTTGATGCGGTGAAGGGTTAATGAGCTTTGCTGATGTTAACTGGCCTTTTAATCCAAGTAACTGTCAATTATATTATGTTTTTATTAGAAAATGCATTGACTTCCACCAAGAATTTGTAAGAACTCAGATAACTATATTGAATGCAACAACAGAATTACTACTATGATTCAGACAACAAAATGTATTGACTTCCACCAAGAGCTTTACTGATATTGACTCTTGTGACTTGTTCATATTCCTTTTTCTTCACTTCTCTTTTGGCTCAAAATCCAGGTGCTCAACTCTCTTTTCGCTCACAACCGAAGTGCTCGCCTCTCTTTTCGCTCAAAAGATGTCGGTTGTCCAACCTCGAACCTAGGTTCTTTCACTTCTATTTCTTATGTTTATGTTCTTTTTCCCCACTTACATATCCAGCTTGGTGTGCTCTTTCATGGGTTCATATGAATTGCATTTTAATTTATTTGTAGTGTCCTTTGTTTTGTGTTCATAGTTAACATCATCTCTTTTCATTTTTCAAATATGTTTGTATTCATTTTATTGGAAGATGGCAAGTTCATCAAAGGAAAATGCATATTGGAGCCTTGAAGATATAGAAACTTTTTTGTCGATTATGCATTGAACAAATTGAAAAAGACAATCGTCCTGCGAGCAACAAAAGGGATGTATGGACAGATATAATTAACAAATTTGAAGAGCTGATGGGAAAAAAGTATGATAAAAATCAAATGAATAGTAAGTGGGATAATTTAAAAGAAGAATGGAAAAAAATGGAAGCAATTGGTACAAAAGAAAATAGGACTATGATGAGATCTAAGGAAGAAAACCATTGACGTGAGTGACAAATGATGAGAGATAAAAATTCAGGTGTTTATCTAATCTTTTGTTACTTTTTTTTTTGTAAGTTCATATTTTATAATACAACTCCTAAAAATACTTTATTATAACAGGTCAATCCTAAGCTTAGAGTCTTTCGAATGAAAGACATACATCCGGATGTTGAAGTTTTGTTGGATCAAATGTTATAGGGTACAATTGCTATTGGAAGTGTTACCTGTAATCCAGCATAAGGTTTATGCAATAATGAGAATGTTGAGACCACACAAGCTAATATCGGTGATTGTGTAGGATCTACTGATGATACTTTAGAGTGTGATGTAGGTGAAATAAATGCCCAACCAAGTCAAAGTAAGAGCCATAAAAGAATGATAGAAAGTTCAACGAAGCAATCTCGAGGAAAGAGAGGAAAAAATTGACCGGACCTGATAAGTTAGCGTCACAAATCGATAGAATTTGTTCATTTATTGAAAGTAGGAGCAATGCAACATTGGTTGCAAGGAGTTTGATCCTTATAAAGAAATTGAGCAAACATTGAAAGCCATACTTGAGATTAAGCAAGACAGAAAATTGTTATTCTTTGCACTTTCTTATTTTGCTGAAAAGAAAGACAACATACAGATTTTTATGAACTTGGATGAAGATGAATAAAACGTTAAGTAGCTAAAGTATAAGTTGGAAGAGCATAATAGTCGCTACTAAAATGCTAGTTACGTCTTTGAGCTCTTTTATATTAATCTATATTGTAATGTGAGACTTATTTTCGGTTGCTAATTTGCACTACTTGTGAACTTTTCTTCTAATTACGTTCTAATGTGAGACATGTGTTTTCAGTTTGTGTTATTTCGATTTGGTGGAATTTGCATATATATTATGGATAATAATTGTTCCATTGATGGATGATTATTCATCACTTTTCTTACTGTTTTGTTACTTTAAACAGATATGGATGATTCTCCTGAAAGAGAAATCCATGAAAAAGAGGACGAGGAATATTGGCAACCTGTGGAAATTACTCAAGCCATAATCGCTTATCAAGCAATATACTGTCACAAAAAACCTTGTTATACATCATCATATACAAGATATGCATGGTTAGAAGAGTTGATAGGCAAAGATGCTAATTAGATAAGGTATTATCAAACATTTAGAATATATAAAATTGTATTTAATAATTTAATACCTAATTTAGTAACACGCTATGGTCTTGAATGAACTAGGAATATTAATGTTAGAGAAATGCTTGGAATATTTCTTCATATTTTAGGACATGATATAGGTAACATGTTAACACAAGAGCGCTTTCAATGCTTTGGGGAAACTATAAGTAGGTATTTTAGCTTAGTATTATATAAAGTATGTAAAATGAGAAAAGATTTGATCCAATCAACTGATTGGCAATTTAGGGATGTTCCGGAGAAGATAAAAAATAATCGAAGATTTTATCCATATTTTAAGGTATGTTTTGATTATATGATAGAAAGAAAGAACTAAATACAAATTTTGATTATATAATAATATTTGCGTTTTTGTTTTAGGATTGTATTTGAGCTATTGATGGCACTTATATCCCAGCGGTGATACCTACAAAAGATCAGATTCGTTTTATAGATCGAAAAGGTACACTGACTCAAAATATCTTAGCGGTATGTAATTTTAACATAGAATTCATTTATGTTTGGGCTGGTTGGGAGGGACAAGCCCATGATACTTGTATTTTTTATGAAATTTTAGGGAGACGTGATATGCAATTTCCTTATCCTCCTCCAGGTTTGTTAATTAATGGTTTTTGTACATTAATATGTATAAATATGATATATGTTGATCAATATAAATGCATGTAAATATTATTTAGTAGATGTTGGATATGCAAATCCGACGGGTTATTTGGGACCATACAAAGAAGTTAGTTATCATTTGCCAGAATTTCAATAAGGTCATACCTTTACAGGCTATCGAGAGGTATTCAATTGTGCCCATTCCTCGCTACGATCGGAAATTGAGCGAGCTTTTGGTGTGTTGAAGAAGAAGTGAAAGATTCTAAAGCAGATACCAAAATTTCTATTTGAAAAGCAAGTAAAAATTGTTATAGCAGCAATGACTTTATATAATTATATGCGACGAAACGCCACCAATTATAGACATTTTGTAAGAGCAGATTTGTATCCAAATTATGGATATTCGCTTGATCTTGATAATACAAATGAGGGGGTCCGTACTTTAAATGATAATTTATTTTCTGACATAGCGCGTTTACGTGATCAAATAGCAATGAGTTTAGTAAATACTTAAAGATGTTTGTAATTTTCAATGAAAACTTATTTCTTTTTTCGATGCATAGTAATCATGTTTATTATAATGAAATTACCTTTTTTTTAATCGAGAAAAAGTCCACTTTGATGTATTTTTTAACTTATGACTTTTTTAATATATCTCTTTTATATTAGATCTCAGTGCAAAAATATATATAAAAAAAGTCATTATTTTTGTTTTCAATTTAAAAAAAAATTAAAAACTTAAATTGGTCACGCTAAAGGACTTCCCAAATATGTGTTTACTAAATAATATTTCCCCAAAGTTGCTTCTCAAGGCACTTTTCAATTATAATTTACCAAATAGTTTTTGCATTTCATCAAAACCCTACAGATCAAAGGCCTTTGCATTTTCTTAAAGACTTTTCCCAAAAGTTTTCTCAAACGCACCCATAATGCAACAACTAAAGCTTACATAGAACACCAAACGACCCCCCAAATCAGAATGAAGTTGGCCACCCGTGAACTAGCTACTACTTAGATCGACATGCACGACTCCCATTGCAGCACACTCGACCACTTATCGAACCAACAACGACACCACAGCTCTTCTCCTATGCATATACTTCCTAAAACCATTGTGAAACCCACATGCAAGTCACTAAAGAACTATCTAACCTCATGACTAGCGAGTTAGACCTTAAAACACAACAATCAAGGATCGTTTCTCCCTAAACCCGCATGTCTCACACCTCGCTTAGCAACTTGCAAATAATTTTAGCTTAAATCCCGCTGTTTTCTTATCTGGTTAATCCTAGCCTTCCTCACATGCTAGCTCTTCAAGATCTCGCTCTTCTCGAGCTTAAAACCGCAGCAAAATTGCAAAGGAAGAAGAAATATTTTGTTCAGCCAAGAGAGAAGGAAAGGAAAGAAGGAACAAGAGAGTGAGAGAGAGGGAGATGAGTAGGATGGGGAGAGTTGGGGGGAGAAAAGAGAGAAATGATGAGTTTTGCCTTGAGAATACTCCTTAGGTAGCTCATAATTGAAATTTTTTTTCAAATCCAAGGCCATGATGACCAAAGGGATAGGCAAAGATGCCAAAGGAATAAGAAAGGCGGCATGAGTAGCTCCTTGCATGCAATTTCCATGCATACGTGCTTAGTGCAGGAAGGTAGTGGGGGCTAATTTGGAGATTTCTCTTGCATTGGATCATTAATCCCTTAATATTTCTACCCCTCTAGAATTTGGTCCTACAAGAATGAAAATTGAGTCTAAGATTATAACTACGACAAATCTCAAAAAGTGTTAAGATTAATTCAGTGTTTGCGCATAAATTCACATATGAACTTAAACACGGCAAATCAAACTTTCTGTCGACGAACAAAATTTTTTTTGTCAAAATCGGGCCTCATGCATACATCCCTGACTCTATTGGCCCTAATTGTGGCCCATCGAACCCATGCTCATGGCCTCCTCATGGCCCACTAAGTCCTTAAGTTCGTGTCTCCCTTAAGGCCCATCGGGCTCGTCACCTTACCCACTTCTAATATTCTAAGCCTATACCGGTTTATTCATAATTCTAGGATCATAAAATTTAGGGTGTCACATAGAGCCAGTGAGTTCTAATGTTGTTTTTTACGGTAGCTGAAGGTGGGAAGTGGGTTATCGCCGGTGGGAGGAGTGGCGGCCATTGAAGTTTGCTTAGGCCATTGTAGCCATTGAAGTGGGTTATCGCCTTTGAGTTGCATTTTGCGCACGTTTGGTCTTCCAAATTTCACATATCCTATTTTGGTCTATCTTACCTTTTAAATGGGATTTTTTTTTTTTTTTTAGGGTATATCCAGTTATATCTGGATTTTTGTCACTCCAAACATCGAATAGGATGAAAATGATCTTATCTGGAATTTTATCTAGCTTACCAAATGCAACCTCTTCGGAATTGCTCCTCTCTCTTGAGTCAACTTGAAACTGACTTGTCTCCCTTTCTCTTTTCTCTCTCTCTCTCTACTTGTTTGTGTCGTTGCCAATCACCTCTTTGCTCTTCTCGCTCCTCGTCTTCCCTTGGTCCGCCATTCTTCACTCCATCTGAAGGCCAAAGACCTCTCTCTTCTCTCTGTCCTTGCGCCGTGGTGGTTGCGTCTTCTTCGGGCACGAGCAAGCATAGAAGCCATGGATGCCGCAGCTCCGATATTGTCCTTCAAAGTGGTGTCCGATCCTTCGTTGCTTGTCGCCTCTTCACTTTGACGCTCAGCCTTCCCTCAGCGGCCGCATGCAAGCTAGTCCCTGAGTTGCGACTATAGACGCCTCTCTCCGTCTCTCAGTCTTTATCATTGATAATGTGGCTTCGCACTCTTCGATCGAGCTGAATCTAGCACTGTCGTGGTCGGTTTGACTATGATAGGGGCTCCATCGAGAGAGAAAAAAAGGAACATGTAGACAAAGAACAGAAAAAGAAAACATAACCGAAGAAAAAGAGAGTAGGGTTAGAGTTGATGTGGTAGGAGTGAGGTCTTTGTTTTCTTTTCGACTAAGATAAATTATGAGATTGAAATCATTTTCCAAATAAGATTTAAACATCCAAAAAGGTTTTCGGTCACATACCACTAAACAAAGGGAAATTAACCATTTTTCAAGTAAAATGGTTTTCTGAAAAGTATTTTCCTTGATCACGTAGAATTTCCCCCAAACAAATGCATCATTAAATAACTTCAATTTCTCCTCCAATTCATCCTCCCTCTTACCCTGGCAACACTCCCCGTCGAAGCTCAAGTAATTATTGCCCAAGACGCCCTCTAATACAACTTCTTCGACCTCTGCCTTGCCATCAACGACTCTCTTTAGCCACCTCTTTGCCTCCTTCTGATGGTATGCCATTCTCAGTTAGGAGGACGTCGTACATGCGGGTCGCCTCATGTGACCCCTTGAAATGGGTATGTTCTCAACTCATTTATACTCATTTATAGTTAGGTGTTTGTTGGGCTCTTTTTTAACCCATTTCTAATATTTTAACTAACTCATTTATGACCTGGCCCATAAAAAATGAAATAAATAATGGGTTTTTCACCTATTTTAACACTCCTACTTAATCATAATCAATTTGGGTTCTGTTTACTCAAAAGCTAATTGAGGAGGCTTTTTTGTTAATTTGTTTTTCTTGTGGATGAGCGCAGGCAAGGCTTGTTTATTGATTGAGCCTAACTGCAAATAGGGGTGAACAACCAATCACCAGTCATATGCGATTGGTTTCAAGCCAATTCACATTTGAACTAGTTTGGTTCTTGAGTCAAAAGATTTGGGAAGCGAACTGGACTGTTTTGATTTTATTTATATCAGGAACTAACTATTTTATTTAGATCAACTCTGAAACTGATAGGTTTGATATTATGTCAGTTTGAAAATCGATGGGTTCCATTCCCATTTCAAATATTTGGGAATTGACTCTGGGAAAGGTAACTTATAGCTTTTTAATCTGGAATTCACCGACTTTGAAATCGATCACTAACCACTGAGATTCGCCTTAGTGGCCACCCTTCCAACATGGAAGGGGGATGTGAGGAGTTCAAATCCCCACATTCTCAGGGGATGGGGTGGGGACGCGTAAGTTTCAAGAGTGGGTTTCGACTCCCACGCCCGGCAAAGGGCGAAAGTCCCGAGTGAGTGTAGAATAGGAATAGAGTAGGACTGACAAAAAAAAGAAAAGAAAAAGAAATCGATCACTCCAACCTGCGATCCCTAACCGTCCAAAGCCAATAACGTGGCATCGATTCCCTACGAAACAAGGAGAACGGGATTCTGGTCGCACTTCCAATCGTTTGGGCCGGTTTGGGCCCACGATCTCCCCCTTGAGCCGATCGAACCCGGTCGCCCCGCGTTCCGATTCCGGTCCGACTCGCGAAAAACCAGAGTCTATAAACCTTGACAGTCTCCCCAACGCGACGAGCTCCGCAGGCAATGAAACCCACCCCGAAGAATTCCAGACCTCCTTCGGGGACCTGACAGAGAACCGAATTCACCGCGAGAAGTAGAAGAAGAAGACGAAGAAGAAGAAGAAGAAGAAGAAGAATCAGAATCTCGAAGAGAGAGATTCCGGGCCCGAGAAAGGGGGAGGAGGAAGGAGGGAGATCGCTGGAAGCTCCAAAACCCTTCCCGAAAGAGAATCCTCATAAACCCTAGCGAAGCTCCTTCCCTTCGCCGGAGCAATCGGCTGCACCCCGCTCCTACTCGTGTGTACATAGGCGGATGATCCGTCTCCCGGAGCGGGGCTTCGGGGGGTGGTCGCGCGAGGGAGCGTAGCCCGATCGTCGGCGGGGCCGGTTCGGCTTCGGAGGAGCCGCGTGGAGCGACGCCGTTTCCGGCGGGTACGCGGGGGGGAAAAATGAGTCCGATTCAGAATTTCGAGCAGCACTCTCGCCATTTGGTGGACCCTGATCTACGTACTCCTCTCTCTCTCTCTCTCTCTCTCTCTCTCTCAAAACTTACTCGCTCACTCACGAGCATGATTGCATAGGCACGGATGTTCATACATACGTATAGGAAGGATCGTAGCGTGTGTTGTAAGCGGGTAAGGATGTTCCTTGCTAAGGAAGGATGTTGGGGTGTTTGAGCTTAGGTGCGAGAACTTGTTCCGTGTCTGAAAGGGGGAAATGATAATCTATGGTCGTAATGATACGGTGAAGGGATCGTGTGGGTGTAGTGCTTCTATCGTGGTTTAAAATTTAGACATCTAATTGTTCCGTGGGCTATCTGTTCTTCTATAGAGGGTTTCTCTTCTGTGATTTCAAAAAGTAGCTTTGTAAATTTTATTTCTCATGCGGTGTTTTGGAATGAGTATCTGCCGGTGTGAACATGACTTTTTCTTTGTTGTTTTGAAAACAGCAATTCAGGCGAGGCTAGTGATGGCGGTGGAGGTACGCGACAGTCTAGAGATAGCCCATACTGCAGAATATTTAAATTTCCTAAGATGCTACTTCAGGGCATTCTCTGTAATTTTAGTGCAAATTACAAAGCCTCAGTTTACTGATAACCCGGAGCACAAGCTTCGAAATATCATCGTGGAAATCCTGAACCGCCTACCTCATAGTGAAGTCCTACGCCCATTTGTTCAGGACCTACTAAGGGTCGCCATGCAAGTTCTCACCAGTGATAATGAAGAGAATGGCCTAATTTGCATACGCATCATATTTGATTTGTTAAGAAACTTCAGACCAACATTGGAGAACGAGGTGCAACCATTTCTTGACTTTGTATGCAAGATTTACCAGAACTTCAGATCAACCGTCAGCCATTTTTTTGAAAGTGGAGCATTAGGTGGTGAAGATGTTAAGCCAATGGAGACTAGCTCTTCAGATCAGGGCATTTCTACTGGTTCATATGGAGGGACTGGGCAGCTCAATCCAAGTACTAGGTCATTTAAGATAGTGACAGAAAGTCCACTTGTGGTCATGTTTCTATTCCAGCTGTACAGTCGGCTTGTTCAAACGAACATTCCTCACTTGCTGCCTTTGATGGTAACTGCCATATCTGTTCCTGGACCAGAAAAGGTTCCTCCCCATTTGAAAACTCAGTTCATTGAGCTGAAGGGTGCTCAGGTTAAGGTTGGTAATATCTTCATTGTGCAGGATTTATTTGTTTTATGAACTTTTTCTTCTTTCAGTTATAAGTTCCATAAATGGTTCGAAGTCATATAGACTGTGAGTCTGTTTGGTACAGCTCCAAGCAGCTACAACTTTGAAAAGGGTTGCTTTGGCTTTTATGAGAGGTTTGGCTAACTCTTCACAATTGGAAGCTGTCTCATCTAGCTATGAGATGTTGTAGTTACAGCTATACCAAAGAGACATTATCAATGTAGGAAAGAATCAAATTGACACTCCTGGAAGATTTGTCGTAAGTTTAAGTGAATGATGTCAGTTATAGTATAATAATACTCCGTGTCTTTTCTGTTTTTATCACGGAAGAGACACTCAGACTTAATATAGCAGTTATGTGGGTTAAGGGAATAGTAATACGTGTAAGTTTCTGAGGTTGCTATCGCCTACTTGATCTGTCATAGCTGTATCTCTACAAGATCACTGAACCCTTCAAACAGACAGCTAGAGCAATATTCTTTTCTGAACTGAGAGGAAGAGAAGTAATTTTTAGAACTTGGAATCACCTCTTATTTTATTTAAATTGTGTGCTAATTTTGATTTATGGCATGAGGATTAGCTGAAATATAGATGTTTTGATAGTTAATTTTGTTAATCATATTATGTGATGTTGTCCTCCCCGACTGCCTCTTTCTTGTACTGTGTCTTGTGTTGGAAAGAGTAACTATTTGTCAGATTATGCAATTGTAATTAGAATGGGCAAATAAGAATCAATTGACCTGCTTTCTTTCTCTCTCAAGAATTTGGCTAATGCTTTGAATTGGCTTTACGAAATTCTCTGGCTTGTCGTACTTGTTTAGCTCGGCCACCATTCTCATTCAGGTTTCTTTCATCTATTATGGTTTACTTAATAGTGAAGAACAATCTAAGACCAACGCAAATGAAAAGGAGTTGTAAAATTGTGTTTCCTCCTCTTCATATTTTATATTAGATTTTATGAATTGGGTAATGCATCTGATATCTTATTGATTTTGCGGAGACTTGGGAGAATTCATTCTCAACTGAGATCGATTCAATATACTAAGTTTCCTCCTTCACGTGAAATTTAGCTTATACACTCCTACATTCTGTTTTCCTCTTGTGGTATGTCTCATCATGGAAATCTTGAAAATTTGCTGTTTGTTTATGGGGGAAAGTGAGATATTGGGAGCTCTAATTGATCGCATTAAAAGTTTATATCATGCTCTGGTCTTAATATTAGGATAAGTTCTTGATAATGAAAGCTTTCTTCTATCGAGGTCAGAAACCAATGCTGACGGTATCAATTTGCTATCACAAGATAATGATTAGTGACAAAGATGGGATCATAATATGCAAATTTATATGCTTTTGTCTCTATTAAATGGTCATAATTTATATTATTGGTGGAACTTAATAAGCCAACTCAGAATTTCCAAATCATAGATAGCACGTTTTCGGCTTTGCAGATAGAGCTATTGGCTTACCTTTAACTCTGTTTCTGTTCGTTAAAGTATTTCACATCGCTTGTCTATGGGGTTTCAATGGGTCTTCTATTCATGTATGTAGTCTCCCTTATTAATTTTTTGGGTTAGAGTTTCTAACATTGTGTCAGGGCTAGATTCTGTTCTGGTTTATTACTTGTGTGCTCTCCTCCATTCATCCATTTTATGTGTTATTAATCCGGCTTGCACAATAGAGGAGGTGTTAAAAGTATTTCACATTGCTTGTCTGTGGGGTTTCAATGGACCTTATGTTCATGTACGTAGTCTCCCTCCACCTATTGGGCTGGACTTCGTGACACTGTTGAAGCCACTTCTTCGCCAAATCTTGAAACGAGACATATTATTCTGATTCTAGAAAAAGTATATTGTCACAGGCTAATAAAATGGGATAACCTTCAGTACCAAAAACTTGTTGATACCTTTTATGCTGTTCTTTTTGGATTTACATGTGGATTCTAATCCCTTTCTTTCCTTAAATTATTGCAGACAGTCTCTTTCTTGACTTATTTGTTAAAGAGTTGCACTGATTACATCAGACCCCATGAAGAAAGCATTTGTAGAAGTATAGTCAATCTTCTGGTTACCTGCTCTGATTCTGTAACGATTAGAAGGGTGGGAACTCCATGTTTATTCCTCTTTTGTTCCTTCCCATTTCTTGATTGCTGTCCAAGTAAACAGTTGATCTAAATTTTTTGATACAGGAATTGTTGGTGGCTCTAAAGCATGTACTGGGAACAGATTTCAAGCGGGGATTATTTCCTTTGATCGACAAATTACTGGATGAAAGGTAGAGGATATACTTTTAATAACCATTGAATTGGTAGGGTTGTAATTTGATATTTAGGAATATGTAATTTGCAGTTAAATCAAGCGAAATAAGGTAATGAGAAAATGTGCTTGTTCATAAGCAATATTTATGGACAGAAGTGCATGGATGGATACCAACTTTTCTTTTTGACAAGATAAGATTTTATTGATAAAGAAGTTGTCCATTGCATTAGAATATACAAGAGTAGATTGGAAAACAACAAGACACTAGTTCATGGTAAGATTACAACATGAAGCTGATAAGTGCCTGAAATCAACAAAAACAGAATTGGGTGAAGACTATGTTCCTTCCAACAGTCTTTTATTTAGTTCCTTGGAATGCAATGCATGAGACAAAGTGGAGCTACGCTTGAGCCTTTTGGACAGGTGAGAGCAGGAAGAAAAGCTCTAGCATCGACTAACTTCGCATAACCAACATACACAAGAGCAATTGAAAATGAAAATTGCTGAATCAATAACAGTGAAGGAGCAAATGATCTCTGGATTGTCCAAACACTTTACAGCTGCCAAAATAGAATTCCACACCCTAAGATTCTTAGAAGTGAGGATTTGAAGAAGCTGCCAAACAATAGAAGGATTTAATGAAGGGAGCATTAGGAAACCCGATAGCAATGGCAGGAACTAACTAGATTGAGAAGTTAAAGCTATTAACAACTCTATGATAGGGCTTGGCGGAGAAAATTTTGCTTGAGATTCCACTCCCCTCTAGACCGCCAAAATTGAGATTGGAAGGTGGAAGAAGGAAGCTAGCACCATAATCAACTTCCCAACCATTAAAGTCTCCAATGAATATAGGAATGTCGATATAGAATCGACCTACCAAAAGTCAGAAATTATATCGTTTTGATCATTGGAAGTGAGAAGGGAATCTGGATTTAAGAGAAGTGCCATACCAAAAATCTTGTTCTCAAATCTTGTCCAGTGATTTAAAAATCGATGTTTCCAAAGATCAACCTACATGTATAATCAATGTTTTTTCAGCCATAACCACCAGAAAGCAAGCTGTATTTGGCACTAATCACACTTAACCCAATGACAATTTCTATATGGGGGAACCTCTATAGCCATTTACTAAGAGGAGCCTCATTGAAAAGAGTCTACTCTCCAAAGCCAAGACCTCTTGAGAAATGAGAGCAGAAAATGTTCCAATCAAGCGAATGAATCTTATACTCATTGCATTAACGACCTCATAAAAAGCCTCTTTGAAACTTCTCAGCTCAAGAGGTTGCCAACGCAGGAATTGCTTGACACCCATGGAGAAATTTCAAAGAAGACTAGTAAGACGGATGAATTAATAGCTTTGAGACGTGAGGCTCACTCTTATCAGGAGCACTTTGACCTTGTTCTATGTCTATCTTCCCACTGCTTGCCCTATTGCGGACAAACAAGAGGATATACAAAAAAGATTCTTATGGCAGAGTGGAGAAGAAGAATTTAAGAGTCATCTGGTTATGTGGTGTATAGTAAAGCTTCCATTATGTCAAATGGATTTGCTCATTGATTCATTTACTTGCAAAATGGAATTAGAGATTCATGCAGGAAAAAAGATTTTTTGAATGATAATGCAGGAAAAGAATATGTTATGGGGAAAAGTAGCTACTGCTAAATATAGGTATGATAGGTTGAGAAAATTGCAGTCAAGCCATTCCCATTGCAGATGGCAATGGGGGCATTTAGTTGTCTGGTGATGCTTATATTGTAAAGGTACTCTGCAAATGGATAGTTTTCCAAATTTAGTTTCTAGATTTCACAGTGTATCGGTGAGTTCCCTCTTCACTAAGTTGTGAGAGCATGATCGCAAAGTGCAGTTCCACTGAGCTGCACATGAGGGAGTGCTTGAAGACCTTCATGTTTTGTTCAAATGTGTTTACAGGATCGATGATGATTGTCCAAAAATGGTCACTTGGGGAGGGCTCTCTCACTGAATTACTGCCAAATTTTGTTACACAAAAATGAACAATGTCAGTCATCATATGAGACGCAAAATTCCATTTAAAGGCTTTTCTGATATAGATGCACCACTAGGATTTAGTGCTTTCACTTGGCCAAAATTCTTATAATGTACAGTGTTCGGGGAGTAGGTTGGGTCACTAGTTGCTCCACTGAGGTGGTTTATTTTGTGATAGTAACTCAGGTTGAAAGGGTTGGGGAAAGACCTAAATTGATAAAATATATTGAGTTTTATGTTTATTCTCTTCCAATCTGAATTGAAAATGGAAATGCTGCAAATAGAAAAAGAATGGACTGTCAATTTTAAATCGAAAGTTATGACTACTACTACATGTAGATACCTAAATGACCCTGTACTTTCGACCCTTTTCAATTCTACCCTGAACTTGGAGAACTTTCAATTCTACCATGAACTTTGATGTCAGTTTCAGTTCTATCTTAGGTGCAGCAATTCTCTTGTATAATTCTGAGCTGATGTTTTGGTTGCTAAAAAGGAACAATCGTGATGCTAATGTGGTCAGATGTTTTGAAATGGATAACTACATAATGTATGCCATGTGGCTAATAGATGGTCTCTAACTATGAAAATCTATCCTATTTGTGTCGGTACTAAATTCTAGTCAACCTGTTCAAATTTGTGGCATTTATTAACGTGTGCTTGTATGTGTACTCACAACAGGATTGAATTGAAAATAACTTTTAGAATTTGGGCAGGAATTGGAAGGTCTTTCGCTTTGGGCTTGAATTGGAAAAACATGTAAATTTTTAGTTGATTAAGCCAGATAGTTATATTTGGTGAGGAAGTGTAATGATTCACCAATGGATTTTAAAGATTGGCAGCTTCTGCTCATTCTCTGTGATGTTCTAAATTGGTGATCATATTGCTGTATCCTAATGGTGTAATCCTAGCTCATCTTTAAGGGTGTATTCACCAAGGAATTTCATTGTCAACTCTATATAGTGTTTCTTTGACATGCAAAATGTCATTTTACTGCTCCCTGTTTATTTTGACTCTAAATTGTTGTTGCTGAACTGATTCGCGATTCACGTATGTGAATTGGTTTTACTGTTTTCATTCTTCTGAAGTGACTTTTTTCTCTGGAAATAAGAGAAGAGATGCCAGTAGTTGCTTTAGTTCCACCAGTACATTTGTGGAGCTTCTTGTGTCTGAAATAGTGCTATTGTTTGTTGTTTTAATGGTGTCTCAACTTATATGATTGTATACATAACTTGAAATGAGTTTTTTCCCCTGCATTCTCCAAGAAGAATATCGAATGAACTTTGTTTTTCTCTGCTACGTTATCCATTGGTAAACTAAAAGAACAGTTGCACCTGTTCTCTTGCTGAATACTCAGTTGACCTCTTTTCTCTCCTAAACGGTCAGTGTGCTAGTAGGACCTGGTCGGGCATGCTTCGAGACCTTGAGGCCATTGGCTTACAGTCTGCTAGCGGAGATAGTACATCATGTTCGGTCGGACCTTTCTTTGACACAGGTGAGCTTTTAGTTCTATGTGGATGTAGTATATTCTTCAGTTGTTGGATGATTAGGAGCATGCTGGGCTTGTGCATCTCTGTGTTCTTGATTTTCTATCTTGGTGTTCCTGCTTAATTGAAAAAAATTCCTGATTCTTGGGAGGAGGATCTATTCATTGATGCTTTGCTGAAGAACGCCACTATAACGTCTGGAGCATGTTCCTTGTATTTGAAAAATTTGATTTGTTCAAGTTCTAGGGAGATGCTTTGAGGGTTCTTCTACAAAGTCTGATGCCGCACTTAGTTTGTTTGTCTCGTTATAATTTCTCTTAAATAGTTGAGCTCCTCATGATAGGGATTACTATTTTCTCAAGGATTTCAGGCTACTTTTCTGTTTTATTTCCCTAATAGCTCTCTTTTATTTTATGTTTTAACCTATGTTGACCAATGATTATTTATTTTTTGCAATGCAGTTATCAAGGATCATATACTTATTTTCAAGCAACATGCACGATGCTTCGCTGTCGCTTAACATTCACACGACTTGCGCTCGCTTGATGTTGAATCTGGTGCCTATGCTTGTCCTTGCCAATTCTTGCATTTTTAACATGCTCTTGTGGCATATGTGGCATATATGGGTCTATATTTCACAAGTTTGGTACATTGTGTATGTTTTTTTGACTTATTTATTAATTGGTTTCATGGGACCAAGGTGGAGCCCATCTTTGAGAAAGGAGTTGATCAGCCATCTATGGATGAAGCCCGGAATCTCCTGGTCTGAGCTTGTCTACTTTGTCTTCATTTGCTTTAATATCTGTTTTGTTGTGGCGAAATGGTTTTATTTATTACTTTTTACAGGGTCGCATTTTGGATGCTTTTGTTGGGAAGTTTAGCACTTTCAAGCGTACCATTCCCCAGGTAGTTTTTGATCATGGTTGCACTTGTAGTCATTTTTGATTGGTTGGCCTTGTATTGAGGAGGAGGATTGGTGCAAAGATTGTGACTTGTGGGTAATGGTCCTATTGCAGCAGACTGTCTGTCTTCCAGTGTTAAAGTAGAATAGAATTTTCTTGTGGAGCAGCAGTGATCTTTTTCTTTGTTTTTTTTTTTTTTTTTTTTTTTTTGGGGGGGAATAAATCTTTGTTAATCTTGAAATATCGGTTTTTTATTTATTTATTCTGATTGATAGCATGCTTGATTGAGAATTTACATCATTCTCCTGTCGACTGCCTTTTCCCAGGACTGGCCTTTTTATTCTGTTGAAAAGTTACTGTTACACTTTCGACAGTAGCTCTCAATCGCTTGCAAACAATTTGTTTTACCTTTCCACCTGTCCATATAATATGCTAATATGTAATGAGTTATGGAGAAGTAATCTTTGTTTTTTGTTAGTTTCAGTTTTATTGCCTCGTTTTCCTAGTTTTTTAGATTCTTATTTTTTTGTGGCAAATAGCTGTTGGAAGAAGGAGAAGATGGAAAGGAGCGAGCTACTTTGAGGGCGAAACTTGAACTTCCAGTGCAGGTTGTTTCATGGCTGTACATTTTCTTTTGTCACTTGGGTTTTCTATTCGTTGATGCATAAATGTAGCTTATTTAGGGTGCGTTTGGGAAGGTTTTTTGGGGAAGTCTTTGGGTAAATGCAAAGGCCGTTGAGTTAAAGGAGTATTCCAAAATGCAAATTGTGTTTGGTAAATTGTATTGTAAAAGTCCATTGTGAAGTATCTTTGAACAAAATAGTGTTTGGAGAAATTATATTTGCAAAAGATTTTTGTTATTAAAAAAAAGAAAAAAGAAGAGTTGGCTGGCCAAGGACAAGCAGTCGCCGGCAAGGAGCAGGTGGTCCGGCGAGGGGCAGGTGGTCTGGCAAAGGTAGGTGGTCCGGCAAGGGTTGCGGGACCCTCCGTTGAGTGTCGCAGCGACCAGATCTGGTCACGGTGACCCTCGCTGGAGGGTCGCGTGACCCAGATCGCGTGGCCCTGGCGCTTGGGTCCCACGACCCTGAGGGTCGTGACCTCCGTGGCGATCTCATAATCTGGGTTGCGCGACCCTCAACGGAGGGTTGCCCGGCCCCAGTGGAGGTCACGGCGCGGGGGTCGCGTGACCCTCGCCGGCGACTGCTCACATAGAAGAAGAAGATGAATAGTCATCGAGGGCAAAACTGGAAAAACAAAAAACTAGTGAGGATAATCTGCGAAGAAATTTTTTTTATTTACCCCCTCAGCTCAGCTCAGCATGCCGAGAAGGCTGACATTTCCCAAATGGGGTTAAAAAAAAATTCAACAAACACCCTCTCTTTGGCCCAAGGGGTTTTGGGTGTTCAAAGTGCCTTCTAAAGGCCACTCCCAAACGCACCCTTAATCTGGGAGGCCATCTGGATTAGTGATAAGCTGAGTGCATGGGCTGACAATCTCAGGGAAATGCTTATCGATTACCATCTCTCAAACCTAGTTGTGGGTGGTTCTTATGTAAACTTGTTCGAGAGTAAATTGCTTCTAAAGGGAGGAGAGTGTGACCATAATCATAAATTTACTGCTAAAGTGTGGGGATCCTAGGGAGACTGCTCATTTTCTTGGTGATGATTGAATTGATGATGATTGAATAGACTACATAACTGTTCTGGATAAGCTTATAAAGTTTTTTAGATGCTTATGCAGGGTTGATGTCCTCTTTTGTGGTGGTGCTGTTTCTTTCTATTTTATTTTAGGTGGAGGTTTGGGGGGACGGTGGTTGTCTTTGACTGTCTTCAAGTTCTGATGTTTTGACTTTAGGCACTGCACTTAGAAAATAAGTATTAGGAAAGTGGACACAGATTTACTTGAGAATCCTGGTAGATCAGGTATTAGACATGAACAATTGGGAGTCCATGACTTCTGGAATGTGCACAGATGTATTTTGATGATTGCAAAAGCATCCTCTGAAAACTGTTATGGTTTGCATATGATGTGAACAAGTAAATAGGACATATATTCTGAAAACTGACGTATTGTTTCGATTTGTCTCTTCTTAATTATGACCTATTATGCATTTGCAGGCAGTTTTGAACATGCAGGTCCCCCTGGAACATGCTAAAGAAGTCAATGATTGTAAGCACCTGATCAAGACATTGGTTATGGGTAATAAAACTTTTTATTTTCTTACATCTTTTAGTAGTTATATCGTCTTTGCTTGTTGTGAACCCCAGTGTTCCATTTTTTTCTGTAGCTAAATCTAATATTTGTGCAATTTGTGCTACTGACAGGAATGAAAACAATCATTTGGAGCATCACACATGCGCACATCCCCCGTTCTCAGGTTTTTCATTGTCTGATTTGACCATCAGATTCATAGCTGTCGTATTTCTTCTTATGTGATTTAGGTTTTTTATCACACAAAAAATTGATAATGAGGTTTTCTCTTTTATACATGGAACACATGAACAGACTGTTGGATCCGCTTCATCTAGTTTACCAGCACCTCAAGTATTTAAAGGGATGCGAGAGGATGAGGTACAGGAAAGATGATTGTAAAGGCTCTGTCTTCTGGGTACTAAGGTTTGGTCATTTGGCTTAACTACACTTTTTGATAGGTTTGCAAAGCTGCTGGTGTTTTGAAGAGTGGTGTTCATTGCTTAGCCCTCTTCAAAGAGAAGGAGGAGGAAAGAGATATGATGCAGCTATTCTCTCAGATTTTAGCAATCATGGAACCACGGGATCTTATGGACATGTTCTCTTTATGCTTGCCAGAGCTTTTTGACTGCATGATTTCAAACACTCAATTGGTTCATATTTTTGCTTCCCTCCTGCTAGCCAATAAAGTATATAAACCATTTGCGGACGTGCTCATTAATTTTCTTGTGAGCAGCAAACTTGACGTCTTGAAGCATCCGGAGTCTCTGGCAGCAAAGCTGGTGTTGCAGCTCTTTGGGTATATATTTAATGCTGTTAACAGATCTCCTTCAGATTTTGAAAGAATTTTGCAGCCTCATGTCCCTGTTATAATGGAAATATGCATGAAAAGTGCTACTGAAGTTGAAAAGCCACTTGGTTACATGAAACTTCTTCGAATGATGTTTAAAGCACTTTCTGTATGCAAATTTGAGCTCCTACTTCGGGAGCTGATTCCTATGTTGCTCCCCTGCCTAAACATGCTTTTAACCATGCTTGAGGGTCCAACTGGAGAAGACATGAGGGAGCTATTGCTGGAGTTGTGCCTATCGTTGCCTGCGCGATTAAGCTCATTATTGCCTCACTTGCCCCGTCTTATGAAGCCTCTTGTCTTGTGTCTGAGGGGAAGTAATGAACTGGTGAGTTTAGGTCTGAGAACACTTGAGTTCTGGGTTGATAGCTTAAATCCCGATTTCCTGGAACCAAGTATGGCTAATGTCATGTCGGAGGTGATTTTAGCCTTATGGGGCCACTTGAGACCTGTGCCATATCCGTGGGGTGGAAAATCTATGCAACTTCTTGGTAAGTTAGGTGGTCGCAACAGACGCTTTCTCAAAGAGCCTCTTGCACTTGATTGCAAGGAGAACCCTGAACATGGACTTCGCTTGATACTTACATTTGAGCCCTCGACCCCATTTCTGGTGCCTTTGGATCGATTCATAAATCTTGCTATAGCAGCTGTAATGCACAAAAATGGTGGCATTGATCCCTTCTATCGGAAACAGGCATTGAGGTTCCTTCGTGTTTGCTTATTATCTCAACTTAATTTGCCGGGAAATGTTATGGACGAAGGATATACACCCAAGCAATTGTCCACTATTCTAGTTTCTAGCATTGATGCTTCTTGGCGACGTTCCGAGTCCTCAGATGTAAAGGTTAGTGTGGTGGTAATATTTTCTTCACATGTTTGACTCCTAAGTCCTCCGTCTTTTATCATCATTCCGAATTAGCTGGACAATTGTGACATAATCAATTCCGACCCATGTTTTATTATATTTGTGTTTGTATTTATTGGACGTGCCATTCAATTTGAATGCATTTGCTATGACAAAATCAGTATTCTTGGGTGTTGAGTGAGCATGGGATGGGAAGGTAGAAAGTCAACTCTAGTGTCGGCTATATTGGATCACCTAGGTCAAGTTTTGTTGTTCCTGTCTTGCTCTGATTTTTAATGTGATCATTTACTAGCTAAAGATATCATGGACAAATGGCAGGTTCCTCCAATTAAGGAAATGGGCTAAGATATCCACGAGTTGGCAAAGTGAACCATATAATCAAGAATCTTATTGTATCTAGGGTTTTCTAGGAGACTCTAGAACGTTCATGTGGGTAAGAAGAGCATTTAAACACTAATAATCTGTAGCTTCCCATTGCTTTTCCCAGTTAGATTGGATTGAAAATTTCAATTGTAAGGAGGGAGGCTCATGAAAATATAGGGGTGCCCTCTCTTTCATCTGGAACCACGCAAGTATATGAGCAATACAAACATCTTTGAGAGCTTCTCTCTAGGATTCCATTCCTTGAGTGTGAGTGCGAGCGAGAGCAAGTAAGGCTTGCTACAAGGCAAGTTGAGGTCTAAGTGCCGCACGGATCATGATCTAAAGTATTGTTCCATGACATAGCAATGTTAATGGTGAGAGTTTTTGCATTTATTATGGTGGTTGTGGATAGTTGAAACAGAAGCTAGCATAACTTGATTATTAGACAGATTTTTGCGTGCCATACGACATGCAGGTACGCTTCTATTTGTGCACTGAACTGATTCTCATTGTCTCTTAAAAGACGACCACCTTGCAATGGACTAACAGTAGCCCATTCCACTTACCATCAGGACTTTTTGGTGAACAGGATAGAATGATGCTCCATGGTGTAAACAATCTATGTAGGGTTCCCTACTAAGTGGGAAAAGGCTTGGTGGTGGAAAGGTGGTTCTTACAATCAAATATCAACTCCACTAATATATAAATACTTGCTTTTTAATTCCTAGTGATCCATTTCCCCATCAATTAAAACTTGGTTATAGTCTTAAAAAATGGCCTTGGGGAACAAATAAAATACAAACAAGTTAGCAAGGTGAAATGTTGATGTATGCTGAAGACTTAAGGCAATCCTGCTTTAACGGTAGGGTAGCTTAATGCTTCCCATAGTCATTTAAAAACATGAGCTAACTCCCATATTCAAATAGATGTAGGTCCCATCATTTTAAAACACAAACTGAGAAAATTGACATGATGATAAAAATATCTTCACCATAAGTTCTGCGTACTAGGAAATTTGCATTGGATCTCAGACATTGATATACTCCTAAGGGAGGTTAGATGTCCCATTGTCAGAGTCTTTGAGTCAGCAAATTGAGTCTACCGAAGCTCACAAAAAAAAAAAAAAAGCTAAAAACTTTTGGATCATTGTAAAATTTCTGTGGGAGGGAGAAGTGCATTGATTATCATTGAGCTTAAAGTCCATCACCTTTTATTTATTTATTTATTTTTAATCTTTGTGCTATGTAAGATTGTGGTTCTGTTGCTCCTCTAGGAGATATTTCTTTTCCAGCCTCACCCATTATCCTATTGATGATCTCTGTCCTTTCAAAGAGGGGCCATTAGGGCAAAAACTCCTGGTATACATGATAACTAATGATTTAGTGAGGTGGAGCTTTTTCCACACCCATTTTAGTTAAAGCACTCTTTTTACTTTAAGTGACCAAGATACCCATCAATATCTGTACACTTTTTCTCTGTCCGACATTTTCCCTCTCCTCTACCTTCTCTCTCTACTACACCAGCTTGGCTCTATCTCTCAAATTTGCGAATCTCCTTCGAACTGATGCTTCTTTTAAGGGATAAATGATCACAGAACTTATCCTCTACGTGAAGCTTCAGTCTGATATCTGTGAAGTCTTTTTGGCCACCAAAGCTTCAGTTTAGCACCATTCCCCATTGTTTTCTTTTATTTTCCTCTTGGTCTGAGTTCTAAGGTAGTGGGTTTATAGTGATAATTTGCCCCCATTTAAGTTCTTTGACAGGATAACGACGGCAGCTTGAATTAAACGGTTCTAGTGATATTTCAATGTTCTTAGAGGTTATCAATAGTTTCCATTTTTATTTTTTTGGGGTCATATGCCTTTTGATTGGGTATTATTTATCTCAGATACTGATTCTGGCTTACCCTGGCCAATCCTATTTGAGGATTATTACTCTTTTGTATACTTTCTTAGAGGTGCTCCAGTCAGCTATATCATCCAGTCCGGGGATGTTACTTTAGATATAACTTCTGGAATACTTCCCATAGTTAGTGGAGTTTGTATGGATCAGATATGTGCTGAACTGGACTTCTCTGTGTCCAAACTTTTCCTCTGGGCAGTGAGTTGTATTCCTTTTTAATGCTGACTCTGATCTGCATCTTCGGAGTTTGCTGGTTGTGTTTGTTTTTCAAATGAATTAGTTCCTATCCTTGATGTAACCTATCACCTTTACTATGCTTAAATTTTATTGAAAATTTGACAAACTTTCATACTTTTTGGCGTAAAGTTTGTTAATGTGCTGTGGGTCAGTGAAAGATTCATTTGGACCTGATATTGAATGGTTGAAATTTGATACCCTCCTATTGAGAAAAGCTATAGTTGCTTGATTTTTATAACTGATTTGTGCAGGCAGATTTAGGTGTGAAGACAAAGACTCAACTCATGGCTGAAAAATCTGTTTTCAAGGTGCTGTTAATGACTGTTATTGCAGCCAGTGCGGAACCAGACCTTGTAGATTCAAAGGATGATTTCATTGTTAATATTTGTCGTCATTTTGCAATGATCTTTCATGTCGAGAATTCATCAAGCAACACCTCTAATGCAACAACTGCTGTTGGCGGCCCTATTCTTTCATCAAGTGCCAATGTCAGCGGAAGGTCAAAAAATAGAAGTTCCAATTTGAAAGAATTGGACCCTTTAATATTTTTGGACGCCTTAGTTGATGTGCTTGCGGATGAGAATAGGTTTCACGCAAAGGCTGCCCTTAGCGCCTTAAATGTATTTGCTGAAATGCTTCTTTTCCTTGCTCGTTCAAAACATTCTGATGCATTGATGTCAAGAGGAGGCCCCAGCACACCTATGATTGTCTCTAGTCCCTCCATGAATCCTGTATATTCACCACCACCAAGTGTTAGGGTCCCTGTGTTCGAGCAACTTCTGCCCCGTCTTTTGCACTGTTGTTATGGAAATATGTGGCAAGCACAGATGGGAGGTGTGATGGGCCTTGGTGCTTTAGTTGGTAAGGTCACTGTTGAGACGTTGTGCTACTTCCAAGTGAAAATTGTGAGGGGCCTGGTGTATGTTCTCAAAAGACTTCCTGCTTATGCTACCAAAGAGCAGGAAGAGACAAGTCAAGTGCTTACACAGGTTCTTCGTGTGGTAAATAATGTTGATGAAGCAAACAGTGAAACACGCAAGCAAAGTTTTCAAGGGGTAGTTGAATTTCTTGCTTCAGAGTTGTTCAATTCCAATGCATCCATTACCGTGAGGAAAAATGTGCAGACATGTTTAGCACTTTTGGCTAGTCGAACAGGTAGTGAGGTGTCTGAGCTGCTTGAGCCACTATACCTACCTTTGCTTCAGCCTCTCATATTGCGGCCACTTCGATCAAAGACCGTTGATCAACAGGTAAGGAATGTTTTATGGTTAGAGTTATCATAACTGGTTAGTACTTACTCCACTGTTGCCCTATAGGTTGGCACGGTCACTGCTTTGAATTTCTGCCTAGCTTTGAGGCCTCCACTCCTTAAGTTGACTCCAGAACTAGTCACTTTTCTTCAAGAAGCTCTGCAAACTGCTGAGGCTGATGAAAATGTGTGGGTTGTGAAGTATATGAACCCAAAGGTTGCTACATCATTGAACAAACTAAGAACTGCTTGCATTGAGCTACTCTGTACTACAATGGCCTGGGCAGATTTTAAGACTCCGAATCATTCAGAGTTGCGTGCTAAGATCATATCAATGTTTTTCAAGTCCTTGACGTGCAGAACTCCTGAGATTGTCGCAGTTGCGAAGGAAGGTCTTCGACAGGTTTTATCCCAATACCTCTTATTAAGTCATTTGCTTTACTGTAGTTTGTAGCCTTCAAATGGGGCCTGTTTAGCTGTAAAATCATTGAGCCAGATACCATTGTTTAAAACAGTGGTCTGTAGATTCAAGACTTTGCAAATAATAAAAATGGTGATCTGGAGAGGATCTGTAACCTTATTCACCTGTCTTCTTCTACTTGGGCACCAACTCCAACTGTTCTAGGGATGCATACTGCTAGAAAACAACATATTATCTTAACACAAAAGAACTGGAAGACATATTTCTGTCTTTTACTTGATTGGTAATTTCAATCATGCTTAAACAATTGTAAATTTCGGAACAGGGTTGAGGATTTGGAAACAATTTTAATGTGTTAGTTACTTGCTAGAAACATTCCTAATCCTAATTCTCTTCTTTTGGTTGTGTCAAATTAAGTTCATGAAGTTTCGGATTTAGGAGTTGATATGTCTCTTGTGACCATTCTCTTTTAGGTTATAAATCAGCAGAGGATGCCCAAAGAACTTCTTCAAAGCAGCCTCAGGCCTATATTAGTCAATTTGGCGCATACCAAGAATCTTAGCATGCCTCTTTTGCAAGGATTGGCCCGGCTTCTTGAGCTCCTATCCAACTGGTTCAATGTAACTTTGGGTGGCAAGTTGTTAGAGCACCTAAAGAAATGGCTGGAACCTGAAAAACTTGCACAAAGCCAGAAAGCATGGAAGGCAGGTGAAGAACCAAAAATTGCTTCAGGTAATGCATCTATCAAAGTGAACAAGTTTTTGATTCTGCACCGTCTGTGCTGTGTATGTGCACTGTAGTTCTCATCTTATATCATGTTTTGTTTTGTTTATCTGCAGCGATAATTGAACTTTTTCACCTGCTTCCAAATGCTGCTGCAAAGTTCCTTGATGAACTTGTAACCTTGACAATTGAGTTGGAAGGTGCTCTTCCTTTGGGTCAAGTTTATAGTGAAATCAATAGTCCATATCGACTTCCACTGACGAAATTTCTGAATAAATATGCAACGCAAGCTGTAGACTATTTTCTTGCTCGATTAAGTCAACCGAAATACTTCAGGCGGTAAGAATATGGGCATAAAAGTACACTTCAATTGCATACTGAACTAAGTACTGATTGAGGTTCTCATCCAGGTTTATGTACATCGTTCGATCAGATGCTGGACAGCCATTGAGAGATGAACTTGCTAAGTCACCACATAAAATACTCACCAGTGCTTTTCCTGCATTTATGCCCAAACCTGAAGCTACTGTAACTGCTGGATCTTCAACTGCTACTCCTATGTCTTTGAGTGATGAAGGCCTTCCTTCTGTCCCTCCATCTGATAGTTCTAGCTTGCCTTCATCCAACCCTGCCGCAACTTCAGATGGGTACTTTCAGGGCCTTGCTCTTGTAAAAACAATGGTTAAGTTGATACCTGGCTGGCTGCAGAGTAATGCTATTGTCTTTGAGACTCTTGTACGTCTTTGGAAATCACCTGCAAGAATAACTCGGTTGCGCAATGAACAGGAGCTGGACTTGGTGCAAGTAATTTTTCAATGTCTCTGTGCTTCAAACTTCAGATGTGTGCGGCTAGGGCATTTTTATACCGCCTAATTCCATCATGCGTTGTAATGACATTTTTTATTTCATTCATCAGCTACTAAATGGATGTCCAATGTTTGTCTCTTTTAGACTTCTTAAAAATATTCCATGTCCTGTTGGCTTTATATAATTTGTCGATAATGGATCGTGTGATATTTGCTGCTTGATTGATCTGGCTTTGCTGCTTGACTAAGATGCTTCTGATGCTTGTTTTATGGTCATCCTTGGTTAAAATTGATTATGTTCTTTTGTCTTTAGTACTTTTATGTGGATCATTTCTGATTGTGTACCGTCTTAACTTGTAAATAATGGAAGTTGAGCACTTTTTTTATGCATAATATTTCTTGTAAGTTCCTTGGTATGAACTATGTTAGCTTAGCATTATACCCTGTGCATAGTGGTCTTGTTGTCAAATTAGAATGACCATATACTTTCTTCAGGTGAAGCTCATGATTTTGATGTTTCCTTGTTAGTTCTAGATGATTGAACTTTAGCCTACCAAGTTTTTCAATAAGTGCTATCACATTTGAAGCTATGTTTTGCTGTTTTACCTTTTGTTCATGTATCAAGGTATAACATTGCATATTCTAAATTAATAAAAATTGGTGTGCAGGTGAAAGAAAGCAAATGGCTTGTCAAGTGCTTTCTAAATTACTTACGGCATGGTAAACCCGAATTAACTGTTCTCTTCGATATCCTCACCATCTTCTTATACCATAGTCGTATAGACTACACTTTCTTGAAGGAATTTTACATTATCGAGGTATCTCAATTTTTCCAAGCTTCCTTAATGTCCATTGCCTCATTTTCACCTTATTTCAAGTGATCAAAACTAAGTGACTTCCATCTCTCCTTCCAGGTTGCAGAAGGTTACCAAACCAGCATGAAAAAATCAATTCTCTTGCATTTCCTCAACCTTTTTCAAAATAAGCAGCTTAATCATGATCATTTGGTGATTGTGATGCAAATGCTTATTCTACCCATGCTTGCTCATGCTTTTCAAAATTATCAGAATTGGGAAGTAGTTGATCAAGCCATCATAAAGACCATTGTTGACAAGCTTCTTGATCCACCAGAGGAGGTGATATTTTGTGCCTTGTCGGTTTAATGTTCACTTTGATCTTGTGATGCCATCTTCACAGAATTTCTGTTTTACGAAACCTGAAGTAAGTTGATGGTTGTGTTTGAATTGTATTTCCATTACTTTGCTTTACAGGTTTCTGCCGAATATGATGAGCCATTAAGGATAGAGCTTCTGCAGCTTGCCACTTTACTTCTTAAACATCTCCAGAATGATCTTGTCCAACACAGGAAAGAACTTATCAAGTTTGGTTGGAATCATCTAAAACGTGAAGATAGTGCCAGTAAGCAGTGGGCATTTGTCAATGTTTGCCATTTCTTGGAGGCGTATCAGGCCCCGGAAAAAATAATACTCCAGGTAAGTTTGATTTCTGGATTCCCTATCAAAGTAGACTATATTATATTCAATTCTTTGAAGTTTTAGCTTTCTGGCTCTTCTGAACATGTTCAGAATGTTGTTTTGTTGAGAGGGCTGTGTATTCTTTAGCTGTATATCAATAAGTGTATGTATGTGTCAACTAGGGTAATTTTTCTGAGAGCTATGGTTGTAAATTGCAGGTTTTTGTTGCACTTCTTAGAACATGCCAGCCAGAAAACAAGCTGTTGGTCAAGCAGGCACTTGACATTTTGATGCCTGCATTGCCGCGGAGGTTACCCCTTGGGGATTCGCGTATGCCAATTTGGATAAGATACACAAAAAAGATTCTTGTAGAGGAAGGTCACTCCGTCCCTAACCTAATTCATATATTTCAACTCATTGTACGCCATTCAAATCTCTTCTACAGCTGCAGAGCGCAATTTGTGCCTCAAATGGTAAACTCTCTCAGTCGACTTGGATTACCATACAATACCACAGCTGAAAACAGGCGTCTAGCCATTGAACTTGCTGGATTGGTGGTTGATTGGGAAAGGCAAAGGCAAAATGAAATGAAAGTAGTTGCTGATGCTGATGTCCCTGGTCAAAATTCTGATGGGTTTGGTAATTTGTCTGCTGGAGCTGATCCCAAGCGCTCTGTAGATGGGTCTACTTTTTCTGAAGACCCTAGTAAGCGAGTTAAAGTTGAGCCTGGTCTGCAGTCACTTTGTGTCATGTCACCAGGGGGTCCCTCGTCAATCCCTAATATTGAAACTCCGGGGTCTGGTGGCCAGCCTGATGAAGAATTTAAGCCTAATGCAGCTATGGAAGAAATGATAATCAATTTTCTCATAAGGGTGAGTTCTATCTGGCCTGCAATTTCATTGTACTGTTTGTTGAGAATGCAGAGCTGCTTTTAAATTTTTATATGTAAACACAAAATTTGCTTGTCACTTTCTTCAGCTGTCAGAAGACTATTGGTGTATCGAATTCCTTTATGATGTTTTATTGCTCTCTCTTTTTGGGGTTGGAGGGAGGTTTCGACTTGATCAACTCTAATTGGCTGACCTTAATATGTTGCCACATGACATTCAATGTATGAACTATGAACTATCCATCTTACTGATTTCATGAGTATAAGGTTTGGCTGGCGTGCAGTTTGCTTCATGATAATGTTAGTTACTCCACAATGACCATTTGGCCAGTGTCTCATAAGCCTTATGAGTTGCCGTCACTCTTTGCTTTGGTTGTCTAGTTGATATTAAGAGTGTCACTGTCTACAGATTAGATCTTATTCTGATTGTGGCACTGCAAAATGTATTGCACATCCATATTGCTTATAACTGCATCCTGACGCTTTACTTCTTCAATGTAGGTTGCTTTAGTCATAGAGCCCAAGGACAAGGAAGCAAGCAGTATGTACAAACAAGCTTTAGATCTCCTTTCACGAGCTTTGGAAGTGTGGCCAAATGCCAATGTCAAATTTAACTATTTAGAAAAGCTGCTGAGTAGTATTCAACCTTCCCAGTCAAAAGATCCTTCCACTGCTCTGGCTCAAGGCTTGGATGTCATGAACAAGGTCTTGGAGAAGCAGCCCCATTTGTTCATCAGAAATAACATCAATCAAATTTCACAAGTATGTCCGAAGCTTTGTTCTTCCATGCTATTTCTCTATAAATCAATTGTTGAGGTTGAGTGACGAACTTTTTGTATTGGAGTGCTTAAATGTTCTTTTCATTTCTTGTTTCTCTTTTCCACTTTTCAGATTCTTGAGCCGTGTTTCAAGTACAAAATGTTGGACGCAGGGAAGTCATTATGCAATCTATTCAAGATGGTCTCTATTGCATTTCCATTGGATGCAGCTACGACACCCCCAGATGTGAAGATGTTATACTCGAAGGTCGAAGAACTGATACAGAAGCATATTAATGCTGTCACTTCTTCCCAGGCATCTGTTGAAGATGGCTCTGCAAATACTATCAGCTTTGTGTTGCTTGTCATTAAAACATTAACCCAAGTGCACAAAAACTTTGTTGATCCCCATATCTTAGTTCGTATTTTGCAAAAATTGGCGCGGGATATGGGTTCATCTGTAGGGTCTCATTTAAGACAGGTATGCCTCTCATAGTTTCTTCTGTTCATTTTGACACTTTTCTGCCTCTCATAGTTTCTTCTGTTCATTTTGACACTTTTCTGTACACAATTTCTAGATCTCATATTCCGTGTTGAAGAACTTGTTTTTCCTTCCTGCTGATAATTGTCTTGTGCTGTGATGGCTTCTCTTTGTTTTTAATGATTTCTCATCGACATTCTGTGAGCCGCTCCTGATGTTGAGCTGAGTTATTTACTGGGTATCAACTTGGGGTTAGGTTCTTATCTTCCTTTTAAAATATCTGAAGCCTAAAAGAATTTGATGGGGATGAAATATTTGGTTGTAATTATATAAGGAATAAGTACCCTAAGGTTGAAGATTCCGCTGAGGTGGTAAAGTCTTTGATTGGTTGTTGCAGGGCCTGATCATTGGGTTGTTGTGAATACCAACTGTTTGAAGGTTCTTTGTTAATTAGGTGTTAGTTTGTAAGATGTTCCAGAGTCCCGGAATTACATTCTACCTATATCAGATTTGTAGTTTTCATTCTTAAATGTTTGAGAGAGTTATTCCTTGTGTAGGTAAAAGTGCACCATGTTTTGAGGCTTGTTTTGCTGATATTACTACAATTGTCTTCACCCTTGTGCAATGTATAAAAATGGGCTCCGACTTAGGATTTGTTGCTTTGTGACAGCTCTCTCTCAATGCGCTGTCAGATTCTCTGATTTTAAATGAGGCAAATTCGTTGCTGTTTTGGGTTTTTCCTTTGTTTTGATTTTTTTGGAGTCATGTCTCTTCTTAACATCTTTTTCTTTACAGGGTCAGAGGACCGATGCAGATTCTGCCGTTACTTCTTCACGCCAAGGTGCTGATGTTGGGGCTGTTGTAACAAATCTGAAGTCTGTTTTGAAACTTATTAATGAAAGGGTCATGCATGTTCCTGAGTGCAAACGATCGATTATTCAGACATTGAATGCCTTACTGTCAGAGAAAGGTGCTGATCCTAGTGTGCTGCTTGGTATACTTGATGTAATCAAGGGGTGGATTGAGGATGACTTCAGCAAGCCTGGTGCAACTGCTTCATCATGTGCTTTTCTCTCCCCAAAAGAAATAGTTAATTTCCTTCAGAAGCTCTCTCAGGTCGATAAGCACAACTTTCCCCCCAGTGCCTTAGAAGAGTGGGATAGTAAATATCTTCAACTTCTTTATGGAATCTGTTCTGATGAGACAAAGTAAGTCGCATATTTGGTGGTCGGTTTTACTTTTCTTTGGTTGGCATCTAACATGGGATATATTCATTGCAGGCTTCCACTCCTCCTACGGCAGGAGGTGTTTCAGAAGGTAGAAAGACAATACATGCTTGGCCTAAGAGCAACAGATCCTGAAATGAGGAATAAGTTCTTTTCCCTTTATAATGCGTCTCTTGCAAAAACATTGTTTGCAAGGTTGCAATACATTATCCAGTTGCAGGACTGGGAAGCTTTGGGTGATGTCTTCTGGCTCAAACAAGGGCTTGATCTTCTTCTGGCAGTATTAGTAGTGGATAAACCTATTACACTCGCTTCAAATTCTGCCAGGGTGCCAGCACTTGTGTCTTCAGGTTCTTCTGATGGTTCACTTCCACAGGCACAGGTTATTGATCAGCCAGAGGGCCCTGATGAAGCTCCTCTAACATTTGAAGGCCTTGTTCTCAAGCATGCAAAGTTTCTCAATGATATGAGCAAACTTCAGGTTCTTATTTCCTTTTTCTTTATGAATGAAAGTTGTTGCCATAGAGCTGCTTCCTTTGATTTAATGCTCATAAAATTATACATTCTTGCTGAAGACATGGCAAGTGTATACGTACGTCAGCAGTTGAGTTCACTTTGTAATGCTTCTTCCCACTTTCCCTGATTATTCAATTTTTGTGGTTTAATTGACTGTGGCATCACCATCATGAGAGTGGTTGTATGCACTTATAATTTCATACGTTCTAGATACTGTGTGGCAAGTTCTCTCAAAGCATCCATTTGTGTTTACAGAAAAATCAATTAGAATATTTTTTGCACCATTACTTTGGAAATTTTTATTTGTTATTCTTTTGTTCGGATTGTAGTATTTTTCTATCACTATCTTCAACACTATCAGTATTTATTAAACATTGTATGTTAAGGTTGGCTTTTTCCTTTTTGCAGGTGGCTGATCTGCTTGTGCCTCTTAGAGAGGTAGCCCACACTGATGCCAATGTTGCATACCATTTGTGGGTGCTGGTGTTTCCAATTGTCTGGGTCACCTTGCTCAAGGATGAACAGATAGCACTGGCTAAACCAATGATTACTCTACTCTCGAAGGATTATCATAAAAAGCAGCAAGCAAACAGACCAAATGTTGTGCAAGCACTTTTGGAGGGTCTTCAGTTAAGCCACCCTCAACCTCGCATGCCTAGTGAGCTAATCAAATATATTGGAAAAACATATAATGCATGGCATATTGCATTGGCTCTGCTTGAAAGTCATGTTGTGTTGTTCATGAATGAGACAAAATGCTCTGAATCTTTGGCGGAGCTTTATCGATTGCTCAATGAGGAAGATATGAGGTGTGGTTTGTGGAAGAAAAAGTCGGTTACTGCAGAGACCAAGGCAGGGCTATCACTGGTTCAACATGGATATTGGCAGCGTGCTCAAAGCCTGTTTTATCAAGCAATGGTTAAGGCTACTCAAGGTACTTACAATAACACAGTACCAAAGGCAGAAATGTGCCTCTGGGAAGAGCAATGGCTTTACTGTGGTACCCAGCTTAGTCAGTGGGATGCGTTGGTGGACTTTGGCAAGAGTGTTGAGAACTACGACATACTTCTTGACAGTCTTTGGAAGTTACCTGATTGGGCATACTTGAAGGATCAAGTATTTCCTAAAGCGCAAGTTGAGGAAACTCCGAAACTTCGTCTAATTCAAGCATTTTTTGCTCTTCATGAGAAAAATACAACTGGTGTGCAAGATGCTGAAAACATTGTGGCAAAGGGGGTTGATCTTGCATTAGAACAGTGGTGGCAGTTGCCTGAAATGTCTGTTCATGCAAGGATTCCTCTTCTTCAGCAATTTCAGCAGCTAGTTGAAGTTCAGGAGTCTGCCAGAATTTATGTGGACATTGCTAATGGAAACAAGCATCCTGGAAATTCTGTTGTTGGAGCACATGGTAATATGTACGCGGATTTGAAAGACATTTTGGAGACCTGGAGACTACGAACACCGAATGAATGGGATAACATGTCTATCTGGTATGACCTGCTTCAGTGGAGGAATGAAATGTATAATGTTGTAATAGATGCATTTAAGGATTTTGGCACCACAAATTCTCAACTCCATCACCTTGGCTATCGTGACAAAGCATGGAATGTCAATAAACTTGCTCACATGGCTCGTAAGCAAGGGCTTTACGATGTTTGCGTCAATGTAATACTTGACAAGATGTATGGCCATTCAACCATGGAAGTTCAGGTATGTACCAGTCTCATGAAGGAGCAAACAACTTGCCTTTTTTTCCCCTCTCTCAGTGATGGTAACTCGTACCTCACAATTTTGTAGCTGTTGGCTCTTGAAACATCTTAATCTTTCTAGGAGCTAGATCAATGGTTTTATAGACTATTTTTCTCGCGAATAAAGAGCAACACACACACCCCCCAATATGTGTGTATGTACATAAAATTGTATATTGTGGGCTGGTGATTCTCTGCAGTTTGTGTCATACAGAATCTCGTTTTCTGCTTCTGTCCTCACCGTTGAAATGAAGCTAACAGATAATATCTGTGGTAAATGTTATCTTTTCAGGAGGCATTTGTTAAGATAAGAGAACAGGCAAAAGCTTATCTGGAGATGAAGGGAGAGCTCACTAGTGGTCTTAATTTGATAAACAGTACCAATCTGGAGTATTTTTCTCCAAAACATAAAGCTGAAATCTTTCGTCTCAAGGGAGATTTTATGTTAAAGCTAAATGATTCTGAAGGTGCTAACATTGCATATTCCAATGCCATCACCCTCTTCAAAAATCTGCCCAAAGGATGGATAAGTTGGGGAAATTATTGTGACATGGTATTAATCCTTCTGTTTCTTTTGCATGCTTTATTATGCTCACAGCTTGGAACAGTGGTGACCTAGCATCTACTTTTACAGGCTTACAAAGAGATGCATGATGAAATCTGGCTTGAGTATGCAGTCAGTTGCTTTCTTCAGGGTATCAGGTTTGGTGTGTCCAACTCTCGAAGTCATTTGGCTCGTGTTTTATTTCTCCTAAGTTTTGACACTGCCAATGAGCCTGTCGGTAGGGCATTTGATAAGTATTTGGACCAAATTCCCCATTGGGTTTGGCTTTCATGGATTCCACAGCTGCTACTCTCCTTGCAGAGGACAGAAGCACCTCATTGCAAACTTGTCTTGCTAAAGATTGCCACAGTCTATCCGCAGGTTAATATTGCTTTTTATTATGAATGTGTGGATGTACTGTTTTAGCTCATCATTAACCTTGTTTTTTTATCTCAGGCTCTTTACTACTGGCTTCGTACCTATTTACTGGAGAGGCGCGATGTGGCCAATAAATCTGAAATAAATCGAATGGCACTACAAAGAATGCAGCAAAATGCCTCTGGGGCTAGTGCTGGTTCTCTTGGTTTGGTTGATGGACATGCTCGGGTTCAGAGCCATGGTGGGAGTACCTTAGCCTCAGAAAATCAAGTCCATCAAGGTCCTCAATCAAGTGGAGTTGGACCTCATGAAGGTGGAAATCATGCACAAGAATCTGAAAGATCTGCAGTAAATGAAAGCAGCATTCACATTGGAAACGACCAACCTATGCACCAAGGTTCTTCAAACATAAATGATGGTAGTCAGACTGCTTTCAGGCGTAACAGTACTTTGGGTTTGGTAGCTTCTGCTGCCAGTGCATTTGATGCTGCAAAAGACATAATGGAGGCTCTTAGAAGCAAGCACACTAATCTTGCCAGTGAGCTTGAGGTGATGCCTTTTTTTGACATATATATATATATATATATATCTCTGGTTATGTGCTAGAATGCAAATGTTGAATCTTATGGTGCTCAAACTGGAGGATGGACTTAGATTAGTGCTTTAGCTTCTCAGCTAGGTCCTTTCGAATTAGAAGAGTGCGCCTAATCTGTCTGATGATGTTGCTGTTATCACTAGTTTATCAAACAATAGTTGGTCTACATTGACTTCACATTTTGAACGCAGTGGGTTGCTTTCTGATGAAGTTTTTGTCTTTGGGTACAGATTCTGCTTACAGAGATTGGTTCAAGGTTCGTTACTTTGCCAGAAGAGAGGCTACTTGCTGTGGTTAATGCACTGCTCCATCGCTGCTACAAGTATCCGACTGCCACTACTGCTGAGGTTCCCCAGTCACTCAAGAAGGAGCTTTCTGGAGTATGCAGGGCTTGCTTTTCAGCTGATGCTGTGAATAAGCATGTTGAATTTGTGAGAGAGTACAAGCAAGATTTTGAGCGGGACCTTGATCCAGAAAGCACAGCTACTTTCCCATCAACCCTCGCGGAATTGACTGAGCGTCTGAAACATTGGAAAAACGTTCTCCAGAGCAATGTTGAGGATAGGTTTCCGGCTGTCTTGAAATTGGAAGAAGAAAGCAGGGTCTTGCGCGATTTCCATGTCGTTGATGTTGAGGTTCCGGGGCAGTATTTCAGTGATCAGGTAAATCCCAAATGTGTCAGCTTGGTGTATACTTTCTCAAACGAGAACAGCACTCCGTTGTAGAAGCTCGCTTAGTAGAATGATCTCTATTCATGATCCCTAATGCTTGATCGTGTCTGTCTCCACTATTTTTAAGGTGTTGTGTGCTACACTTTTAAATTCTGTATTGCAGGAAATTGCTCCCGATCACACCGTCAAGTTAGACAGAGTTGGAGCTGATATTCCGACTGTGCGAAGGCATGGAAGCAGTTTCCGGCGTTTGACTTTGATTGGGTCCGATGGCTCACAAAGGCATTTTATTGTTCAGACATCATTAACTCCTAATGCTAGAAGTGATGAGCGCATTCTTCAGCTTTTCCGTGTGATGAACCAGATGTTTGATAAGCATAAGGAGTCGAGAAGACGCCACATATACATTCACACGCCCATCATCATTCCTGTCTGGTCCCAGGTGAGGACACTACTTTCCGGAGATGTCACTTGTTTGTTCTTTTCCATACCCTTGTGCGTGTCATGCAGAAAGGAAATTTTTTTGTATCTCCTGGAATTTTACATCATCCATGTCCTAAATCTAAAAACTTACTAATCAATTTCTCTTTCTGTCGTGGTGGTTCAGTTCTTGTCCACATAAATCAGTGGAAAATATTGATTCTGACCGATTAACTGCCTGAACAGGTCCGAATGGTAGAAGATGATTTGATGTATAACACCTTTCTTGAGGTTTATGAGAACCATTGTGCAAGGAATGACAGAGAAGCTGATCTCCCTATTACCTATTTCAAAGAGCAGTTAAACCAAGCGATATCTGGCCAAGTATCTCCGGAAGCTGTTGTAGATCTGCGACTTCAGGCTTATAATGATATAATGAAAAATGTTGTAAATGACAACATCTTTTCTCAGTACATGTACAAAACTCTGCTGAATGGCAATCATATGTGGGCATTCAAAAAGCAATTTGCCGTCCAGCTGGCCCTTTCAAGTTTCATGTCCTTCATGCTACAAATTGGGGGGAGGTCTCCCAATAAGATTCTGTTTGCTAAAAACACGGGGAAAATATTTCAGACTGATTTTCATCCAGCCTACGATGCAAACGGGATGATCGACTTCAGTGAGC
Organism: Eucalyptus sp. ANBG9806169; assembly: GCA_014182395.1. Classification (NCBI taxonomy): domain Eukaryota; kingdom Viridiplantae; phylum Streptophyta; class Magnoliopsida; order Myrtales; family Myrtaceae; genus Eucalyptus; species Eucalyptus sp. ANBG9806169. The sequence continues at coordinate 27,896,570 of CM024581.1, read as the reverse complement.
CTGTGCCTTTCCGTTTGACGAGGAATATGCAGGCCTTCTTCTCCAACTTTGGCGTCGAAGGTCTCATCGTTTCGGCAATGTGCGCTGCGGCGCAGGCTGTGATATCACCTAAGGTGAGTTTTAATTGAATAATGGATGGTGATTTATGTTGGAGGCACCATGGTTGACTTAGCCATGTAATATTTTGCAGCAAACTCAGCACTTATGGCATCAATTAGCAATGTTCTTCCGCGATGAGCTGCTGTCTTGGTCTTGGAGAAGACCCCTGGGCATACCCCTGGCATCGATTGCTGCCGGTGGTAGCTTCAACCCAATTGAGTTTAAACACAAGGTCACTACCAATGTTGAGAATGTTATTAACCGGATCAACGGAATTGCGCCACAGTCATACTCTGAAGAGGTAACTATTTGGCCAGCGACGTAAAATAAAGAGATAATATGTATCTTTTGGCTGATCATTTGATTCGAATTTGGCATCTACAATGTTCTGGCAATGATCATGACCCCTTTCCTCCGTGTTCCACTTTCAGGATGAGAATCCAATGGATCCACCACAATCGGTGCAAAGGGGTGTCACCGAACTGGTCGAAGCTGCCTTGACTCCAAGGAACTTGTGTATGATGGATCCAACGTGGCATCCGTGGTTTTGAGTTGTAGCTAACATAATGGAGAAACTAAGACTGTACATCAACCATAGGGGCAGAGGCGATTAGCAATATAGGCTGTAAATTATGTTGTACAGATAGTGTTGATCAGTATGCACAATCCTTGTAGCCGAGGTTTGATATTAATGTTTGATACCATTATGAGCTCTAATTTGATAATGCAAAGTCGTGGATGGGGGTAGGGATGTTTTTGACTCCTTTTTTGGTAGAAGAATGATACTACTGAGTATCATAATGCTCGTGGGACGTTCATTTTAATGTTAAATTTTTCGTTGGGTCATTGAAGTGCCATTTTGGTGAATAAAACAATCACTTAAGTATCATTGTTGGGGTGAGGACGAATTAGTTTCAGGAGTGGGTTTTGACTTCCACGCTCTGCAAGGTGGTAGGACAAAAATCTGAGAGTGAGTTAGAATAGGAGTAGAGTAGGACCGACAAAAAAAAAAAAGTATTAACAAAATTTTATCATTTTTGGGGACTCGGTTGTGCAATGCCTAGGGGTGTGCATGGTTCGGGCGGGCGGTTCCCGAAAAATCAATCGGGATCGGTTACGGGATCCACTCATTTGTTGCATGGATCCACCCGGGAACCGGACCGGACTGCCGGTCCGGTTCCCGGGTGGATCCATGGAACCGATCTTGATGTGAAACAATTTTAGTTTTCAACATAGAACGGTTGGGTCTATGAGTTGGGAAGGAGGGGAGGATATCTATGGTCGGGTTTTCAACATAGAACGGTCGCGAAACAATTTTCCGTGGTTGTGGCGGGTGGCGGCCGATGCGAGGGGGCGAATAGCGGCGACGGAGGAGCGGCGGCGGCGGCATCAATGCTCAGGGAGGAATCGAAATGGTGATAGGAAGAGACAAGAGACAAAGAGAGAGAGAACCGAAGACGAAGGGAGTGAGGAGATGAGATATAATCTAGGTTTCTTTTAGTATTAAAAGGTTACTGTCCGGTCCGGGTGGGCGGATCCGCCCATGGAATCGGGAACCGGACCGGTACCCACCGGTTCCGGGCGGTTCCTTCAAGAACCGCCGGTTCCGGTGGTTCCGGACTGTCCGGGCGGTTCCCGGGTATTTTGCACACCCCTAGCAATGCCCATGAAAAACCAAAACACAAAGTACTGGAAGATCGGTGAATGAAGAATGTGAAAATGCTGAAGTAGGAAATCAGCAAAACGATAATTACATCAAGCGTGCCAGCTACTCGAGGATGGCGATGGCGGTGAGGTTGGTGTTTTCTTTGATGCCCTTCATCTCCTCCAAATGACCCTTTATCTCTTTTGTAAACGAACCTTGCAAGTGCCGTATGAGGAATTGCTGCCATTTCAACCAGCAAAAATCGAGCAAACAAATCCTCCCGGTGAAGAACTTTTCTTCTGAAATTCTTACATTTCTGAAGTGATTCGAGGAAAAGTACAGGCTTTTCACATTTTGCATATAATTCCAGTTTTGGATTTCAAATTTTATTTTGGTATTATCTTGCGGGAAATCTATGACGACAATGGAGAGCAAGCAGCCCAAAGACAGAGATTAGACAGGTCCATCATTCGAAAGGAAATATAACAAAATTTCGATTGATTTATTCGAAGAAACAATAGTTTCTGGACATCACCACCACCACATATTTCCTCACACTTTTCATCTACTTGATGAAATAACCAGTAAACATCATCATCCAACCCAACCAATTCATCCCAAGAGAAAAAAGAAAAACCAGTAAAAACGGCAAAAGGGTGTATGTCTGTCTGTGTGTCATCAAATCACCACTCTCTTATCAATCTGCATTTTCTTCCTCAGCAAAACGCATGTGCTTTCCTCTTGGTGTCGGCAGTCCCTTCAACCGCACGATGCCCGGCGAAACATCGCCCTTGCAGCCGCTTCCCTCTTCTTCTTCTCCGACGATTTCATCGTCGCTGTCGTAGACAAACCTGGTGTGGCTTCCTGCGAATTCCGGCATCTTCTCGCCGTTCACCCACATTTTGCTCATTCCTTGACACAGTTCATCCACCAGAGATCCATCCTCTTCATCGTATTCATCTTCCTCCGCCTCCTCCTCCTCTCCTCCTTCTTCTTCGATGAGTGCAGCCTCATCATCTTCATCTTCGCCATGGGCGCTTGCGTTGACCTGAATGGACCAAACAGAGGCACTGTCATCGTCTGTTGCGGTCGATGACTTCTCTTTGGATCCACTCTCTCCTTCTGGTCCTCCTAGGCAGGTGAGCACAGACGTGCATTCAGACGAGTCAGAAAGTTCGGATTTCTCAGAGAAATCCAACAGCAGAGACCGAGTTATGATGCTCTTTTGCGACTCAAGACTCTCTTGCTCCTTTCCATCAAAGATGTCACTCACCACCTGCTGAATGCATCAATAAGGAGCCCAATAAGCCAAGTGTGAGGAGTCACAATCTTAATACTCCAACAACAATACAAATCAACATAAACTTGAATAATTATAATCAGACCTGAGAAATTAGCTGCTCTTCATCATTGACCAAAGCAGTTGAGGACACCAAGCCACTGTTCATGCTTCCATCATCTGATAGACTCAGCACCTGCGGCGTGTTCGCCGGAGTCGGCGCAAGAAGCCCCATTGGGAGTTAACCAACCCTTGAAGGCGAACCAAAGGCCTGTTTTCCATAGAAGCCCTCGAAAGCACGGCCTCCTCCTCCACTTTCTGCAGCAGGATCTTGACTTGACCCCTCAACAGCGCCTCCCCGGAGCCAGGGGTGCTCTTGGCTCTGTTGCTTCTCTTATTCGCAATCGACGAAGACGGGGTTCGCAAGCTGTTCCCGGCCGCGACCCCGACGATGGGAGAATCATTGGTTATGTCGATGAGCGCGGACCGATCTTGCTGCTGCTGCTTCCCATTAGTCCTCTGCCTCAAATCAGAATCTTCCAACTTCCCTGAAATTTCATCGAACTCTTATCATCACGACCGGTCTCAAGACACAAAACCACGATTCTAATCACAACGGAACACCCACGATTCTAATCACGACAGAAACGACGACGCCATACAAGATACCGTAAAGTTTCGATTTTGAAGCGAAAAGAGAGAGAGAGACTCACTCATTGGAAGGTTCTTGCCGTTGCTGGTGGCGGTTTGAGACCTCGTGACTCTCCTGTTCGACGAAGGGGTCTCCATTGAAGTCGGGCCGAAGAAGCTTTGAATCAAGAACGAATGCGAAGGAATGCGAGTTTCCTCTGTGCGTCTAAGAGAGAGAGAGAGAGAGAGAGAGAGGATGTGAGGAAAGGGAACGGTGGGAGGGTTTAAAAAGGAAGAGGGGGAACGGCGTTTTCAGAAGGTATTAGGTGACCGTTAGAGCGTATGCCCACTTCCTGTACAAAAAAAAAAAAACTAGCCGTTGGGCTTTCCATCGTTTTTTTTTTGAACATATCCCTCCCCCGAGGGGCCCTGTCGGCCAATTGGACTCCGCCGCGTGTTCTCCACTGCTAAATCTGGATAGCGAAAAAGAAAAATTTCCAAAGAGGGGAAATAAAAGCCTTTTACAGATGATTTTATGGATTTTTATCATCACAATCATTGGCTTGAAAAAAATTCGCTCTTTTTTTTTTTTATCGTACATTTGATGGTTTTTTTTTTTTTTTTTTTTTTTTTTTTTTTTTTTTTTTTTATCACAAATGATGATGCGACAATCCTTTTCTACCACTAGAATATGAGATACAACTTTTGATTTCATCATACCCTCTTTTTTCTTTTTTTATTCGATATTTAAGTTTTTCAAATGAATAGGGATATCATGATCTCAAGCCATGTAAAATTTTCATTATGATAGACAATAATGCGACTGATATAATGACCGAATTTTTTTTCATATTGATGGAATGGAATCTAAGATACAACTTACTCTGTGAGTTTTCCAATCCGTACTCACATATTCTCAATGGTTTGGACTTCAGATCCTTGGAATTTTCATGGACATTATTAAGATAAAAAATACAAAAAATTAAATAAAATCATGGTTAGAATTTGTAGAATTCTGTCGTAGTTTCCATATAATCCCCCGCTCAGAAAGAAGAAATGTGAATTTAAATATTAAGTGGGCCCATACACACGGTAACTTATATTGCAAACCTAATAAATTGATGAAATTGCAATTTCCCATAAATTAGTTTGATAAGCTCGAGAATTCTTGGAAGGGATAAAACATGACATGTTCATAGGTTTAAAGAAAATAAAAATGGGAAGGAGTCGTTCAGTTTTATTAACGTGCGTTTTCAAAATTTTGAAATTCATCATATGAAATAAGCGACTTGCTCAATTATATAATTCTTTCATTTTATAAGTTGTCTAGGAAATTTTTATTTTTACTTTTAATTAACTTGACTAGCATTGTAGACGCATGTGTTAACTATGACCCTTAAAGTAGGTGAACATCACAAATCGATTATTGTAGAGGGTAAAAAAACCGAACTTGATTGGCAGAAAGGGATTGGCTCAGGATAAAATTGCCATTGTGCGTGAGATTACTTTTTCTTTGTTAATTGAAATTCGCTCTCTACGGGTCTATGGACTCGTGTTGCAATCGAAGTTGTTGATCGTATGGGCCACGTAATCGATGGTTATTATGAATCTGATCCATGTGAATTTGGGACCTGACCATGCGAGGAATTTGCCTAGACAAGAGTCTTGTACTTGCTATTCCAAGGACCTATTAAAGGCCAGCACATGCTGTGGTGGCGTTGACCAATTGGATAGGTCAGATTCCCTCGACCAAGTTTAAAATGCTCTCCCTTTTCCTTTGACTCTAGAAATCTGAAATCATACTTAGAGCCGCATCCGACGTCCATTTTTCAATGAATAATCTGGCTTCATTCTCGAATTGCCCCGCTTATTTCACATGGAATCATTGACCATCGTTGCACAATCCCTTACTCGGAAGATCTTAATTAAGAAAATTATCTATTATTTATGCATAACGGGATGTTTTCTTTTGAATTTATTGAATTTTGTAGTCGAATTAAGTATATATCTTTGTATGGATTTGCTTATATTATTGAAAAACTCATTTTACACATCAAGAGATATTGGTCGTTCGTTATAGCTGAATTTATTGATGAAATTGACACTGAAAAATCATTACAAGAAACCCCACAAGAGAAGTCGATACAATTTTGTTAGCCAGCAGCAAGTGAAATGAAACATCGGAAATTGAGGAATTCATGGAACGAATAGATTTGATTTTCAAGGGCATTTGGGAATGCGGTCGCGGGTGGTGAGATTCGCGTAGCAAGGAGGTTGCCCAGGTGCCGGGGGGCACGCAGTGACTTGATTCTCTTGCACAGGTTCGGCCTCGACGACGACTTGCACCTCGATGGCTGGAGGGAAGGACCAGCTGTTTGTTGATCATCAGTAATGAAAAGAATATTCAAACTGAGGAAGCACAAATGGTTCGGCGAAGGTTCTTTGAAAGTTTTATAGTGAAGACCGATCCAGCAACGTTGTATCTGAAGCTGCGTAATGAAAAGAATATTCAAACTGGAAGGTTCTAAATGTAGACCGATCCAGCTCAGCTCAACTTGCCCTGGGAAACTTTACAGACATTTATGATATTGGAGTAATGCACTGAAGATATGACACAATCTTTCCTAAACTGTAAATACAGATTGGAGTAAACACCTAATAAGAGAAAAAGAAAAGTCCTGATTGAAGTGGTAATGAAAAATTGTATTTATCAGGCTCTGACTTTGAAGACAGACGGAATCTTTCAAGGTGCAAGCTGTTGGTCAAAAGAAAGAAGAAAATGATAGAAAAAGGAAAGCAAAGTTTCACTTGTCCTCTTGGTGACTTCGGATTGAGAGAAAGGAAAGCGACGGCAACTTCGCTTTCGCGTTGAAGTCGGTGGCATTTCAAGAGGCGGTAGAACGCCTGTAAATAAGGCTCAGCGTGAAGGATATAAATATAAGTCACCAGATGCAAAGGTGATCTTCAAGAGAGGAGACGATGCAGCCCAAGTAGCCATAGAGAAAATTGCTCTCTATAAAGGGCATGCAATCTTACTGGTTCCACTAAGAAATCAGACTGAATCACCCCAAAAAAATAGGTCCATTTCCCCGATCCGGATTTTTGGAATTGATGAGAAGGTTCGGTTCCCGGTTCCGAGTGAAGACCCACCTAGGAACTGGACCGACCAGACTGATTTTGGAATTGATTTTATAAAATTCTAAAAAGTAAAAACCCTAGTTTCTTTGCTTCTCACGTTAAGGTTTAATATAAATTTATTTAACTATGTTATTTGTTTTCTTTTCAAGTAGTTAGAATTTAGAGCAATATTTTTACGGATGAATGAGAGATGAAGTTTTATAATTTATGGTTTATGTTATGTGTTTGAACTTTTTATTGTTTATAATTGTATGTGGCTTCGTTTTCATCTTATGGATTGTTGCTTTTGGCAGATAGGGATTTATGTTGTTCATCTTTTACTTTGACTCATTTTATTACAAATATTATTTTGCTGTAAAAAATGAAAAAAAGAACAAAAGAACAAAAGAAAAATAGGTTCTTGGGTAGACCTTGGAACCGGATTAGAAAAAAGAGGTAGATTCCAAGTTCTAAAAACTAGGAACTGATTCTAACATGGTAGGTTCTAGATTCCAAGTCTGGAACCTACCCCCTTTGGAACTGACCATCCTTATTCTCTATGAGTAAGAGATAAACAAAATTATAGTGAGAACATGTCTCCATATAAGCAAGCGTTGCTTTGAGACTTTTGAGTATGGTGAGAGAAAATAAATTGTAATAGTCGTGTCAGATTATATTTGAGTATTATACTTGTACTGTAGTTTGGAATAACGAGCATTTCTCGAGTTGTCTATTATTATATTACTACCACAACGCTTCCGCATACCCTATAGGTGGTATTAGAGATGTATTTGTGAATACTCTACAATTGGTATCATAGCAAGGTTTTGAACTCAACACCCCCGCCCTCTCCTATGAAGCTGTGGATTTTATGGTCTTGGGATTTGCACAGCGGGTCACGAATTCATTGCGGGCCTAGTTTGGGGATTGAAAGTGATATGAGATAGCCGGAGGGCTTAAATCGAATAGTAAGTATATACTGTCTACAGAAGCTAAGGGAATTTATATGATCAACTAATGTCTTACTATCAACATGAAAAAACAAATATGGAGAAACCGGTTTTGAAAGTCACTTATTTTCTTGGTTTAAAGTCTTGGTTGACGTGTTTTGCACTATGGGCTTAGTGTATCCTCTTTCTTCGTGGTTGAGTGAGGGAGATGATGGTGATGGGATCTTTCTATTCCTGCCAAAAGGTTTCTAGGCAAGCGATATCAATGTTTTCACACGTCTCTCAGTCTCTTCTTATCAATGAAAGTACATGTAATACCACTTTACCACTCTAATCGTACCTGAGGAAACAACATAACAGATCTTGAGTCGCAACAAGCATTCACTAACTATGTGAACCTTGATGTGGATGTTTCCATAGAGAGTATCAAGTTCCTGCATCCATTACCCGTTTTGGCATTTGATCAAGTAGTCAAGTGTGCGGCCATACCCATATATGGATGGAGCCCCTTTACTCCTCATGAAACATGTGAGACAAGAACTTTTACAAAAGGCTTTTATCATGCTATGGATTCCCGCAGGCTAGTGAATCGAAACATTCATAGGAGGGGGTGGACTTTTGTGAATTTAATAGTATTGTACTCATGGAAAGGTGGATTCACATCAAGAAATTTGCTTAGCCCTTCAGATCGAGAATCAGTCATCCGAGATTTGCCCCTCTTTATCCTCAAGAGAATGTCAAGCTCATAAGTCAAAGAACATGTTGGTGTTGCTTCCAGTGATGCCGTGCAATATGCTCGTAGCAAAACAAAACCACTCGAAAGCCATAGCACTTTTCAAGATAGACAAATATGCAAAACACTGAATAAAACCGAGAATGAGAATAAAGCTGATTTGGTGATTGCGGACTTGAGATTCAATAAGATTTTGCAATCAGCCAAAAGGGAGATCTCCAGTGATTGCGGACTTGAGATTCGATAAGATTTTGCAATCAGCCAAAAGGGAGATCTCCATATATAGAGACTGGTCATCTGGGGCTTTGTAGCTGTGAAGTGAAATGGTGAAGTCTTCAGTGTCCCTCAAAGGCTTCCGATATTCCAATAGATAGGTTGGAAGATATAGATCGGAAGATATCAGAATGCCGATGTTGCACCTTGAAGGTTAATACCATATTTACCAAGAAAAATGGAACCCTCAAGCAAATTGGTGAATTCCTTGATACCAGAGGCTTCCAATATTCCTTCTGACGCGTTGAGACATTGGTTGCTGATGAGGGATATTGAAGGCTTACTCCCTGCAGGTAAGGATCGTATCGCATTGAGTTAAGTCCATCATGTTCTTGACAGAACGTAAAACAACTGAGCCCTCGAGTCTCAACTCTGTGGAGCTGACGGCCAGGTAGGTTGGGCGTCAATTCTAATGGCACTGCTGCAAGTGCATTCTCCTTCATCATCACCACGCAGAGCATTGTTCTCTCGAGGATTCAAGCTAGTGTCATGATGACTCGAAAATTACTACTTTGATGGAACAGGAACACGAGATAGCCATGTTGAAGTTGAAGTTCAAGTTGAATGAGATCTTTCATCTTGAAGAACACATCGTCTATTTTTAAACGAAACTTACAACTTTTTCTCATATACTCTTTTGGAAAAGAGAACTCCCACTGTAGTATGTATTTCACACTACATGTACTTAGCGATCAAATATGGACATGATGTCCCATGAGTCTTTGACTAAAACTTCTTCCCTTCGTGACTTTTTGACTATGTCACAATGTGAGGAGTTGATGTTAGCTACTTTAGCTTGTTATTGTTGAAAGAAGATATATTTTGAAGATATGGAATCGAATTGAAGATTTGTAATTGATTTAGATTGTATTTATTTTAGGACTAGGAATATTTTCTGGATAGAAATATTTTCTTTACTTCTTTATTGATTCTTCTTGTACAATCTATACATTGGTGTAACAATGTACAATTCAATGAAACAGAAACACAATTCCTATATTTCTACTTGAGTTTCTGACATGGTATCAGAGCATGTCTTGATCTTGACATTGCTTCCGCACTAATCAACTTCTGTTGCTGCAATCCTTCGCAGCAAATTCTGCAGAACAGAACAGCATCTAGCAGCAAATTCCAATCCTACTTCACGAAAGGCCTTCTAGCAGGAAATTCTTCATCCAGCTTTTGAAAATAAATCTGCGAAGACAGAATTATTGCAGAATTCTTAGGAACTTGTCACCATGGCAAATCCACAACAACTTACCTCAGGATCCGATGATCAGTCCGCAGAAGAAACGATGCCGCCACCTCCTCAGATCCATGAATCCTCGGCGATGATCACTGTACCTCAAGAACAAATTCAGCCACCAAACCTACCTCAGCATGTGCAGTGGGGAGCTACTCCGGCTCAGTTTAATATGGGGCAGCCCTATTCACGGCCGCCTTACCAATGGGTACCGTATCCTTGGTACTATGGGGCAAACCCAAATACATCATCGCCGGGTTATCGAGATGGTGTGCGAACTAATGGAGGCCTACCAACCAGCAACGGGGCGGGTACAACCATCAATCCACAGCACATAGGCGGGTCGACCGAACTAGGTATGGGAACAAATCCCTACCGGGTCCGTTTCATTCCAATGCGGATCTGCAACCGGATATGGTGGATCGGGTTTTGGGGGAAATCCCTACCCAAATCCGCCGCCAGGGTTTCTTCCATACCAGATCTTTGCTGCCAGCGGCCGACCGGAGCCCGGCGACCCTCTTTTCACAACTAATGCTGACGGTCCAGAACTGAAGCTTATCGCTAAACAGTTAACGGGATAGGAAAACTACTCAAATTGGTCGCGCGAGTTCCGGCGCGCACTGGTAACAAAAGATAAAGAGGGATTTATTGACGGAACGGTTCCGATTCCATCCGACGAGCGAATGGCACGACTCTGGAAGAAATGCAATCAATTGGTCCGAACATGGATCGGAAATTGCATTGCTTCCGAGGTCGCGGCCGGTCTTCCCCCGACGGAGGACTCGAAACAGATGTGGGAAAATATCAAAGAGATGTTTGGAAAACTAGATCAAGTGAAAATTTTCTCTTTGACGCAACGGATCTCGATTTAAAACAGGGAAATATGATCATTGCTGTGATTTTTAACAAAATTTCAGGTCTGTGGAACGAATTGGAGGCAGCAGAGGAGAAATACAAGTGGCCAGAGTCCATCTTACAACAATATAAACAGATGCGGGACAGAGAGAAAGCGATACGTTTTCTCCTCATATTAAACGAAACCTACCTTTCGTTTCGGTCACAGATCTTGACCATGGAGCCGATGCCGACCCTTGGCCGCATCTATCAACTTGCTGTTCAAGAAGAAAGCCAGCAGAGCAATCGATTACGGCAAAAATGGCGAGAGCGTGGCTCGCGGCGAGAAGATTCTCTCGCCCGCTACGAGGGGCCACGGGAGGGAGAGAGACTCTCGAAACCAATCTAGGGTTTCGAGAGGAAAACCCTAGGGGGTATCGCTCAACAATGAGCGGCGAAGAAAACCCTAGGGGGTATCGCTCAACAACGAGCGGCCAGGATCTTCTCGATCGATCGAACGGTTCTCGATCGATCCCCGGAGGCGTTGGATCCGACGGTCCTGGAAGTAAGCGGCTGATGGAATCAAACGGCCCACATAATTCCAATGCATATGGGCTAGACGGCCCACACGGGCAATATTCCATGTATTCTGAAGGGCCGCGACTCGCAAATTCTGATGGGCCGTATGGGGCGACGATGGCCCATGCAGTGAATAGGCCCAATTACTTCCTTAAAAATAATCAAAGGGGAAGGGGTAAGTCAGACCGTGATTATTGTAAACGCCCACATCACACGGTTGAAAATTGCTAGAAGCTTCATGGCAAACCTGGAGAAAAAGAGAAAGTGAAATTTTCAACTGTTTTACAGGTATTGGGAAAATCAGCAGACAAATCAATTTCACATGGGGAATATCAGGAGTTGATGGAAGCTTTGAAAAAGCTGGATGCTTCTGACAAGACAGGGAGTTTCACAGGTATTTCTTATTGTCTGATGAACTCAATTACAAATGATACCTTGATTATTGATACTGGAGCTAGTGATCATATTGTCTGCAATCAGAAATTTCTTTCCAATATTAAGAAATTATCATTTCCTATATCAGTACAGTTTCCGAATGGAAATACCACTCATGTTGATATGACCGGAACCGTGAATCTTAGCCCACTCATCAGTCTTAAAAATGTCCTTTATGTTCCTAGTTTCCAATCTAATCTCATATCAGTCTCTAGAGCCTGTGAAGAAAATTCTTGTCATGCCTTGTTTGATTCTAATAAATGTCTATTTCAAGCTCTTTCGACTGGCAATCTGACGGGCTTGGGTAGAATCTATCAAGGATTGTATTTTTGGATCGATCTTCCAAGCAATTCTATTTCTTCTGTTGCTTTCAATAAATCAATGTGTAATGTTGCTAGCAATAAAAATTCCCTTTATCATCAAAATTGGGTCACATTGCCTCTTTCCCTTATCCTCAGTGTCCTATTTGTCCTTTGGCAAAACAAACTCGATCCTCCTTTCCAACTAGTAACACTAGTGTTGATAGCATTTTTTCTTTAATTCATGCTGATGTATGGGGACCATATCATACCATAAATCATGACGGTTCGCGGTTCTTTCTCACAATTGTGGATGATTTCTCACGTGCCACTTGGGTCTTTCTCATACAATCAAAAAATCAAGTTCTATCTCACCTTAGAATTTTGATCTCTTTATCCAAAACCCAGTTTGGTAAATCAATTCGTCGCATCCGTACTGATAATGGAAAGGAATTCTTCAATGGTGAGTGTGCTTCCTTTTTTTCTTCAAAAGGAATTTTGCATGAAAGTACTTGCACTTATACACCACAGCAGAATGGAGTTGTGGAGAGAAAGCACTGTCATCTTTTGGAAGTGGCACGAGCCCTAAAATTCCAAGCATCTATACCAGAGGACTTCTGGGGAGATTATGTGGTCACGGCAGCATACCTGATAAATCGTATGCCATCTAAGGTTTTGAAAGGAAGAACTCCATTTGAATTATTGTATGGAAAGAAACCAGATTTGAATCATCTTCGAGTGTTTGGTTGTCTCTGTTATGCGACTACAGTAGGGCCTCGGGATAAAATGGCCCCTCGTGCTAGGCAGTGCATATTCATGGGGTATGCCAATCTTAAAAAGGGTTATCGAGTTTATGAACAGTCTACTGGGGAATTCTTTATCAACAGAGATGTAGTTTTTCATGAAGATACTTTCCCTTTCCGGAATTCTACTTCCATTTCTGAAAACAATATAGACACTAATCGTAGATTTTTGTCAGAAGAAGATTTATCTTTTGGAGGATCCTATGTTATTGTTTCTCCTCCAAGACAGCAGATAGTGGATGTAGTATCACCTTTGCCACCTGATGAGCACTATCCTATAGATTCATCTGAGACGGATGTCATAGAAGAGGAACCTCAAGTGATCAATTCCATAGAATCTGCACATATCGAAGAACCATCGTTGGATGTATCGACTGAGCCACCTCGACGATCTGGTCGAGTCACTCGCCCACCAACTTGGACAAAAGATTTTGTCCTGCTTCTTCATCAAAATCATCAGTACTCATATCCTATCTCTTCCTATGTGTCTTTTGATCGCCTTGTCATCGAACATTTATGTTGCATTAGCCGCATTTCGAAGAACAAGAACCATCTAGTTATCATGAGGCTGTACATGATCCACGATGGCAAAAGGCCATGGAAGCATAACTTAAAGCCCTGATTGACAATCACACTTGGGATGTCGTATCATTACCTCTTTATCGTAAGCCCATTGGTTGTAAATGGGTGTATAAGATTAAATATAAAGCAGATGGTTCTGTGGAAAGGTACAAGGCTTGGTTGGTAGCCAAGGGATTCACACAGAGAGAAGGATTTGACTACCATGAGACATTTTCTCCAGTAGCCAAGGATGTCACGGTTCGCTCTTTCTTATCGGTTGCTACTTTTCGCAACTGGACATTGCATCAAATGGACATCCATAATGCTTTCCTTCATGGTGATCTGGAAGAGGAGATTTATATGGATCTTCCACAAGGATTATGGAGACAGGGGGAGTCTAAGGTATGCCATCTCCACAAATCTCTTTATGGTTTAAAACAGGCCTCTCGGCAGTGGTATGCCAAGTTTACTAATGCACTCACGGGTGCCGGTTTTAAGCAGTCCAAGTATGATTATGCTCTCTTCACTTGTACAAAAGGTACGTCGTCTATCTACTTGATGATTTATGTTGACGACATACTTATTATGGGAAATGATGATTCCGCTGTGAGGAAGCTTAAAGAGTATCTACATTCCTCCTTTCATATTAAAGATTTAGGGCCACCTAAATACTTTCTTAGAATAGAGATAGCTCGTTCTGATCAGGGAATTTCTCTTAAGCAAAGAAAATTTGTGATGGAGATTATATCAAAAGCAGGATTATCGGGATGCAAACCAACAGTCATTCCTATTGAATAGAATGCAAAATTAACCAGTGTTGATTATGACGCTGGGATGCCTTTATCTAATGATCCATTACTGAAAGATCCGACAAGTTACTAGAGACTTGTTGGAAAACTCATCTATCTCACCATGACTAGGCCAGACATCTGCTATGCTGTACAGACTCTTAGCCAGTTCATGCACAGTCCAAAACAATCTCACATGAATGCAGCCTTGAAGGTGGTAAAATATTTGAAGAGATGTCTAGGACTAGGAATACTTCTTTCTCGGAAGTGCAGTATGGAGATGACAGCCTATTATGATTCGGATTATGCTACATGTCCCATGAGCAGGAGATCTATTACTGGTTTCTGTATTAAATTTGGGGAATCACTGCTTTCATGGAAGACAAATAAGCAATCCACTGTATCATTGTCATCAGCAGAAGCTGAGTATCAATCTATGGCAAAAACTGTATGTGAGGTGGTATGGTTATGAGGTCTACTTCAAGATCTTGGGATACAAGTTAGAGGTCCGACACTACTCTTTTGTGATAATGATTCAGCAATCAAACTTGTAGCAAATCCCATATTACATGAGAGGACAAAACATATAGAAGTTGATTGCCATTTTACACGAGAGAAGATCAAGGAATGTATCATCGAGACAAGAGGGATTAGAACCACGGAGCAACCTGCGGATATATTTACTAAACCTCTTTGCCAAAGACAACACACATATCTTCTAAACAAGCTTGGAGTCTTTGATATATACAAGCCACCAGCTTGAGGGGGAGTGTTGAAAGAAGATATGTTTTGAAGATATGGAATCAAATTGAAGATTTGTAATTGATTTAGATTGTATTTATTTTAGGACTAGGAATATTTTCTGGATAGAAATGTTTTCTTTACTTATTTATTGATTCTTCTTGTACAATATATACATTGGTGTAACAATGTACAATTCAATGAAACAGAAACACAATTCCTATATTTCTACTTGAGTTTCTGACAGTTATCTATGGCCAAGCGAGACTCGGTACGAAGGGACAATTCTAGGAAAGCGACCAAGTCTAAACTAAGTGATATGAGGATGGAAGGAACATTATCTTATAATACATTCATGTTTTATACCCATTGTCGATAGGTTGTGTTGCTTCTTATGTAATGTGACAAAACCATGAGTAAATAGTTCAAATGAGATTAAGTATAGGTCTTTTTATTTTTAAAAGGTCATGTCATTGTTGGCTGATCAAAATTGGCCAGATAGACTGAATTGATACAAATACAAAATGTTTAAGACTGAATTAGCTAGAAAGAAAAGTTTAGGATTGAACTGACACAATTAAAATAGGTTTATGACTTTTTTGATAGTTGAATTACGAATACATCGACACATGGATGTATTTATATTGTCGAAATAATTCATTTTTACGCCCCAAGTGATATTGGTCATTCGTCATAGCTGAATTTATTGATGAAATTGACACTAAAAAATCATTACAAGAAACCCCGCCAGAGAAGTCGGTACAATTTCGCTAGCAAGCAGCAAGAGAAATGAAACATCAGAATTTGATGAATTCATAGAACAAATAGAATATATATTTTCTTTTCAAGGGCATTTGGGAATGAGGTCGCGGGTGGTGAGATTCGCGTAGCAAGGACAGGTTTCTCGGTTCCCAGCCGTGCCGGGGGGCACGCAGTTGCACTTGGCGCAGCAACTCCCGCACGCTCTCTTGCACAGGTTCGGCCTCGACGACAGCTTGCACCTCGCTTCACAAGCTGCTCCACAATCCATGGGCTGGAGGGAAGGAGCGGGCTCTCCAGTTTTATCCATGTGCAACGGAGAAGCATTCGTTTGTTGATCATCAGCAGAAAATATGATCTACGTAAGAGAATAAATTGTTATTTTTTGTGATTATGGTGCTAAACATTTAAATAATGAACCCTATGTCTTCAAGTATATAGTAAGAAATACTTATAATTACCATCTTCTGAGCTTCTACAACATGGAGGAGCAAAAGCGAGAGCAGAATCAGCGAGGCGGACGCAAGACTTTCTGAAGGCCATGGCGAGGATTGACAAGAAGAAGCTAATGAAATTGTATCGAAATGGTTCGAAAGGAATAGTATTTCGACAAGGGTTTTGCCAAAGTAGCTGGGAGAGAGAGAGAGAGAGAGAGAGAGAGAGAGAGAGAGAGAACGAGCGAGCTGTAAGCAGTGATGAATTGCAAGAAAGAGTTTGAGCTCTGAGGCAGTTTTATAGTGAAGAAAGCAAGGATGGTATTGGTTGGTATTGAGTGGCTGGTGAAGGCACTTCCGCAGACAAGCAACGTTGTATCTGAGTTTGCATGCACTAGCTGTTCGTAATGAAAAGAATATTCAAACTGAGAAGCACACGGCGAAGGTTCTCAATGCCAGACCGATCCAGCGAACGCGAAGCTCAACTTGCCCTGGGAAACTTTACAGACATTTATGATATTGGAGTAATGCACTGAAGATATGACACAATCTTTCCTAAACTGTAAATACAGATTGGAGTAAACACCTAATAATAGAGAAAGAAAAGTCCTGATTGAAGTGGTAAAGGAGAATTGTATTTATCAGGCTCTGACTTTGAAGACAGCCGGAATCTTTCAAGGTGCTAGCTGTTGGTCAAAAGAAAGTCAGAAGAAAATGATAGAAAAAGGAAAGCAAAGTTTCACTTGTCAACTTGGTGACTTTGGATTGAGAGAAAGGAAAGCGACGGCAACTTCGCTTTCGCGTTGAAGTCGGTGGGACTTCAAGAGGCGGTAGAACACCTGTGAATAAGGCTCAGCGTGAAGGATATAAATATAAGTCACCAGATGCGAAGGTGATCTTCAAGAGAGAAGAGACAATGCAGCCCAAGTAGCCATAGAGAAAATTGCTCTCTATGAAAGGTATGCAATCTTACTGGTTTCACTCAGAAACCAGACCAAACCACCCTCTAAAAATAGGTCCAGTTCCCGGATCCAGATTTTTGGAATTGATGAGAAGGTTCGGTTCCCGGTTCCCAGTGAAGACCCACCTAGGAACTGGACTGACCAGACCGATTTTGGAATTGATTTTATAAAATTCTAAAAAGTAAAAACTCTAGTTTCTTTGTTTCTCACCTCTAGGTTGAGGTTTAATATAAATTTATTGAACTATGTTATTTGTTTTCTTTTCAAGTAGTTAGAATTTAGAGCAATGTTTTTTATTGGATGAACGAGAGATGAAGTTTTATAATTTATGGTTAATGTTATGTGTTTGAACTTTTTATTGTTTATAATTGTATGTGGCTTCATGTTAATCTTATGGATTATTACTTTTGGCATATAGGGATATATGTTGTTCATCTTTTACTTTGACTCTATTATTTTGCTGTAAAAAATGAAATCAGAAAAAATAACAAAAGAAAAATAGGTTCTTGGGTAGACCTTGGAACCGGATTGGAAAAATGAGGTAGGTTCCGAGTTTTAAAAACTAGGAACTGATTCTAACAAGGTAGGTTCTAGATTCCAAGTCTGGAACCCACCCCCTTCGGAATTGACCATCCCTATCTTCTATGAGTAAGAGATAAACAAAATTATAGTGAGAACATGTCTTTATATAAGCAAGTGTTGCTTTGATTGTTTTGAGTATGGTGAGAGAAAGTAGATTGTAATAGTCATGTCAGATTATATTTATACTTGTACTGTAGTTTGGTATAACGAGTGTATTTTGAGTTGTCTATTATCATTTTACCACCACAATGCTTTCGCATACCCTATAAGTGGTATTAGAGATGCATATGTGAATACTCTACAATCGGTATCATAGCAAGGTTTTGAACCCAACACCCCAGCCCTCTCCTCTGAAACTGTGGATTTTATGGTCTTGGGATTTACACAACGGGTCACGAATTCATTGGGGGCCCTAGTTTGGGGATTGAAGGTGATACGAGATAGCCAGAGGGCTTAAATCGAATAGTAAGTATATATTGTCTATAGAAGCTAAGGGAATTTATATGATCAGCTAATGTCTTACTATCAACATGAAAAAACAAATATGGAGAAACCGGTTTTGAAAGTCACTTATTTTCCTGGTTTAAGTCTTGGTTGACATGTTTTGCACTATGGGCTTCATGTATCGTCTTTCTTCGCGGTTGAGTGAGGGAGATGATGGTGATGGGATCTTTCTATTTCTGCCAAAAGGTTTCTAGGCAAGCGATATCAATGTTATTACACATCTCTCAGTCTCTTCTAATCAATGAAAGTACAGGTAACACTACTTTACCACTCTAATCGTACCTGAGGAAACAACATAACAGATCTTGAGTCGCAACAAGCATTCACTAACTACGTGAACCTTCATGTGGATGTTTCCATAGAGAGTATGGAGTTCCTGCATCCATTACCCGTTTTGGCATTTGATCAAGTAGGCAAGTGTGCAGCCATACCCATATATGGACGGAGCCCCTTTACTCCTCATGAAACATGTGAGACAAGAACTTTTGCAGAAGGCTTTTATCGTGCTATGGATTCCCGCAGGCTAGTGAATCGAAACATTCATAGGAGGGGGTGGAATTTTGTGAAAAATTAATAGTATTGTACTCATGGAAAGGTGGATTCACATCAAGAAATTTGCTTGGCCCTTTAGATGGAGAATCAGTCATCCGAGATTTGCCCCTCTTTATTCTCAAGAGAATGTCAAGCTCATAAGTCAAAGAACATGCTGGTGTTGATTCCAGTGGTGCCGCGCAATATGCTCGTAGTAAAACAAGACCACTCGAAAGCCATAGCACTTTTCAAGATAGGCAAATATGCAAAATACTGGATATAACCGAGAATGAGAATAAAGCTGATTTGGTAATCGCGGATGAGATTCAATAAGATTTTGCAAACAGCCAAAAGGGAGATCTCCATATATAGAGACTGGTCATCTAGGGATTTGTAGCTGTGAAGTGAAATGGTGAAGTCTTCAGGGTCCCTCAAAGGCTTCCGATATTCCAATAGATAGGTTGGAAGATATAGATCGGAAGATATCAGAATGCCGATGTTGGCACCTTGAAGGCTTACACTATATTTACAAAGAAAAATGGAAACCTTGAGTGAATTGGCGAAGTCTTTTATACCCCTCAAAGGCTTTCAATATTACTTCTGATGCGTTGAATATTGGTTGCTGATGAGGGATATTGAAGGCTTACTCCATGTAGGTAAGGATCGTATCGCATTGACTTAAGTCCATCATGTTCGTGACAGAACGTAAAACAACTGAACCCTCGAGTCTCAACTCTGTGGAGCTAACGGGCAGGTATGTTGGGCATCAATTCTAATGGCACTGCTGCAAGTGAATTCTCCTTCATCATCACCACGCAGAGCATTGTTCTCTCAAGGATTCAAGCTAGTGTCATGATGACTCGAAATTTACTACTTTGATGGAACAGGAACACGAGATATCCATGTTGAAGTTGAAGTTGAAGTTGAATGAGTTCTTTCATCTTGAAGAACACATCGTCTCTTTTTAAACGAAACTTACAACTATTTCTCATATTCCAAGAATGGCGTTGATGAGTAGTTTAATACCTATACGCTCTTTTGGAAAAGAGAACTCCCACCGTAGTATGTGTTTCACACTACATGTACTTAGCGATCAAATATGGACATGATGTCCCATGAGTCAACTATTTTGACTAAAACTTCTTCCCTTCGTGACTTTTTGGACATGTCACAATGTGAGGAGTTGATGTTAGCTACTTTAGCTTGTTATCTATGGCCATGTGAGACTCGGTACGAAGGGCCAATTCTAGGAAAGCGATCAAGTCTAAACTAAGTGATATGAGGACAGAAGGAACATTATCTGATAATACATACATGTTGTAATGTGACAAAACCATGAGTAAATGGTTACAATGAGATTAAGTATAGCTCTTTTTATTTTGAAAAATGTCACGTCAGCGTCGACTTACCAAAATTGGCTAAATAGACTAAACTAACACAAATATAAAAGATTTATGATTGAATTAACCAAAAAAAAAAGTTTAAGATTGAATTGACATAGTTATAATAGATTTATGATTTTTTTTATAGTTGAATTATGAATACATCGACACATGGATTTATTTAAATTGTCGAAATAATTCATTTTTATGCTCCAAGAAATATTGCTCGTTCTTCATTGCTGAATTAATTGATGAAATTGACAATAACAAATATTACAAGAAACCCCACCAGAGAAGTCGTTACAATTTTGTTAGCAAGCAGCAAGAGAAATGAAACATCAGAAATAGATGAATTCATAGAACAAATACATTTTCTTGTTTTTTTTTTTTCCTTTTTCAAGGGCATTTGGGAATGAGGTCGCGGGTGGTGAGATTCGCATAGCAAGGGCAGGCTTCTCGGTTCCCGGCCGTGCCGGGGGGCACGCAGTTGCACTTGGCGCAGCAACTCCCGCACGCTCGCCCGCACAGGTTTGGCCTCGATGAGCTCTTGCACCTTGCTGCGCAAGCTGCTCCACAATCTATGGGCTGGAGTGAAGGAGCGGGTGCTCCAGTTTTATTCATCTGCAACCGAGAAGTATTTATTTGTTGATCATCAGTAGAAAATATGATCTACGTAAGGAGAATAAATTATTCTTTTTTGTGATTCTGGTGCTGAACATTTAAATAACGAATCCTATGTCTTCAAGTATATAGTAAGAAATAATTACCATCTCCTGAGCTTCTACAACATGGAGGAGCAAAAGGGAGAGCAGAATCAGCGAGGCGAAGCAAGACTTCCTGAAGGCCATGGCGAGGATTGACGAGAAGAAGATAATGAAATCAAATAAACAGCGGGTAATTGTATCGAAACGATTCGAAAGGAATAGTATTTCGACAAGGGTTTTGCCAAAGTAGCTGGGAGAGGGAGAGAACGAGCGAGCTGTCAGCAGTGATGAATTGCAAGAAAGAGTGTGAGCTCTGCAGTTTTATAGTGAAGGAAAGCAACGATGGTGACGGTGGGAGTGGCTGGTGAAGGCGCTTTCGCAGACAAGCAACGTTGTATCTGAGTTTGCATGCACTAGTCGATCGTAAAGAAAAGAATATTCAAACTGAGAAGCACAGGGCGAAGGTTCTCAATGCCAGATTGATCCAGCGCACACGAAGCTCAACTTGCCCTGGGAAACTTCACAGACATTTATAATATTGGAGTAATGCACTGAAGATACGACACAATTTTTCTTAACGTGTAGATACAGATTGGAGTAAATACCTAATAAGGGAGAAAGAAAAGTCCTAATTGGAGTGGTAAAGAAAAATTAAATTTACCAGGCTCTGAGTTTGAAGACAGCCGGAATCTTTCAAGGTGCAAGCTGTTGGTCAAAAGAAAGTCAGAAGAAAATGATAGAAAAAGGAAAGCAAAGTTCCACTTGTCAACTTGGTGACTTTGGATTGAGAGAGAAAAGTGACGTGACGGCAAATTCGCTTTTGCGTTGAAGTCGGTGGGACTTCAAGAGGCGGTAGAACACCTGTAAATAAGGCTTAGCGTGAAGGGCATAAAGATAAGTCACCAGATGCAAAGGTGAGCTTCAAGAGAGAAGAGACAATGCAGCCCAAGTAGACAGAGAGAGAATCGCTCTCTATTAACGGTATGCAATCAAACCGTTTCCACCGGGAAGCAGACCGAACCACCCTATAAAAATAGGTCCAGTTCCTGGATCCAGATTTTTGGAACCAATGAGAATGTTTGGCTCCCGGTTCCAAGTGAAGACCAACGTAAGAATTGGACCAACTAGACCGATTTTGGAATTAATTTCAAAATGTAAAAACCCTAGTTTTTTTGTTTCTAACCTCTAAGCTAAGGTTTAATATAAATTTATTTAACTATTTTATTTGTTTTGTTTTCAAGTAGTTAGAATTTAGGGCAATATGAATGAGGGATGAAGTTTTATAATTTATGGTTTATGTTATGTGTTTGAACTTTTTATTATTTATTATATGTGACTTTTTGTTCATCTTATGGATTGTTGCTTTTGGCAGATAGGGATTTATGTTGTTCATCTTTTACTTTGACTCGTTTTATTACTCATTATTTTGCTGTAAAAAAAAATGAGAAAAAAGAACAAAAGGAAAATTGGTTCTTGAGTAGACCTTGGAACTAGACTAAAAAAGCAGGAAAACAGGATACGTTTCAGGTTTCAAAAATAGGGAACCGATTCTAATATGGTAGGTTCTAGGTTCCCAGTTTGAAACCAACCACCCCTACTCTCTATGGGTGAGAGATAAACATAATTATAGTGAGAGCCTGTCTCTATATAAGCAAGTATTGCTTTGAGTGTCTTGAGTGTGGTAAGAGAAAGTAGATTGTAATAATTGTGTCAGATAATATTTGATTGTTATACTTGTACTACAGTTTGGTATAACCAGTGTATCTCGAGTTGTCTATTATCATATTACAACCACAACACTTCCGCATACCTTATAAGTAGTATTAGAGATGTATCTATAAATACTCTACAATCCTGCGAAATTGTGGATTTTATGGTCTTGGGATTTGCACAGTGTGTCACGAATTCATTGCAAGCCTAGTTTGGGGATTGAAGGTGATACGAGATAGCCGAAGGGCTTAAGTTGAATAGTAAGTATATACTATAGAAGCGGAGGGAATTTATGTGATCAGCTAATGTCTTACTATCAACATGATAAAACAAATATGGAGAAACCGGTTTTGAAAGTCACTTATTTTCCTGGTTTAAGTCTTAGTAGACATGTTTTGCACTATGGGCTGCGTATTGTCTTTCTCCGTGTTGAGTGTGGAGATGATGGTGATGGGATCTTTTTATCTCTGCCCAGAGGTTTCTAGGCAAGTGATCTCAATGTTATCACATCTCTCGGTCTTTTCTAATCAATGAAAATACTGATAACACTACTTGACTACTCCGATCGTACCCGAGGAAACAACACAACGGATCTTGAGTTGCAATAAGCATTCAGTAATTATGCGAACGTTGATGTGCATGTTTTCGTAGAGAGTATCGAGTTCCTGCATCCATTCCAAGTACCCATTTAGGCATGTGATCAAATAGACAAGTGTGCAACCGTACCATCTATGGATCGACCCCCTTTATTCCTCATGAACCATGAAGAACTTTTGCACAAGGCTTTTACCGTCCTATGGATTCCCACAGGCTTTTATCATCTTGGCCCTTCAGAAGAGAATCAGTCACCCAAGATTTCCTTCTCTTTATCCTTTAGAGAATGTCAAACTCATAAGTGAAAGCCCATGTTGGTGCTGCTCCACAATCTATGGGCTGCAGTGAAGGAGCGGGTGCTCCAGCTTTATCCATCTGCAACCGAGAAGCATTCATTTGTCGATCATCAGTAGAAATAATGACCTACATAATTCTGGTGTTGAACATTAAACATCGAATCATGTATGTCTTCACGTATGTAATGACAAATACCATCTTCTGAGCTTCTACAACGTGGAGCAGTAAAAGCGAGCTGCAAGCAGTGATGAGTTGCAAGAAAGAGTGTGAGCGTTGAGGCAGTCTTATAGTGAGGGGAAGAAAGGGTGGTGATGGTGGGAGTGGCTGGTGAAGGCGCTTTCGCTGCGACAAACGACGTATTTGCGTTTGTATACACTCATCGACCGTAATGAAAAGAATATTCAAATTGAGAAGCGCACACAGCGAAGGTTCCCGATGCCAGATTGATCCAGCGCACGCGAAGCTCAATTTGCCCTGGGAACATTTACAGCAGTTAGGCTGTGCTTGTTTCCAAGAAGTGTTTGAGGGCGTGGAAAACCAAGCGGTCAAGGAAGACATTTTCGGTCGACAGAAAATAGCCTAAAACTGGGAAAAATGACATCTCCATCCCGAGAAAAAAAAGAAGAAATCATTTTCCCAATCCTTCTCACGCAACCTCTGGCTTCTTCGTCTTGTTCCTCGTCTCTAGAGGTGCTCCTTACCCCCCATCTTCTCGTGCAACCTAGGGCTTCTTTGTCTCGTCCCTCGTCTCTAGACCCGCTTCTCCTCCGCTGTCGCCTCGCGATTCTCTTCTAGGTAGCAGAGCAGAGAGGGTGCCCCATTGTCGTGTCCGTTTCTAGTCATCGTTCACATTCCCATGTCGATCATCGAGTGGCTTATTGAAATTTCACGTCCAACGAATTCTCTAAGGTGCCGGGTTCCTTCTTCTTCATTCTATCAAATTTATTAGATGACAAGACTATATATCCCAACAAGTTTTCTAGTGAAGGCAGAGAATTTGTTAGGCACTCGGCTCCTGCTCCTCAGTTATCGATGCCGAAGCCTAGGTCTAACGAGGCCGGGCCCATGTAATCAACACACGTGCTCCGGTTGCTAGTGGCTAGGTATGATAAATTACAGCTTTTGTGACTAAGACTCCAACGCTTGGGCTTAGGAACCCTGGCGGTTGGGTCCAAGACCTCTGAGGCTGGGGCCCAATCCCTCAAGTCGGGATCCTTGGCACTTGGAAAATATTTGATGATATAGCATGTACATCTTTTCTATTAGACAAATAGTGCATGTCTCTCTAAAAAAAAAAAGCAAGTTTTCTTCTACAAACGACGGTAAATATGTTCCAGTTTATTTTTAGGTTTTAGTTAAATACTAGAAAATAATATTATTTTCTTAAATGACTTTCTAGAATACATTTTCAAAAATGTCACATTTTCCGTTAAATAAATAGAGCCTTATAATATCGGAGTAATGCACTGAAGATGTGACACAATCTTTCTCAACCTCTGAACATAGATTGGACAAGACGGATCTTGTTAAGTGTTCTCTCTGGGGCTTAATTGCATGTGGGAAAATTCCATGCTTGCGGACCTCCGTGCAACTATGAATTTTTATTAATCCATGCTCGCGGACACTCCCATGAAACTATGAATTTCATGGTCCTGGGGTTCTTACACGAAAAACAAATGTGGAGAAACCAGTTTTGAAAGTCGCTTATTTTCCAGGTTTAAATTTAGGATGACATGGTTTGCACTATGGGCTTGGTGTACTCCCTTTCTTCATGGTTGAGTGTGAGAGATGATGGCGATGGGGTCTTTTCATTTCAGCCAAAAGGTTTCGAGGCAAGCAATCTCAATCCTATCACACATCTTTCAGTCTCTTCCAATCAAATGAAAATACTGATGGCACCAGTCGACCTCTCCGATCGCACGTGAGGAAACAACATAAGGGAGTGTTCATAGAAAGTATCAAGTTCCGGCATCATTCTGAATATCCGTTCTGGCATTTGATCAAATAGACAAGTGTGCCACCATACCCATATAAGGATCGAGGCCCTTTATTCCTCATGAAACAAAGCCGAGAACTTTTGCAAGAGGCTTTTTATCATTCATAGGAGGGGGGTGGACTTTTGTGAGATTAATAGTATTGTGCTCAAGGAAAAGGTGGAAAAATTTGCTTGGCCCTTCGGATGGAGAATAAGCCATTTCAAGATTTGCCCCTCTTTATCCTCGAGAATGTCAAGCTCATGAGTCAAAAGCACACATGTTTCTGTTGCTTCCTGTGGCGCCGCGCAATATGCTCACAGTAAAACAAAACCACTTGAAAGCCGCAGCACTTATTGGGACAGGCAAATATGCAAAACATCGAATAAAACCGAGGATGAGAATAAAGAGGATTTGCCCATCCCGGACTTGAGATCCGATAGAATTTTGTACTCGACCAAAGGGGAGATCTCTATATATATATACCCACTGATTATCTAGGGCTATTGTGAAGTGAAATGGCGTAAGTCTTCGATGTCCCTCAAAGGCTTCCAATATTCCAACAAATAGATTGGAAGATATTGGAATCCCAAGGGGGACAACCGAAGGCTTACGCCATGATTCTGAAGAAAGATGGAACCCTCGGGCGAACTGGCGAAGGCTTCAATACCCCTCAAAGGGTTCCAATATTCCTTCTGTATATGTTGGGATATCGGTTGCTGATGGGGGACATTGAAGGCTTACACCATCGAGTTAAGGATCATATCGCATCTGAGTTTGGTCCGTCGTGTTGATGACAGAACACAGAAAAACTGAACCCTCAAGTCTCGACCGTCTGGAGCTGATGACCAGGTAAGTTGCTGCAACTGCATCTCTCCTTCATCATCATTACGTAGAGCCTTCTTCTCTCCAGATTCTCAAGGATTCGAGCGAGTGTCATGACGACTCTTTTGACGAATGGAAAATTGGTTGCCGATGAGGGATATTGATGGATTACTCCATCAAGTTCAGGATTGCATCTCATCGAGTTTAGTCCATCATGTTGATGACAGAACATAGAACAACTAAACCCTCAAGTCTCGACTCTATGGAGCTGATGACCAAGAATGTTGCTGCAAGTGCATTCTCCTTCATCATCACTACGCAGAGCATTCTACTCTCCAGACTCTCGAGGATTCGAGCGAGTGTCATGACAACTCTTTCGATGGGCATAGGAAACACAAGATTATCTGTGTCATTCTTCTCTCCAGACTCGAGAATTCAAGCGAGTGTCATGACGACTCTTTCGATGAGCATAGGAAACACTAGAGTAGCCGTGTCGATGTGAAGTGGTGTTGACCCATTAAATACTGTTGACGATGATACTACGAAGGAGAACGAAAGATTTTTGCTGATTGAGTCACGAATGGCAACTACTGCATTATTTCCTCCACTTTTTTTCTTGTTAATTTTCAAGTGATCACTCCATATCATGTTGTTGTAGATATATTATGACAAGATCGTCGTAAGATCTTTCACTTTAATGCCTTGCATGTTAGGGTTAGTGATGCTACTTATTGCAAAAATCATTACCGATTACAAGCACATCCACAATATTAACTCACGTGTGACGTGGTCTGCCAATCACTAAATTCATGAATCATATGGGCACCGTGATTATTTGTTTACATCATGTTGGCCACGCAACTTGCATCTAAAGTACTTTGTCATACTTTCTGTAATGACCCAGTCCTATGAGAGTGATTGTTGGGCTTAGAAAGGCCCGGACAAGGTGCAACTCTAACTTTAGGATGGTGTGGAGGCATGAATGAATCAAATCTCATATTGCCTAATGGGATGACACTTGTCTTAATTTACAATTAGGCCCAGAAAAACAAAATCATGTGGGCTCTGGCCCAAAACGGACAATATCGTTGTAAGTGGGGCATGGGTCTCACATTTTCGCTAATAGAGTTGGTGTTATGGTATTATGAAAATATTTCTGACATTGTTATCAATATATATAAAGAACTTTCTTGACTTACATGAGTATATATTTTAAAAGTGATAGACGGTCGCATGCATCGTCCGGGCATTTTAACCGATCATGCACGATATCTTTATCCCTGATGGGTCTGAACGTAAAAAGTACTGAAAAAAGTCGAAACCTATCTCTTTTTCCGTTTCCTTCTTGCGGAAGAAAACATAATTTTTGCCTATTAATTCTACTTGCCTAACCCTAGCGAAATTCATTCAAAGCATTTCCCATCTACAGATGCAAGCAACTCTCTGTTTAGCTTGACTGGATGGCTTTGGAATTTGCACGATTTTGATCCAACCATAGTCGTTTATGTGGTTCTGATCTGATTGGTTTGGTACTAAACTAGTTAGGGCACAACCAAGTGCTGTAAAGTAACGAACAGTAACCTAATTAAAGGAGCTGATACATGCTTCGACCAGTAGGAAAAGTCCAGTGAGCTGCCTGGTTTCCTTATTTATGTCCACTTGAAAAATAGCATGATTTATTCATAAAAATCAACAATTTCTAGGTATATCAAGATCCATAAACAAAATTAAATCACAAAATAATGCATTTAAACTCATGTCTAAGGCTCTATTCATTTCACGGTAAATGTAACATTTCTGAAAAATATTTTCCAGAAAGTCATTTTTCAAGAAAATGTGATTGTTTTTTGGTATTTGGCCAAACCTTCAAAATAAGTGAAAAATATTTTCTGTTGTTTAGTAATTTTTTTTCATGCACTCCTTTTTTAATTATTTTTTTTTATTTTTAAAATCAAAATTTTAATTATTTTATATTTTATATTTTTCTTTTCTTTGTTTTTTTCTTCCCCTTCTTCGACCACAGCAACGGCTAGGTGGTCGATCGAAGGTGAGCTTGAGCTCACCCGATGCTTGGCTCGTCGATCTAGCGTGGCCCGAGCTTGCCGCTCACCAAATTGATGAGCTTGGAGCCCTAGCTCACCATCGATTGGGTGAGTGGCGAGCTTGGGCTCAAGCTCGTCCCTAATCGGGCGAGCGACGAGCCTTGAGCTCACCTAATGTCGGCAAGCTTGAGGCTCGCTTGTGGTCAATCACTGGTAGTGTGACCGGCGACGGCTAGATAGAACTAAAAACAAAAAGAAGGAAAAAAAGAAAAAGAATTCAAAATTGGAATTTTTTAGAAATAAAAAAAAAAGATAAAAAAAAAAGATAAAAAGGTTAACATAAGTGTTAGATAAGAGAAAGTGAGTGAAGAAAATGTTTTTATCTTTCTCAAAAGTGAAAAATATTTTTCCATATCTTATAATACTTTTTTTCCCTTTATGAAAAATGTTTTCCCTAACTAATTCATTTTCCGTGAAACAAATACCAAAAAATCCAAAAAAAGTTTTCTTGAAAAACATTTTAGGCGAAACGAACGGAATCTAATTATTTGTCGAATATAACCCATTTATTTAAATGCATATCAGATCAGTTTGCAAACAAATTTTTGACCTATTTTTTGTAGACTGACATCATTTCTTTTATACAAGTTCGGTTTATAGAATTGGATATATCAAGGGATTTTTTCAAAAATTATCGAGATTAGTTTGAAATTACCTAAGTGGTACACCATTGATCTAGGTTAAATGAACAAAATAAAAGGTTCTATTGCCGATTGAATCAATTGATATGATTCAACTTTGAAAACTTTGCTATTGTCTCTGATGGATTTAATTATATGGGCCTAAGTTGGCCCGGCCACGATGGGCCTAAAGGCCCGGCCCACGGGAATAAGGCCCGTGGAAGGAGGAACATATAAAAGGGATGAGAGAGAATGAGAACACACCTTTTGGCATTTTAGTACATACGTTCTCCTTCTCTTCTAAAGTGCTCTCTCTCTCCAAGACGAAGAACAAAGTCAAGAAGCGACTCCGTCTTCCCTTCACGGTGATTTGTCGTCATCGAATTGAACATGGCTGAATTCTCTTCCTCTTTACGGCATCGGTGTCTAATCTGTGGCTAACAAGGTACGCTCGAATCCGTGGTGTGCTTTACGATCGGTGATACGTGACTTTTTCCCGGGCTTGTCTTCCGCATTCGTTTAGGGGTTCGGTTTTAAGTGTCGAATCCGTTTTCGGGGATCCGTCGATCCCAACAGTCTCGAATCTGGTTAAACCTATTTAAGGCTCTGTAAGTTCCATTAGTATGTAGTAATGTCATTGGTCAATGATTAAAAAAAAAACCAAAAAAATGAATAAATAAGAGATAGCACTCTCTTTTTAATTTTTCTTTTTGAAAATGAGAGGGCAATGAGTAACGACTAACGACCACCTTCGTTTAGGACAATCCGAGGAATGACAACAGTTATTTAGTTCGTCAGGTCAACTCTATCGCCACGAAGCTGAAAGCACTACGCCTATCTCCGTAGTTTTCCCGCCATCGCCATCACCCCAAAAGTCTGCAAGTCTTCCTTCTTCGTTGCCCGTCCGTCGTCGATACCGTATGAAGATCCAAGCTTTTCGAGGAACCCTCAATTATTACACTCCCCACTTTCTCTTTTGCCTTTCCCATTACAGCTCAGCCCCACACGGAGGCACGACGAGATCGGTTGCTTCTAGATGTTGTCGGCAACTGCAGGACCTCTCTCGCTAACTAGCAAATGGGTGGTAGCTAATGCTGATCGTCATTCACTTCCCACCATCCTATGTATTGTTCTCCGTGACTCAACTCTAGCTGGCTTTCGAGTGTCCGGCCCCAAAAAGAGGAGGGCCAGTAAGTGTTTGGTGCAGTTCCTGAGAGTAGCGGGGGACCCAAGATTGTGATGGCTCCGTCAATGCTCGCTGCGCTGGCCGAGAAGAGGAACCTCCTGGAGAAGTCTGTGCATGACGAGGACGAGCGTCCCATGGTGGCCTATAATCAGTTCAGCAACCCGGTTATATCTCTTGCCAGGATCGATGAGTTTGATGGGACGAGGGGCGAGATATGCAGGAAGATTGTGGAGGCTTGTGAGGAGTGGGGGGTATTCCAGGTGGTTGATCACGGGGTTGATAGGAAGATGATCGGCGAGATGTATTGTCTTGCTCGGGAATTCTTCATCTTGCCTACCGAGAAGAAGCTCCGGTATGATATGACTGGTGGCAAGAAGGGTGGCTTTCTCGTCTCCAGCCATCTACAGGTAGTTTTTCGAAACAATCACCTCTCTTGTTGTCTCAACTACTCTGGCTACTGTGTTTATATATATATATATATATATATTTGGGGTCTATGTGATATGTGTTTACCTTGGCTTAAAAATCAATGCAGGTGGAGAACTGATAGAATGGGTACAAATGAAATAAAGACACTTTTCTGGACTTGATTACAGCCAAAGACTAGATGTCCTTTGATATGTTGTCAATTATTTTACGTTGCTGTTCACTATTCTTCTCGTTTCTGATTCCTTATTTGTGACCGCCACCCATATCATTCATGTTGCTTTGATCCCATGTAGCTCTGTTTTTTGTCCCTCAGGGAGCAACTGTTAACTACTTACTAGGCAATATTGCTCAGCTATGTTAATGGATGAAGATTAAGATATAGTCTTGACAGACGACAGTTTTGTGATGTATGCAGGGAGAAGCTGTCCAAGACTGGCGTGAATTAATGATATGTACTTAACTGGACCTGCTTGTTTCATGAGGTCAGGCTGAATAGCTAAACTTAATCGCTAAAAAGTTGGCTAAACTTGCAAATTCTTCAGAAAGCAGCTTTGAACTGTTAAAAGTCCTTTGACCCAAAGTTGTGAAACTCGATTAAACTACTCTTAAGCTCTTTGATCCTGCATCCTGAAGCTTCTTGGTAAAGTTTTTCTAAATTACCCTTGATAGATCCTCAAACTAATTGGGTAGGTATAGGCTTTCTAAAGAAGCGTTCCAAGTTGCACTTCTTTTACACTAGCCAGGTTGGACCATCACACATTTGTTTAAAGCTGGCTTGAACTAGCCTGGTTCAACAGTCCAATAGTGATGAACAGACCAGGCCAGCGTATGTCATGATGAATACCACTCATGGTTAATAAGTCAGTGTATACATTCCTTACTTATATCTTTGGTGACATTGAGCTGTTACAGTGACACAAGGGAAAAGTTTGGCTGCCTAAACCCATTCCAGCTCTCTATCATCTAGATGACATTAAAACCTATGGCTATGGTTATGCATTAACATGATAGGTGATTGCATCTGCACATAAGCATGCTTCCTACTAAATAACTGCTGAAGTTAACTGTCTATGCATTCTATATTGGCAAAATGAGTATTTCACAAGAAGTTCTATCATATGGTTTTGCTTCTCGCTGTATTTACTCTTTCTGTGCAGTATATGGGAGGTTCAATAGTGCAGACCACCAAGCGGTGGTGAATTCCAACTACAGCAGGTTGTCTATAACCACATTCCAACATCCAGCACCCGAAGCCATCGTGAACCCACTCAAGATCCAGGAGGGAGAGAAACCTGTGCTGGACGAGCCTATTACTTTTACAGAGATGTACAGGAGGAAAATGAACAGGGACATTGAACTTGTTAGGCTAAAGAAGATGGCCAAGGACCAGCAATCGGATGACTTGGGCCAAGCAAAGTTGGAATATAAGCCTATCGAGAAGCTCCTGGCTTGAGTCTATGAAGGTTCTAAATACTTTGTACGGTATATGGCTTTGTATCATTCTTCCTGTATGCTGAACTGGGTTGGAGACGTGCCGATGACATAGTTACTCTTTGAAGCTAGACATAATCATCAATGCATGACCTATGCGATCAATCATGCGTCAGGTTAAGGTAAGAGGAAAGGAACGTCAACTACTGAAATACGAACTTGTCACCAGTATAATTTCATGTCACGGCATGTTCTCATCGTACTAGAACTAATATGCAACTCTGCTTTTTTCTATGTGGAAATGTGATGCATATTCTTGAAAATGATGGAGCTGCCCTACTTGCGTATCATAAGTATGCGGATCCCCCCTGCATCGGCTGTTACCTAGTTTTCGCTTCCCCAAGTCCCAACCAAAAAGATCGGCTTTGAGTTTCTGAGGTCCGAAGTTTTCCCATTTAGCGAAGCTTGAACGTTGGTGTATAATGTACTAGCGGTTTAATTCTGATGAATATTTTTCTAATACGAAGCATATGTATCTACGGTTTATGTCGAATTACCAACTACTTCGGCAATGAACCTGTTTTCCCTCCACTCTTTTTTACTTCCCAATAAAATTCTCGTGGAAGAAGGGCACCACCAACTCTTCTAGTTATTTGGTCATTTAATCATCAAGAGTAGGACGCCATTGTAACTTCATCAAATGCATTGATCTCCCTCTATATCATTCCCGAGAGAAATAGGGGACCCGAGATTGAGATGGCTGCATCAACCCTCACTATGCTGGCTGAGGAGAGGACCCTCCCTTTGAAGTTTATGCATGATGGGGACGAGTGTCCTGCGGTGGCTTATAACGAGTTGAGCGATGATATTCTGGTGATATCGCTTTGCTGGGATTGATGAGATTGATGGGACGAGGGGTGAGATATGCAGGAAGATTATCGAGGCATTTGAGGAGTGGGAGGGTATTCCAGGTGGTTGATCGTGGGGGTGAAGGGAAGATGATTGGCGCGATGTACCATCTCACTTGCGAATTCTTCATCTTGCCTACCAAGGGGAAGCTCAGGTATGATAGGACTGGTGGCCAGAACGGTGGCTTCCTCATCTCCGGCCATCTACTGGTAGTTTTTCAAAACAATCGCCTCTCTCAATGTCTGGACTGCTCTGGCTACTGTGTTTCTTATTGTTCATGTTTCTTAGTGGTTTCTTTTTG
This sequence comes from Eucalyptus sp. ANBG9806169, assembly GCA_014182395.1. Lineage (NCBI taxonomy): Eukaryota > Viridiplantae > Streptophyta > Magnoliopsida > Myrtales > Myrtaceae > Eucalyptus > Eucalyptus sp. ANBG9806169. The sequence continues at coordinate 27,863,326 of CM024581.1, read as the reverse complement.
GGTCCATGTCTAGACATTCTCTCTGTTGATATGTATTATCCTTGGCTTAATAATCAATGGAGGTGGAAAACTAATTGAATGGTGTACAAATGGAATGAAGACATTTTTCTGGAATTGAGGACAACCAAAGACTAGATGTCCTTTGTATTACTTGCTAGGCAATATATGCTTAGCTCTGTTAGTGCATTAAGTTATACAGTCTCAACGGACGAATTTTTATGATGAAGGCAGAGAAGCTATCCAGGACTGGCGCAAATTAAAGATGTACCTCTTATACCCAATTCAAAGCAGAGACTACTCAAGATGGCCGGACAAGCCTGAGGGATGGAGGGTTGTGACCGAAGAGTACAGTGAGGAGCTGATGGGGCTTTGCTCACAAGCAGGAGTCCTATCAGAACTATGGCACTGGAGAAGAAGGCATATAGAAGCATCTGTTGAAATAGATCAGGAGGTTGCAATACATTACTATCCGAAGTGCCCGCAGCCCGATTTAACTCTCAGACTCAAGTGGCACACTGATACAGGCATCGTCACCCTACTGCTGAAGGTTGAAATGGGTGGAGTTCCAGGCCACCAGCGGTGCTGGTGAGATGTGGATTACTACTGTCCAGCCTACGGAAGGAGCCTTCGTGGTGAATGTCGGTACTTATGGGACATGTGAGTATCATTTTGTAAAAAAATTAGTGATGAAAATCATTGGGCAAGTGGTAGAACATGTACCTTACTAGATGTGCTTCTTTCATGAGGTCTAGCTGAATTGCTGAACTTAATCACTAAAAAGTTGGATTAGGTTCAATTTGCAAATACTTTGGAAAGCAGCTTTGAACTGTCAAAGCCCTTTGACCGAAAGTTATAAAATCGAATAATAACTGTTTTGGAACTCTTTGATCATGAATTCTCAAGCTGGTTTCCAGGCAGTATCTGAGCAACGGGATGCTCAAGAATGTGGACCACCATAAGCGGCGGTAAGCTCAAACTGCAGCCGATTGTCTGTAGTCACATTTTAGAACCCAGCACCCGAAGCCACCGTATACACACTCAAGATCCGGGAGGGAGAGAAACCTGTGCCGGAAAAGCCTATTACCTTTGCGGAGATGCACGGGAGGAAAAATGCACAAGGACATTGAACTTCCTAGGCTAAAGAAGCTGGCCAAGGAGCTGCAGCTAAATGACTTGGACAAAGCAAAGTCGGAATATAGGCCTTCGGAGAAGCTCCTGGCTTGAGTCTATTAAGGATCTGGGATACGGTTTTGGATCGCATTAAGTGCGTGTTGAACTAGGTCGAAGACAATAGTAGTCAGTTGCTCCAGGAAACTAGACAATCATCAGTGCATGACAAAGGATGCATTTGGTTACACTTCTAGGAAAAGCCTTTAGAAAAATGCAAAGGACTTCAAGTTAAAGGAGCTTTCCAAAATGAAATTGTGTTTGTTAAATTGTAATCTAAAAGTCTATTATGAAGTTCATTTAAGTAAAATAGTGTTTGGACAATTTATATTTACAAAGGAAAGAAGAAAAAAACAATTGGCCCTTTGTTGACCAAGGATAGGCGGCTGCTAGCAATCCAGATCTATCACCGGCAGCCATCAGACGACCCCCCTAGGGTCAGGCAACCCCTGGTGAGGGTTGTGCAATCCAGGCGGCCTTTGCCTTGAATAACCCCTCAAGAAGGTTGCTTGACCCTAGTGAGAGCCTAGCTAGGTCACATGACCCCAAGTGGCCCTCATCGAGTTGCACGACCCTCGCAAAGGTCGCTTGACCCTGATGAGGACTAGTTTGGTCGCAGCAACCTAGGCAACCGTCGCTAGAGTTACTTCATGAGGGCGTTGCATGACCCCTAGCAGCCCCTCGCCAGGTTATGCCACCATCGAGGGCTGTTTGCCACCTGGATTTGGTGACCTTAGTTGGCCTCGCGAGGGTCATGTGATTTAGATAGCACTTGCCTAGGTCGCACGACCCCCCGACAATGATCGCCTAGGTCGCCACGATCATGTCAGCCTTTCTCTCTAGCCCCGTTACCAACCCCTCCACACACAACACCCTGGCCAACCCTAACAAAGAAGAAGATGAAACGAGGGCAATAACGAAAAACCAAAAAGTCAATGAAGATAATTTTGAAAGAAACATTTTTTTACTTATTAGCCTTTTTGCATCTCAAGAAAACTAAAAGCCCCAGGCAGCCTAAGACTTGCATTGGGCTTTCAACATTTCCAAGGCAAACTTTTCCTTAATGTTAGTTTAAAAATTTTTACCAAACAATCAATATGGGTTTGTTTGGTAACACTTCTACTTCGGGAAATAATTTCTTTTTAGAAATAGTTTTTTTTTTCTATTCTCAGGAACAATTTTTGAGTAAAATAAGACATTTGATAACTACAAAAAAATTATATTCTTAGAATAGAAAAATAATAGAAATGCGTTTAGTACAATCCACAATTTTTGTATTTTTTCGTTTTTTTCTTCTTACTCACGGACGACCAAACGCCAACTGCTTTGGTTGTTACTTGCTACTGCCTAACTGCCGCCCGTCGCCCATTGCTGCCGCTCGACCATCTTCCATAGCCCACCGGCCGGTCAGCAATCGGCGGCGGCGGCCGATGGGCTGTGGGCGATGGTTGGGCGGCAACAACGGATGGTGACCGACGGCGGTGGTCGACGCCGGTAGTCAGCAATCGACGGCGGTCAAGAAGCAGCAGAGGCGGCCGACAGTGGTGGTCGGTAGTAGTCGCCGGCGACAGCGGCACCGGTCGACGGTGGCAGTGGCGCTGGTCGGCGGCCGGCGGTCGGCATTGGCCCCGGGTGGCCAGAGGTGGCTTGTAGTGGCTGCGGCGAGAGAGAAAAATAAAAAAGAAAATTGGTTTATTTCTAGAAATTATTCCTAGGAACGAGAAGCTAATTTTTTTTTTTCTTATTTCTATTCCAAATCTATTTCCTGGCTACTTTTTTTTTTTATTCTGGGGAATAGAAATATAAGTTGGCGTTATCAAATAAATTTTTGTTCTTTTTTTGTTTCGGGGAACAAAAAAACAAAGGAACAGAAATGTTCCCAAACAGCCCTATTTGGCCCAAAAGCTTTGAACGCCTAAAGCCCCTTCCCAAAACCTTTTCCAAATGCAATCAAAATGATACAATTGCCTGACTTGTCTAGGATAAGCATACAGATCAGCCTTTGTAAAGGGCACGACCCAGTTTTCGCGACCCTGAGTCCTTTCAATTTAGAAAAGCATAAATGCCGACGTGTGATCTACTGGCGGGTTTAATCCGGACAAACATTCCTTGAACGAGGAGTACATGTACTCGCACCGACGGCTTCAGCAATCAGCCTGTTTCCCAGAGTACATCAAGTTGAACGATCACAATCTCTCAGTCTAAGATGCAAAACTCATCTTGGATTGAATCAAGTTGCAGCGACCGCATCACCGAGCTTCGGCAAGTGGCCAGGCAAAGGCTAAAGACTCGCTAGTCAACCCCCACTTGCCTGGTCACCGTCAGGACACGCCCTTATCCCCTAAGGCTATCTTTGGACGTGGGAAGGTAATAGAAAATGGGGAGAAAATTGCCAAAAAAGAAGAAGTATATTTAACTTCAATAAATGAGCTTATTATAAAAAATATTAATATCAAGAAAAATTATAAATTAATATAATTTTGACATATTTATCACAAACTAATTATACTAGTAATAAATTCATTATCCGCTAATTTTTGTTAAATTTTTCTGTCAAATTTTTGAATTAGATAAGACGTGTCAGTTCTAGATGTATCAATTTGGGGATTTACCATCCATTTGTTACAAGTTTTTCATAGTATTAATCTAATTTAACCGAAATTAATAGAGGTATCACCTCAAAAAATGAATTTGGTATAAGTTTGTCACAAATGTATTAATTTCAGATTTTTTATGGTTTGAAAATTTACTCAAATAAATTTATTATAGGTGTATCGGTATAGATTTTTTCATAGTATTGATTTTTAAAAATTTATGTTAGTTGTAATACTATGTTTGAAGTATCAATTTATAATAACATGAATTTAAAAAAGAAATTCGTTTTATGGAATTATTTGTGTAAAACTTTTCTTCTTATTTGCAAAATCCAACGGGTCACTTCCAGAAACGAAACGAAGGACCCGTGTGGTGTCTACCGACAGCTATTTCCCTAGACATCGTACGGAGAGACCGCAAAACGCGTGAAGAGATTTCCCCGAGTGTTCTAGAAGTTTCGAGCGCCTCCTTCGCCAAGAATTCATAGGAGAGATGATGTCTTTGATTTTCTTCATTACAAAATCGCTCTATGTTTCTATTCACAAGGGTTGCTTTTAAAATTCAATAAGCTCATCAACCTACTACCGCGGACCAAGTCACCGCGACTGCTCCCTCGCAACCACCACCGATCAATCGTCATAGTCACATCCGATTAGTCCCCCGACCTCTCACTAGCATTGCCCGATTTCCCAGTGAAATTCCGGTTGAGTGCACGCGAAATTGCTTGTTTACTTGTGAATTTGTGCTCGCGGAAAAAAACGTTAAATATGGTTTGGTTGAAAGAGTAAGAACCGGACCAAGCCCTGAAACGTTGGAGAGCAGCAGCTTGATCGAAGAAATCTTCAGATTTGTACGGGGGCTTTGTCTGAGGACAGCATCGTAATTCGCAATTGACCAATCCGATGAGGGCTTTTGAACAAGTCCGAGTCAACAAAGACCGGGTCAGCAGCTCTCGAGAAGTTTGACGTCGACCGCTTCCCTCTCCCCGGCACGACTTCACGTTTTAAATTGCAGGAATCGACACAGAAGTCTTATCCGACGAAATGTCCATTTGATGGACTATTCACATTCGATTCTCATCAATTTAATTTAAATCTTTACACATAATTTAAATATAGTCATTCCGTCCATTTTCATCATGGATCACTGATGCGTGATGAATATAAATTAGTCTTGAAGTAACAATCCTATAAATCAATCAAATGGAAACAAGCGTGTGAGGTGTGAAAGCAGGGAAACAAATCCACCGACTACATGTGCTATGCATGTATCATGCCAATAATGACCACCATCATTGTGGAATATTCACGTTTAATTCTTATCAATTTAATTTTAAATCTTTACACATAATTTAAATATAATTATTTCGCCCATTTTCGTCAAGGATCACTGATGCGTGATGAATACAAACTAATCTTGAAGTAACAATCTTATAGATGAACCCTATGGAAATGAGCGTGTGAAAGCAGAGTAACGAATCCACCGACTACATGTGCTATGCATGTATCATTCCAATGATGACCACCATCATTGTCTTGAACTGTTATATATGATCAAGTCAAAAATTTTCCTTTTGGTCCAAGGGATTGAATACCTTTGATTGGGCCGGTAAATTCAGCATTCAAGTCATAAACCAGAATAGAAAAGATCAAGGGCGCGTATGATTATGCTTCAACCAAAAATGAAAAAAAAAATGCGAATTTCCGCCTTCCCGTGGCCTCACGCCACACGTTGAAACTGTGAGTCATGAAAGTTTCGACGAGTTGAAGAGAAAATCAAAGTGTGTTTGTCGTAAAAATTTAGATTAGGTAAGATGTAAAAGTAAAAAAGTTACGCGGATACGCCCTAACTGAGGAAAAAGAAAACGTGTTGATAAGAATGATGATGCACTTGCCTTATCAGAAAAAGAGAATGACGTGCGTATGGAAATGAACATGTTCGACTCGATCTACAATAGTTTCCGGAGGGCAGGCTTAACATGAGGAGTCCATTCAACCATTACACGGAAATTGAGTAAAGTTTTGTCCTTTCGCAGGACACGTAAAGCTAGCAATTTTATTATAAAATGGCGATAATTTAGATGAATATTGAATATCACGCTTCAAGAAATATCGGGAAAATTATTGTTACAAATACAAACAGATAAACGAGAGAAAAAAAAATATCTTATTAAAGGATGGATATTTTCATGCCCTAGTCTTTTGAAATTTTTTTTTTAAATCCCTCCATAAATAAAAGCGGTTAATATCATGAAATACCCCGAATTGATAAATTTATCCCAAATTAATTTCTTGAATGCCAAAAATCCCAAACTGAATTTTCCCCAAGTTGGTATACTTGTGACAAATTTACCTTCTGTTAATTTTCATTTACTATCAAAATACTAAATTAGATGACATGTGATAATTGATTATTTACCGATTTGGAATTTTACTATCATTCTGTCATAATTGTATTGATTCTATGGTTTTTTGAGATATTAATTCAATTTAACGGATGATATATTTGTAAGTTTGGGATTTTTTATGGTAAAAAAATTAATTTCAGATAAATTTGTTACAAGTGTATCGGTTTGGGTTTTTTTGATTATTTGAGGTAAATTTATTACAAATATACCGGTTTTGATTTTTCGTGATCAAAAAATTAATTTGAAGTATATTTATCATAAGCGTATTAATTTGAAATTTTTTAGGATATTAATTCAAATAGAAAAGAGAAAAGGTATTTCTTTTCTTTCCTTTTCATTCATCAACCTCCTTTCCAGGAAAATAAGTGTGAAATGGGCAAAAGGGGCAGACATACTGCTGCACGTCACTTGCGTTCCCAATAATTTAGGAGAAAGTTAGATCCCATCCCACATGGATTTGATTTCCACACACCATCCTCATGACACAAATAATAAAAAAATAAATAAAAAATAAAAACCATACCAATAAAAATAGGATAAAAATATATATATATCAAATTTGACCACCACCACCACCTTCTCCTTCTTCCTCCTCCTGTCTGGCTTTTTCATAACTACTCCATTCTTGTTCTTTTATTCTCTCTCTATCCAAAGCAAGCTCGTTCTGTCTGACCCTCTCTCTCTCTCTCTCTCTCTTCCTTCCTTCCTTCCTTCCTTCCTTCCTCTTCTCTGCCACCAACTTTCCCTCCTCGCGCGATCCGCTCCGCTGCGTATACCATTCGGAATCCGCCATTGCTTTCGTGACATCGGAAGAGCGGCGAGCATGGGAATCTGCGCCTCCTCCGCCGCCCCCAGAGCCGGCGGCTCCTCCGGCGCCGGCGCCGGCGCCGAGGCCGCGGCTCGGCAGGGATCGACGCGGCGGAACGGGAATCGGCGGCGGGAGCGGGATCAGGACGGGGCGGGCGAGGCGAATCGGAAGCGGAAGGACGATCGGCAGGCGAAGGAGGGCGGCGGCGGCGGCAACAGGAAGCAGGGCGGTGGCGCGGTCCCTTGCGGGAAGCGCGCGGACTTCGGGTACGCCAGGGACTTCGCCGAGCGGTACTCGCTGGGGAAGTTGCTCGGGCACGGGCAGTTCGGTTACACCTACGTCGCGGTCGACAAGGTCAATGGCGATCGAGTCGCGGTTAAGAGGATTGACAAGAGTAAGGTGATTGTTCTAGCTTTCTCGATTGAATTTGAGGACTGGTTTTCGTGTTCGTTGGGCGAGTTCGAGGATATTGTGACTTTTAGGGCGTGCTTAAGATAATGCTGCTGGGTTTTCTGAGGTATGGTTGCGTGATTATAGTGGAAATTGTCGCTCCTGTGCGATTGGGACGTCTCTCGTAATCTCCCGGAGGATAATTTCAATTAATTGGAGTCGCCATAACGCATCTCATATACTTTTCTGTGAACGATCTTAATAAATTGACGATTTTGACTAGTAATGCAGATTTTTTGGGTTAGGATTGAGTTACGAAACTCTACGTTGACATTCTAATTCTAGGATTAGTACTTAAATTCCTGTCACTCTGATGCTATTACTTTAAAGAGTTCCTTTTCCAATGGCTTTTCAGTTTCTTTGATCTTTACATGGACAACTCTTATTGGATATCAAGTGAGAGGATCATGCTGTCAACTGTTTTTGCACTTGAATGATTCACCCCTCTTAGTTGCATGTTATAGACTAATTTCAAGAGTTGGTAGAGTGTTGGCTGCAGCTTGCAGTTTTTAATGCTTGAGATTGGGATGTGCTAATGAGATTGTGCGACTGAATGAATTGCCCTGCATTAGGAATTATTCAACCATTTCAACGGTTGGTACACTTGGGGTTATGCCTTGCAGTAGGCAGGACCACATTTCATGCACATTGTTGTACTTCGTCACCTGAAGCTGTCCAAACAGTATTACAGGTCCTTTGGTTTGTGCTTCCATAATGGAGTTTCAAACAAAATTAAGTTTCAAACTTCCTTATAGTTCCCTGCTAAGTTTCATGCTTTCGAGTGCTTTGATATTAATCATGGATGAATTTCATTTAGTTTATTTCATCAAAAGGAATATTCTCCCACAAATTCTAGATCTGCTGCAGTTTGCACAAGGTGTTCCTTTTTGGGGATTTGGCGTGTTAATGTGTCTTTTTTCCTAACAAACCTTCTATTTCATTGAATAAGTTTGTTTCTTCCTTGTCTCATAAAATCCTAGGACAGTAAATTATGTGAATGCGTACTTCCAAGATGAGTTTCTCTCTTCCTATCATATACTTATTGCAATATCTCAAATCAGATCATTGGATAATGGTGACAGATGGTTCTTCCCATTGCGGTTGAAGATGTCAAACGGGAGGTCAAGATTTTGAGAGCCTTAGCAGGCCATGAGAATGTTGTTCAGTTTTATGATGCATTTGAGGATGACTCTTATGTTTACATAGCCATGGAGTAAGTTCTGTTCCTTGAACTTTTCCTGTATCAAGCTTGGAGAATTTTATTTAGAAAATGCTTTCGTTCTTTTTTTTTAAAACTATAACTGGCTTTTAGTTTCATCCTTAATTGTGAATAGTTTTTATTTTAAATTCTCATCAATTCATATGCTGCTTGTCTTCTTGAAATATTAATTTCAGGTACTGTGAGGGTGGTGAGTTGCTGGACAGGATACTAACCAAGTAAGGAACTTCAATGTTTATCTCTACAGCTTTCTTCAAGTGTAACTAGTTTTCACCTTGACACGTCTTCATGGTTTCCCTTTGATCAGGAAGGATAGCCGGTACACTGAGAAAGATGCAGCAGTTGTTGTGAGGCAGATGCTCAGGGTTGCAGCAGAGTGTCATTTGCATGGTTTGGTGCACCGTGACATGAAGCCAGAGGTATACTTGGGCCTTTTTTTTTATTTTTATATCATGAATGTCAAGTAATGGCATTCAAAATTTTCTGAGATATGTTTTTGGTTGTAGAACTTTCTCTTTAAATCAAGCAAAGAGGATTCTCCCTTGAAGGCTATAGATTTTGGCTTGTCTGACTTCATAAAACCCGGTGAGTGCACTCATCCAGTGCAAGTTTACCCCTTTATGTCTTTCTACCATTTCCTTTCTGTTTCATTGGAATTGAGTGCCAAAAAGATTAATATGAACCTGTATAGTACTTAATATTTTTTTGTCTCGGAGTGATAATTTGAACATTGTAGGTCTCCAGGGAACTTTTTTTTTTTTTTTTTTTTTAAGTAGTTAATTTCTTAAATAACTCCTTAATTTTGATCCAAATGTATTTAGGGAAAAGGTTTCCAGATATCGTTGGCAGTGCCTATTATGTTGCTCCTGAAGTTTTGAAACGCAAGTCAGGCCCAGAATCAGACGTTTGGAGTATTGGTGTTATTACCTTTATTCTACTCTGTGGGAGGCGTCCTTTCTGGGATAAAACTGAAGATGGTATTTTCAAAGAGGTACCATATCTGACTCTCCTCTTTCCCTCTATTTTTTTTTTTCCTTGATTGAGGTGCTTCCATTTTATTGCCATATCAATGTGGTAAAAATGGCCGTTTCTCATGCAGTGCCTTTGTCATCATCTGTCCTAATTATAGACATGTTCTAGAAAAGTTATTGTATAAGATGGAATTTTCAGTTCCAACTCTTTGCATTTTCTTGCCTTGTGTAGTTTCTATAATATTTTTCTGATCCTTTGTTGAGGCTGATGGCTTTTCCTGCCAAAAGATATTTGATCATTATTGGATTCCTTCACCTCATATTGTCTTTAGCTAACTTTTCCATTTTCCTATAGCCACTTCTTACTGACATTTTGCTTGTGATGCAGGTTCTAAAGAAGAAACCTGATTTTCATCGCAAACCATGGCCAACAATAAGCAACAGTGCTAAAGATTTTGTGAAGAAGCTACTTGTGAAGGATCCCAGGGCAAGACTTACTGCTGCTCAAGCCCTCTGTAAGTTAACAATTGGTTTCTCATATGAACGCTGATTGATATGCCATGAGGGAATTCTAATGAAACACATTAGTCTAGAATTAGTGTGATGTGGAAATGCTTTTCTTGGCTTTTCTTTGCATTGCTCTTGCTATGCCAGATTCTAGCCAAGAGAACGAGGGAACTGGTAGATTAATTGTTAATTCATGGTTTTCATTTTCTTTGGACTGAGGATTTTCTGTTTCCATTTAACATTGATCTTTATTCATTGCTGCAACTTTCAGCGCATTCATGGGTCAGAGAAGGAGGAAATGCATCAGATATCCCCATCGATATATCAGTTTTGAACAATATGAGACAATTTGTGAAGTACGGTCGACTGAAACAATTTGCTTTGCGGGTAATGAAACTGTTCTTTAAGATTTCTTCAAGGAGGAAAGGATATTATATCATGTCATTGTCTAACAAATATTGCTTGCAGGCACTGGCAAGCACACTTGATGGAGAGGAACTTGCTGACCTCAAGGATCAATTTGCTGCAATTGATGTAGATAAAAATGGTTCTATTAGTCTTGAAGAAATGAGAGAGGTATCCATTTCTTTCTCATTCCACATTCACTCTGATGAATATTTTAATTACATCATGATCATGAGTGTTGTATGCATGCAGGCCCTTGCTCAGGATCTTCCCTGGAAGATGAAGGAATCACGTGTCTTAGAGATTCTTCAAGCGGTAACTTTTATCTTTACCTTTGTTATGGCCTTGTTTTCTCCTTGTGTATTAGCAATTGAAATTTTTTTTTCTGGTGGAATTGTGGAATACCATTTCTGTCAGTTTCACTTTCTTCTTTTATTGTTTTGGTGATTCTCTTTTGTTCATATTCGATGCTTAAAGCTTTCATTTAGTTCTTGCTTCATGTTTCGTCATTTTGAAAACTCGCTTGTGTTGTTAGCCAAGAAATGTTGGACTGATTTTTTAGTTCATAAAATGAGCTGCTGCCAAGCTTGCAGATTTTGCATAAACATGTGAGTCCTGAATGATGCATAGAATCTCTTTTATTTTTCCTTCATGTAGATTGATAGCAACACGGATGGGCTAGTGGATTTTACTGAGTTTGTTGCAGCAACTCTTCATGTGCATCAAATGGAGGAACATGACTCAGAGAAGTGGCAGCTGCGGTCACAGGCCGCTTTTGAGAAATTTGACATTGATCGTGATGGTTATATAACCCCAGAAGAACTTCGACTGGTAAGTTTGACCATCTTCATTTAGTCATCCCTTCCACATTCATTTGCCCTCTAGTTCTCATTTGTGTCAATATGGGTGTGGGTAGAATGAAAATTAAAGTACGTAGACAGGGCTAAATGTATTTGTTTTAATTTTTAACTGAATTTTGACCGTCTCTTGGGAGCTTGAGGTTTGTTTCTTGCAAAATTGCCCAAAAGTTGGGATAAGTCGTCTATCTTTTTGCATATTGGGCACAAAATAGTAGCATAGCTACTTTCTGTTGCAGCTTCACATAATGAAACTGTTCAGCTTATCAGCATGTGACCTTGATAATTTGGTTATTGTCTCGTCTGAAAATACTAGCCGAATGTATTGCCTCTTGTTGTATATTCTGCACAAAGTAGTGGCGCAGGTTTTTTATGTTGCTTGGTTCAGCATCTTAACGTGTAACCTTGACATGATGCTCCCATGCCCTTTTCAGCAGACAGGTTTGAAAGGCTCCCTCGGTCCTCTACTAGAGGAAGCCGACATCGACAAAGATGGGAAAATAAGTTTATCAGAGTTCAGAAGGCTGTTAAGAACTGCAAGCATGGGCTCTCAAAACTTGCCGAGCCCATCTGGTTATCGGAATTTGAGGAAGATATAGATCCATTCTGAAGCTTTTGGGTGTTAAAATGAGAGAAGGGAGCTTGAGATGGGTTACGTATTTTGGTTACTCAAGATTTACCGAGCCAATCGTGATGACCGCCTCTGTGCTTCACTCCATTGCCAATGGAAAGCCCTGTACAGAAGTTAGATACTGAGTCAAGGGATTTTGCATGGCACCCCAAGTTAGCCGAGAAGTGTTCGGGGATGAAGGTTTGGAGAGATTGCTGGCCGTGGTCGTTTACTTGGTGAGAGGGAAGGGCTATGCGGGCGTGCGTCTTGTGATGAGTGTGGGATGTGTAGGCTGCGACTGTATATTTAACGCCCTCGAATTTGAGGGCCCATTCCATTACAGAATGGGCAATGCTTTTTTACTTGTAAGGCCTTCTCTTTTCCCAATTTTTTGGCATCGCAAATGACTTAAGTGTAAACATTTTTCAGTCTCTCTCAGAGATGGGCAATGCACCTGCTTTTTCTTTGAAGGATTTAGAGATGTATGCTGAGCAGCCATTAAGGAAAATAAATTGATCAGATTATTTAGGGTGACGCTTCTTAGTTTCAAGAGCCATTCATCATCGCGTTGAATCATGGCCAATAGAATAGCGAATGTAGGAGGTGATGCGCAGAACATGAAGAATTCGCCCTTTTCTGCTCCGGTCAATGATGATAGGAATACCCAAAAGCGTGTGCTAGCTCGCATCTTTATCGGTACAATGATTCGTTACCTCTCGACGACGGCATCTCTGGAGACTCTTTTCATCTAATAACCACCAGGACACCACTACTACACGATGCGAATGACCCACGCAGGAGTACAATCTGGCTTAAGCCACATGGCAGGTCAAAAGTCGCAGACACCAAGATAGTTTGGATGCAAAATCTAAGCTCAAATCAATTTTTCATGGTTGCCGGAGCTAAACCCTTGAAAGAGTGTAATGAATGTGCCATCCTTGTTTAAGTTTCAGGCATATCTGAAATCTGAATAAACTACAAAAATTCCCTGTAAGTTAAGCAAGCGCAACATAATATACAACTGACCAGCCTCGGTTAACCAGAGTACAAACTACGAAAAGACTAGAAGATCAGTTAGGCCTGTAACAGGAAAATAAAATTGTGGCATTTTAAAATAAGGTTGAACCGGCAATCTTCCAGGTCCTTAAGAACCAAACTTTTTTCTTTTAAGGAAAAGAGAATGTAGTCAGCAAGCTCTGTGTCCCTTTATTTCTTAAGGATCATGGCTACCTGCACATCAAATTTTCTCGAGCCAGAAAAAACTACGACCATGACACCACTGATAAGATACAAGCTACATAAGTTAGCGTTAGTGTTGGTTTAACGGAGAATAAGGACTTAACTGTTCATCTACTGGACTTTGGGTTGTCACTAACACTATTGGAGGAACTATCTGGAAAAGCCTGAGATGAGGAAAACTTGCTCGACGAGCTCCCATCAGTAATACTTATCTCCTTTCTCTGGGTCTGCTTGCCCTTCTTTTCTCCGGATGTCAAGTCCTGCATAAACTATACTGTTATGCTTATTGTGCCAATTTACAGAGTAGATCTAGCTCTGGTTCAGAATAATAAAAAAACCTGCTGTGATGATGTTCCGGGCATCTTAAGTTCAAGGTCTGTTGCCACGTCATTTGAATCTTCATCTTGCTCTGCATTGCTGCTCCTTTGATGATCTGAAGACCTGCTTTTGGAGTCTTTTTTATTTGACACGTGAGAACCGGAAGCATATTGGGTTGACTGCTGTTCAACTGTGGGATTGGCAGGCATTGAATATGGGATAAAGGTAGAACACGGAGCAGGAATAGCACTTGCATTCTGATTTCCAAAGAAAGGGAAAGGCTGAAGTTGTGAGTGCATGGGCATTGGACCTGGAGTGACGGGTATTGGAACTGGATATGAGTAGGCTGGACCCATGACGACAGATGGATCCATGGCAGCCCAAGGGTACATAACCCTCATCCTTTGCTGGTACTGGACATTAAGATTTTCAACTTCAGATTTGAAAGATGATTTCTCTTCTCTAAGCTCATTCTTCTCCTGCATCAGCTGGTTGTAATGCAAAGTTACTATTAGCATCAAGGCAAACGATGGACATTAGAACCTTAGGATACTGGATGAAGATAAAATCACCTCACGAGATTCTTCAGTAAGAGCTGCACATTCAGCTTTCAATTTGTTAACTTCTGTGGTTAAATCCTTCAGCACCTGGATTGTGTCCGTGAGAATGGTTGCCTTGTCATTCTTAGGTCTATCAGGATCTGTAGTTCATATAGGTAAGGCAAAGCAGTTGTTCAAAAGTCTAGCATGAACAAAAGGCAGCTCTAATTACAGAGAAATAGCACACGCTAAATAATATAATCCAGTGCATGGCATCTACTATAATGAGAAAAAGCAAGAAAGTCAAACCCTGTCCAATATCCAAGAGATTCTAAATAAGTAGAGTTAGGATAAAACCATAAGCATCGAATCAAACCTTTGTTTATGCTTAAAAAAACAACAACGTGAAATTAGTCATCTTCGCAAATTGGTCAGTCTCTGTATGTCAAATTCAGCTAAACACAAGAAACCTGCAATTTTCAATGGTTCTCTCGCAAAGCAAACAGAGAGATAAGCTTCTGGCTCCATGCTTGTGAGGATGTCCCACCATATCTCTCGTTGTCACGTGAACAAAATAAGGGGTACTTGTTGGTTTAAACAGCCCAAGCTGCAATGAATTTGCCTAAGTAAACTACCTAATTCTGATAGATCAGTGGACCAGGAAGGTAGATCTTAAGAGAGAAATTTTGATCTTATCCTTCACAACTGAGTTACACCTTTGGAAATGCAACGCAAATGAATATTAAGAAGCACGCAAGGATCAATTTCTCAAACAGACACGGGATTTTGTGGGAAAATAAAAGCATTGTTCCAATTGATATATCAGGATTGCAATGTCATCGTCCTGTTCCCCGAAGTGTTCGCTAATAGATGAATCAAAGTATCAAGAACATTACAGTTTTAAGTACCCTCAAAAGTGTTTCTCAAGGTACAATGGAAGTAACTTAAATGTCGATATTAGTTCATTCTATCCACTCCTAACTGTCAACCCGTTGCGAATTCACCAATATAACAGATTCACATGTATCTTGGAGTTAAACAATCACTTCTCTGGACTATCGAAAATTCATAATTCAACATGGACTCGTGAAGTTTAACAACGACCTTCACAAATGTTAGCAGAGCCATGCCTACCAGCAGTTGAAGCGTCAAAATAGTTACTTCACTGTTTCCATTCTTACTACTTAGATTACCACACATTATCGACCGGACAATGAACATGAAACGCAGCATATTCATTTTTTTTTTCCCTGGAAAGCTGCCTCATCACCTAAGAGGAAAAAAAAAAAAAAAAAACTAAACCCACAATTTATCATGGTTGATAAAACAGTGAAGTTGTTATGAGGCTGCAAGATGTGTACCTAGCGTGCTTCCCAGTTCAAGGAAGTGCTCGTTCAGACGATCCCTCCTCAGCTTTTCGCGGTCGGCCTTCTGGACTTTCCTCGCGGCCACGGGATCCCTGACGTCCGCTTCCTCCCTTTGCCTGCGAGCGCGACGGAAACCGACAACCAAAAGACCACGAAAAACATACTCTCAGGCATCACCCTCAAAGCCTTCGGTGGAAAAAGTTCACGGCCTATCACACAGCGTTTCATCCGTGTCCTAAAGAACACCCATCCCCTACCCACATAACAAAATCCCAACTTTATGCGCAAGCGACCATCACCCAATATCCTCCATCAAACAGAGCATCGGAACGACGGATCGCGAGATCAAATAAACCAAAAAAAAAAGCTTTTTTTTTTGGTCGACTGCATCGTGCGCGCGCTGAAGGAACGCGTCTCGCGCGATTCCAGCAGCGGAAATTCGTGCCCAATCCGACGACATTGAAAAGGGGAGAACCTGGGCTCGTCGTGCGAGGCGTGCAGCCTGCTGGACGGGTGGAGGTGGACGGAAGTCGACGCTCCCAAATCCGTCCTCCACTGATCCATCTCCGCCCTTCTTCTTGCTGCTTCGCCGGTTGAAACCTAAGCTCTCCGCGGGCTTGATTTCGCCGTGAAATTGTAGAGAGAGAAAGGGAGGGAGGGAGGGAGGGAGGGAGAGAGAGAGGAGAGAGAAGGAGGTGGGAGCAAACCTGCAACGACAGCTTGTGCTCTCCACGAGCCACGAGGATTGGGGAGCAGAAAAAAATTGATTTTGGAATCTCTTCGATAAATCGAAAATGGGGGCAATTATCGGGTGCGGTGCGCGTGGAGGTGGGCGCGTGGATGACGATATCACGACCGTTGATTTTGCCAACAATAGTATCAGAAAATAATAATAATTAAGAATTAATATCCTGAAAAATCCTAAACTAGTACACGAGTGATAAATTTACCAAAAATTATTTTTTTGATCATAAAAAATCCTAAATTGATACACCTGTGAAAAAAATTTACCCCAACTGACCATAAAAAATTCTTGTCATATACCCTATACTAATTTATTCGACTGTAAAAAATCACAAACTGATACATTTATAATAAATATATCTTATATTAAATTGGATTAATACCACAAAAAATCACAAAAATTATAAATTATGACAAATGAAAAGTAAAATCTCAAATTGATATACCGGTTAACGACACGAGTCATTTAATTTAGGGAAAAGATCACCAAAAAACCTCAAACTTTATCTAAAGTGACAAATTTATCTTAAACATTTTTTGTGATATGAAAAACTCCAAACTTTGCCAACCCTAACACATTTTTCTTAACATAAAAAACTTTGAACTTGTATTTATATAAAACATTTATCCTAAAATATAAGGCATTTTGGTCTTTTACTTTTTAATTTCTTTTTTTTTTCTTCTTCTCTCTTCCCTCCGTCAGCTATGGCGGAGTCGGCGGTGGGAAGAGAGAAGAAGAAGAAAAGAAAAAGGAAAAATATAAAAAATAAAGACAAAAATGCTTTTGGTGAGGTAAATATGTCATGGTTTTGCAAAATTTTGAGTTTTTCAAGTCAAAAAAAAAAATTGGATAAAATTGTCACTTTAGGCAAAATTTGGGGTTTTTGGTGATTTTTTTCCTTTAATTTAATAATTCAACAGTAAAATTTAATGGAAATTAACATAAGGTAAATTTATCATAAGTATACTAATTTAGAGTAAATTTGTCAAAGGTATATCAGTTTAAAGTTTTTTTTTTTTTTTTTTTTTTGGCGGGAGGAGCAGAACTGCACACACCGATAGTGCGCCGTAAACCTCCTAGTGACGCTAGGAGGGAAACCACCACCCCGACGTTACGCTTAAATCGCCTAATGATCCGCCAGCCTCCCTACAACTTGCGTTGCAGAGGCTTCGAACTCCCGACCTCCTCGAGGAGCACGTTGTAGAGCCTATCCAGCGGAGCCACATGTGATCAAAAAATTAATTTTTGATAAATTTGTCATATGTGTACCAATTTGAAATTTTTCAAGGTATTAATCCAAAAATCAAAAGGCATAGTTCCCAATTCTATTCCAATCCTTTTCTTTCTCCTTTAACCCTCAAACTTTATCTTCAATCCTCGAATTTACTTGAAAGAAACCCCCAATTGTAAGTTCAATTTTAATTTTGTCTAAACTTTTTCTTGTCTAAAAAAAAAAAATCACAAACTATAACTCTAGTCCTAAAATCTGCTCAATTTGCTAGCTTTCAATTTAATCTTAAATGTATGTTCAGTGATCCTTCATCCAAAAATCTCCATTTATTGTTTAGCATGATATTTACACGTTTGTAATAAATCTACATTAGCAAAGTAACGTAGAAAATAAGCTCCAAATAGAAACTTTTCTTTAATAAGAAAATCAGGTAGATTTAGAATTAGAGTTAAATTCGACGTAGATTTGGAGAAGTTTGGGGCAAATTTGACCTTAACTTAAAGTTAGGGTTTTTGTTAGGAAAAAAAAAGTTTAAGGCAAAATTTAGACTAAAATTGGTTTTTTTTTTTAATTATGTCGAATTTGGTCAAAAAAAATTGGTCGGGGTGTACAGCAGAACCGGCATGATCGGTTGCAGAGAATAGTTTTCTGAGGAGCAGGAGATGTGGATACTCATCAGACCCGTACGTGGGACTTGGACATTCGGCAACCGCGCTCGCCTCGTCATTTTCGGTTCGAACGGTCACATCGGAATTCGGAAAAAACAAGACGCCGCCGAGAAGAGATGTCCTCCGATCCGGCGCCGGAGGAGGCGGGCCGGAGCGGGACGGCGATGAGGATGGTGACTTACAACGTCAACGGCCTCAGGCAGCGGATCTCCCAGTTCGGCTCGCTCCTCAGGTTGCTCGACTCCTTCGACGCCGACATCGTTTGCTTTCAGGTCCGTGCTGGATTGATCGAGTCGCTTTCTTTCTTTCCTTCTTTCTTCGCCTTCTGGGGGGGCTGAGTCCGCTCGTTCGTGTTTGCTCTGGGGACTTGGCGATAGGAGACGAAGCTGAGGAGGCAGGAGCTCACGGCGGACGTGGTGATGGCGGAGGGTTACGAGTCCTTCTTCTCGTGTACGCGCACGTCGGATAAAGGCCGCACTGGGTATGCAGGTTAGCTGTTCGACAGAATGATTCTTTGGGGAAATTTAGTATCTTGTCCCATTTTGAGTCGTGGGTCGCTTCCGTGTTAGTGAAAAATTGACATTGGAGGCTATAATTGCTTACCGAAAAAAATTTCCAGTGGAAATGGGTCTGTTATCTATGATATTTAGACGTAGGATTCTACTGCGTTGTTTTTTTAACTTTCCCTTTTCTGAATTTGGGTGTTTTTTGAACTAATGCGGAGCTTGTGATGACTGTTCTGGTTAAATTTGGCCTTGCGGTTTAATGACAATTCAGGGGTGGCGACGTTTTGCCGGGTGAAATCTGCATTTTCAAGCAGTGAAGTGGCTTTGCCTGTGGCGGCAGAGGAAGGCTTCACGGGTCTCCTTCAAAACGGTAGAATTGATGAAAATCATGCTAGTGTAGCCGGAGGCCTTGAGGAGTTTGCAAAGGATGATCTTCTTCAAGTTGATCGTGAGGGGCGCTGTGTCATCACAGATCATGGCCACTTTGGTGGGTTTCTTTTCTAACTTCTTAGCATCATAAAGAGGAGACACTAGAATGCTGATGTTGATATTGAATTCCCAACCTCAATGCTCTTATACTGTTGAATGAATGCTGTCGAATTTTGGAACTCTGACATCTAGTGGCAGTTTGCATTGTATCTATTTGCCAACTCTATGAGATACTAAGGTTAGTAATCATGCAGTTCTTTTCAATATATATGGGCCTCGGGCTGACTCTGATGATGCTGAAAGGACTGAGTTCAAGCTCAAGTTTTTCAAGATATTACAGGTAAATTGATTATGTTTTCGGGAAACCTTAGAATTTGGTTTCTACACAATCTCAGAGGACAGATTATGAGAGAGATATATATGGAAAAAATAAAATGTTCTGCTTTCTCCTCTTATAATAGGCTTTTTTTACTTTTCTTTTCACACTGGTTTTCTTGGTACAGTATGATGTCACATGGTAAAAATTTGTTAGATCAACTTCTCGTTTACAAAGTAGAGCAATTGTAAGGATATAATCTGATGAGATTCAAGAGTTTGAAAGCCTTAGAATTTATTGTCTAGGTGAGATTCTTTTTATAACGACACTTTTAGGATCAAAGGCTCTATTTTTGTCATCTGTCTTCTATAGCATCTCTCAGTGGGTGGCTTCTTGCTAGTCCTGGATTTACAGATTCATCACATGAAGAACACATAGGGATCACAGCTTGCTTATTATATTATTGGTAATGCAACTCAACTGGTTGTGAATTTGACATTAATTTTTACTTTAGCAATTGTTCTTCTACCACAACTACTGCATCTGCAATATGGTTTCAAGTGGTTATCTGGAGAATGAATGGTTTAATGTCTGCTTTCCTACTTTGAATCCTCAATTTGAGGTGAAGGCACTTTTCATATATATTGTACATATTATTCTTTCTGCTAACATGCTTAACTATTGTTCTAGAGAAGATGGGAGTATCTTTTGCAGCAGGGGAAAAGAGTATTTGTTGTAGGCGATTTGAACATAGCGCCTGCTGCTATAGATCGGTGTGAGGCAGGTCCAGACTTTGAGAAGAATGAGTAAGTTCCAACCTTTCATTGGTTTTCTCTATTATAGGGCTAATGCTGGATGGATATGCTTTCATAACTCTTGCTTGCTCCGTGCATATAGCTTTTGTAGTTGGCACTAATGTGGAAGTCATTGATTTCATTCGCCTCGCAGGTTTAGAAAATGGCTAAGGTCTATGTTGGTAGAAAGTGGAGGCCCTTTCTTTGACATATTCCGAGCCAGACATCCTGATAGGTGTGACATTTTTGTAAGAGCTGGCTACTGGTCGTCATATAGCATGTTACAATTTTCTTGTTCTCATCTTCGAATGTGTAACATTTCATTCTGTATTTTCCTTCCTTGTTCACCCATAGTCATCAAATCATGAATATAGTGGTTATTTTTGGTAACTTGCATCTTATTTCCAACATAATTTTCAATTCTCAGGAAAGATGCATATACATGCTGGCCATCAAATACTGGTGCTGAACAATTTAATTTTGGATCAAGAATCGACCATATCCTTTGCGCTGGATCCTGCTTACATGAAGACTGTGATCCACAAGGTCATAACCTCATAGCTTGCCACGTCAAAGATTGTGACATACTAACAACATACAAACGGTGGAAACCTGGGAATACCCCAAGGTAAAAGTCATGTTTGACTTTACTTGCGTTCCATAACTACAAAGCAAGACACTTTAGTAGCAACACCTCAAACACTAAATTTGGTATGTCTTGAATGTGTGGCTCTCCTTTTCCTTGGCACTTTTTTAGTTTTGCTTCATGGAAGTCTGAGGAAATGGTGGCATGCATGCATTTAAAGTTCCCAGCATCCACTGCCTCACTTTCTCTCCTTTTTAATCTGTAGGTGGAAAGGAGGATGGAGTACAAAACTGGAAGGTTCTGATCACGCTCCCGTCTATGTGTGTTTAGAGGGAATAGTTGACGTACCCCAACATGACACTCCATCAATATCTGCTAGATATTTTCCTACAATTCGTGGCATCCAGCAAACAATTGGTAATGGAACTTTGCTTATCCAAAAGTCATACTTTGGAGTGAAAATACAAGAATTTAATTCTTAGCTTGCATCATTCTTCAGTCTAGAAATCTATGTCCATTAGAGTGAATCCAGTGTCTTTGTTCTTTTCCTTATCCTCAACTTTCTTACATGCAGTATAGGTGACCATCACGATTTGTATCGCATGCTACATCTTCTTGCTTATTAGAAAATACTCACAAAGACTTTGCCATGTAATTGAGTATCCAGAATATGTGGCTATTTAGACAGAGTGTTGTGATAGTATCAGATAGTTTAAGTTATATGTATAGTTATTGTATGTGTTTTTTTATTTTTTTATGCCTTTGATTTCTGCCTCTTCTCCAGAAAGTAAACTACAATCATCTCGGGCTTCTTTGCTAGCCTAAAAAGGAGCCTAAATAGGATAAGAACTTATTCTATCAGTGTTTGGTGGCCTCCTCCTGATGGCATAACCCGAAATAGGCCTGGATGAAAAGCCTGATGAGAAGTCAGGGACTTGGGGCAGGACAGAGATGTGGATTGGCCAAAGAAAAATGGAAAAGGAAAAAAAGCAACAAGACCACTCGTTCCTATATCCTAGCAGTGGGCACCTCAGATCTCACTCCCACCCCCCAACCGAATGACTGTCTCGTGCTGGCAGTCTCAAATCTAGATCTGAGACCGCGTGCGATCACCATGGGGTCGCTGTCCTCAAGAGACCACCACCATGGGTGTCCACATCCTTCCAATGTATTGAGTCCATCTTTCTCTGACTTTCTGGTCACAATGGCCCTCCGTGGCAGATGTTAGCAGTTGCTGTTGTGATGGTGGCCACTGCAGCAGCAGTGGCGGTGGCCACGGTGGTCGCTGCATTTTAGATTTAGGGCGTTTATTTTTTTCCCTTGCCTTTTTCATAAATTCGATGGATTTTTTTTTCCCCAATGCAATCATTAGTCCACCAAACACTTGATAGGATTATATCAGTCCATATCTGTAACCTGGGGTATTTCTCATTCCACTTTAATCTATCCTATCCCAATTCTTGTTCTGACAACCAAACACAACTTTATTGTAGTCGTGCAGATTTGTCTTTCCCCTTCTGTTAGTTCCAAATTCCTGTTGCTAAGTTTAATAAGCGCTTAATCTGTGCAGTGTCAGTGCTAATGAAGAGACAAGTTTCCGGGCAAGTGGAAGGATGCGAAATGTCAACTTCATGTTTAGAGGAAGATGTCACAATAAGTAGTTGTAGCAGGGGAACGGACAGATCCTTTGGCAACTGTGGTCTATCTGGATCACTCTCCAGCAAATCTTGTGCTTCCTCAAACCAAAGTTCTGGTTCTGTAAACTTGGAAGCACACGATCAGTCTCGGAATTTTGCTGCTGTTGGTGCATCTGACTCTACACATGGTAACCAATATAGTGAAGTCAAGAAAAAAGCCAAGAAAGGTCAAGGGTTTCAACTATCATTGCGGTCTTTCTTCCAGAGAAACTTAGACAGTTGCAACAAAGATGAGAAGTCTAATGGAAATTCTTCACTCAATGCGGTGCATATACAAAAGTCTGATGATCAGACTAATTGTAACTTTGCAAAGGATGAGGATAGTAGAAGCCTCCAGCAGAATGATTTGGACATCAGTGCTTCTCCTCTTGATCAATCATCTCTGGGGAAAGGAAAAAATGATGTGGCTTTACTGGAGTGGCAAAGAATACAGCAGTGATGCAGAATAGCATCCCTCTTTGCAAGGGTCATCGTGAACCCTGTGTCTCTCGTGTAGTAAAGAAGGCAGGTCCTAATTTTGGTCGCAGATTTTACACGTGCCCTCGTGCTGAGGTACCTCATCTTTTTTCGGGTGGAACTATAGAGTTTCTGTGCTGTTAACTATCTGGCTAAAACCCACACAATATGGAATATGTAGTTTTCTAATGTAGGAGGTTCATCAGTATACAAGGGAAGCAGCAGATAAAATGAATATAATTTTGAGCTCTTGACTAGTCTCAAGTAACTTCTAATGGCATGTAATGTTACCTCAATTTCTTGCTGACTCGAAAACTATTTTCAAGTAAAAATCCTTCATCAATTTCTCCCTTTCAATAGTAATCGGTTGTTTCGCTATACATATATTCCAGATTGATTGATGTTGAGAATGCACTTAGTTATTGTGATTAAGGAACGAATTTGCTTAATTGTGATGTAAATATATATCTCATTTTTCATTTACCTCTTTTAGGGGCCTGCCTCCAATCCTGAAGCAAATTGCGGTTTCTTCAAATGGGCTTCGTCAAAATCTAAGCAGAGTAAATAGCGAGGATGATGCTGTGACTGACGAAATTTTGACTGCTATGTATCTAGCTGTATTTTGACTGGCTTCTGTTGTAATTCTTTACAATTATGCACCCGGTTCTGTATTTAGAAATTTGAACCCGAGGGTGTGGGGTAGAATAGGCGGCATTATGCTGAGTTTTAACTGTTGTGTATACAGACGAAGACGGTGCTATTTGGAAATTGTATGTAATGGGTAATGCCATGTGACGTGCTTTTTGACGTTAATCTTCCTGATGTGCGTAGGGGAGAACTTGCAGTCTGTATGCCTGTACCATGTACGTTTAACACCTGTACAATGTCGGCCTCACGAATCACTATGTTTAACGTTAAACACAGTGAATCACTATGTTTAATATTTCTTAATTTGTGACAATGCCAACAAGGTATGGTGATATCCACCCACCCATGGGCAGCACAGTTGGTGTGAATTTTCTCTCCCTCATCGTTGAGGTCGAGAGTTCGAACTCTCTTGTTGCATTTCCATGACTTAAGTGGGGGTCTCAGGGATGGGTGGATTACTGGGTAATCCACCTGAGGTTTTACATCTAAATAACAGTTTGTAATGAGGCCTGATGGTGCTACCGAGTACCGGAGGGTCGTGTGATCCCCGAAGGGTGATCTTCGGCGATTCCTCGATCATAAAAAAAAATTCCTCGATCATCAAAAAAAAAAAAAAAAAAGGTACAGTGACACTTTGTTGGTTGAGAATACAATGCGCTGGTATTGGGGCAGCTTGCTTTAACATGTCTCTCTCTCTCTCAGTGAAGAAATTTTTTTCCAAGGCCCAGTCTTTAGGCGCACCAAATGGTAGAGTTTGGGTACGCGTGGCTTTGTCAATTTGTAGGCTGGACAGCTTAAGGAAGGCCGAGCTTGAGGCCCATCGTAGTCCAATCTGGCTTGTGTGTATTAGTATGTTTATATTTGTTTTACGAGATTAAATTCTTGAACTTTGGCCAAATATGCAATGTGTATTAGTATGTTTATCTTGAATTTTTAACTTATTCAATGTAGTCTTTAATTTTATTTTTTTAATTCATTCAATGTGGCTTCTAAACTTTTTGTCTATATTCAATCTAGTTCCTAAATTATATGAAAACGTTTAATTTTCTCCCAGAAATTGGATTAATAGAGGGATAATTTTGAATGTTTTCATATAGTTTATGACTAAATTGAATAGATACTAAAAGTTTGAAAGCCACATTGATTAAATTAAAATTTCACGAATGACATTGCACATTAAGCTAAAGTTCAGAGATCACGTCAAACGAGTTAAAAATTTAGAGATGATATTGCACATTTGATCAAAATTTAAAAATAATTACTATGATTTGTCTGTGTTTTATAATAAAGAAAGCAAAAGCTTTCTAGTTTAATCTTGCATCAATGGCAAGGGCGATCCACATCTCACTTGATAGCCTAGTTCTGAACTTGCGTACTCTTTTCAATATAGCTTGTCTTTCTACCCATGGATTGGTTGTTTCTCGTGGGATTGTCTATGTTTGCTTGTTCTTACCTTGTTAAAAAGAGGAAACGTGGAGTAAGGGGAAGAAAACTCACAATCCTAGACACTCTCTCATGAAAACGACCATAAACGACCATCAAAGAAGGTATTTGTTCCTCAAGAGTCTTGAGTCAAGATCAATGGCGAGGAAATTCATCTTTTAAGTTCTGTTTATTTTGTGAAAAATGTGGCGTTTCTGAAAAATATTTCCAAAAAGTCATTTTCCAGATAAACGTGATTCCAGTTTCGACCAACGCGAGGCGAGCTCGTGATTGCGACTGTCCCAGCCTCCACTGTTGGCTGCAGTCACAGAAGCCGCAATTGAAGGCCATCGCACAACCTCAGATCCAAGGCCCAGCCTCAGGCAACCTCAGATCTAGGGTCACCGGAGGCCAGCAACATTGGATCTAAGGTTATGCGCCAATCTTCGATGGGGAAGCTCGCATGTCATTCCCTGTACTGAATCCTTATCCCATCTGGGTATATTTCATCTATTAGGTTTTTTCTATTTATTTATTAACTGGATTATATCTAGGTTACATCCGGATTTTGTGTTATTTCAAACACTAAATAGGATATAAGTTATCCTATCAAAAGTTATAATCGGTCCTCAAACGTAGCCTAAGATAAAGATATGAACGTTGTTCAAACGAAGAAAAGTGGATCGCACTTTATTAGCTCAGAGTGACTTTTAGGGCATTCCAAATAACAAATACAAATGATGCTTTCGTCTTGGTGAAAGGTCATCGTGCACCTTATCTTATACAAAAAAAAATAAAATAAAGAACTGTAGCGCAAAAACGCCGGTCCATGTGGAATAAACCGATGTCTTTTGCTGCAAAATCAAGGAGACACTGGAAAAAAAAAAATTAAATCATCATTGAGCAAAGGAAGGGTAGGGATTTGTTTTACCAAGGCATGACTCGGCTGATAAAATTTTTCAGGCGGATTAGTTGTAGTTTAATAAATAAGTTGACGTCGGATCTGCTTATTTTAGTACAAAGATCATTCTCATCATGGAGGAATGGAAACGCCAGAGGGTTTTATAATGTGCTTGCACAAGTTATGGTCACTTAGAAAAATTCAGAGCTCGTTAATTCGTCTGCGTCATGTGCCATCGGCGGACCGATACAGGATTGGTCCCGACTTGCAAGCCCTCTCTCATGCTGTGAGAAATTCTGACTTGTTAAACTATTGACTTACTGGTGTTTAAGGACCGTCACTGATTGCAAGATAGTGAAATTTATAGTTGATTTCTTACGACGACCAAGGATAATTACTTGAAAGGGACATAGCGTTAATTTAGGAAGATTTACTAAGAAAAGGTAAAAAGAAATTTTTGAGAAATTGAGGTTGCTTAATATTTAATAAGGGAAGTTATGGTCATTAGGACCTTCTAACTTACAAGAACTAGAGGTAATTTGTTATTTGCAAGGGCGATTACTAAATGTCATTTGCTTAAGTTAACAGGCAATCTATGAATATTAATGTTAATTATTATTATATAAGGTGTATGTCTTATGATAATTTGAGGTGAGTTAGCATGGTATTGGTTAGTTACTAAGTGATATCCTTCTCATATTACGAACTTTACAGCTAAATCACTATCCATAAAGAAAGAGTACTAGCTATGGGTTCAGTCGAGATAGCAAAGACTTTAGACAAATTACAAGTATTGATAGGGGTGAGAAATCAACTAAATAGGGACTCGGTCGATTGGTCCGATTCTCAATTTCTAAAAGTGGAACTGGTGTTCGGATGGTCCAATTCTCAATTCCGAAGGGGGAACCAAACTAAATCAGGCACCCAAACCTATTGTTTATTTATTTTTTTTATTTTTTGAATGTCTTATCCAAGTCTCTTATCCTCTTTCAGTCTTTCCTTTTCGCCCTACAATTGGTCATGCCTACTCTCCTCTTCCGGTTTTTTCATTTCTCTAGGTCTCCTTCACATCACATGGAGTTTGAGACATTCTCTCCTTTGAATCCAACTAGTTCGACGGGTTGCTCCCTCCAGACTAGATCGGGAATCGATCACCCCTGAGTATTTAAGGAACAACACTACTTAAGCTTTAAGTGATGCCCAATGGAGAAGGATATCACTTGAAAAGATATTAATATTATATAATCTGAAGAACGAAAACATGCGAAACTTTATCTTGAAAGCAAATTTTATATTTATTTCTAACATTATGGGCAGAAAAATGCCGCTTTAAAAGCAATTTTTTTTTGTTGAGTATTACATATGCAACATTTCTTAATGAATTGGAATATTTGTCTAACGTACATTGCGCATTCAAAGACAGGTGCAGAAGTTGCTAACTTCTGTGAAAGGAATTGCTTATGCGGCGCCTAATTGGCAGCATTCATTATAGGGAATGGAGTGCCGCCAAAAGAAGGCATTTCCAGCTAGAGATTTAGGGCCTATTTAGTAACGAGTCAAATAGTGTTTGATTCTATTATTTTGTTCCGTATAACAAAAAAAGAACAGTCCATTTGGTAACCTTTTTATTTACGGGATTAGATATGGAACGGAATCAAGAAGTGAAAAAAAATGCTTCTTTGTTTTTGGGAATAACTCAAAAATCAAACTCTTTCCGGTCATAGGTCTCAACCATGGCCGGTGACCTCATCGGGCCACCCTAAGGTCGGTGTTGCCTGGCTATGGTGAGGCTGATCTCGTAGTGGCTAGGTGAGGCTCGGCCTTGCCAGGGGCCAATGACGGTTTGGCGAGGTTGCAGGCCATGGTTGAGGCCAGCAACCGGCTAAAGGAAGAAAAAAAAATGAAAAGAAGAAAAGAAAAATGTAATAAAATTACTAAAAAATAATAAATTTTAAGTCATACCAAATGCATTTCTAGTTTGAGAATAGAAATGTTAGATAGTTACTAAACGTCTTCAAATGCTTAGAAGGTCATCTAGGGAGCAGAATAATAAAAATATATTTCCAAGTAAAAGTTGTTTTCAGGAATAAAATGGTTATCAAATATATCTTTTAAGTGTCGAGAAATCAGAGGCAGCCATTAGGAGAGAGCTTGTTGTTTTGTGTCTATAAAATATAGCTTGAAAAATCTTGTCCTTATAAAATATGAGAACCAAGTAGGAAAAAAAACCCTAAAAGTATTAAAATTTTTGTATGGCACCCATTTTGGTGTTAAAACTTTTTGAGGGATCACTTAACTGTCAATTTTTTAAACGATCACTTTGATATTAACTCTAATTTGGGATGCTAAAAATTTGACGTGACAATATTTTAATAATTCTTCTTAATCATGTTACGTGGATTGCCAGAAAATTGACGTGGTAAAATTCAATGAAAAAGCCCTTAAATGATGTCGTCAAGCCCTAATTTTTCCTTCCAACCACCAAATCAAGCCCTAATTTTTCCTGCTCCGGTTGAGTGAGTAATGAAAGAGGATGACACTGATTCAATGAATGAATGCATTGAATGCCAGGAGAGAGAGAGAGAGTCCGAGCAAACAAAAAGATAATTCTCCATTTGTATTACAGTAATTGAAAATAAAATCACGCTTTCATCTTAAAATTAAGTTTTTAGAATAATTGATAGTGGTTACACAAAATCTCACATAATATAGAACTTAGAGGTTCCTGAGTTGAATCTTTCTAGATCTTATTTGACTCCCAAATAATTTTTCATATTTAGAGTCGTCGACAATGGTCCCAAAAAATGTCATCATTTGAAAGAAAAAATTAGGTGTGGTATCATTTAGGTATGGAATGGCAACCTCATCATCCACGTTGGTTTATTATTTATTTTTTTGGGCTAAAACGGCCACAATTGGCTTTAAATTTTACTAAAAATGCTAAATATGATTTTTTGCTGGAATTTTTTGTTGGAGATACTTAAGTGATTCGACGAAAAGTTTTATTAGTAAAGTAGGTGTCGTACAAAAGTTCTAGTACTTTTAGTATTCTTTTCTTGAGTCAATTGCATTGTGTGATGAGCTCCGTGAAATTCATATGATTTGATAATCGACATACATCGAACTCCGACGAATCTGGTGCACCTGATAATAGGTCTGCGAAACCATTGTCTCTTCAAACATGTGTAGAATTCGAGAAATTTCACGTCGATTATAATCTGTTCAAACAAGGGGAAAGTGGACTCCCATGGCGACACCCAGGAGCATTCCAAATGACAAATGAAATTCGTGCTTTCGTCCTGGTGAAAGGCCGGGCGCCTCATCTTATGCAAAAAAGACAAACGCCGACCCATTAATTAAATCGTATTTGTTTAACGAAGGCATGACTTGGCCGGTGAAATTTGTCGGGCGGATTAGTTATAGTTTAATGATAGGTCGACGTGGGCTCTGCTTATTTTAGTACAAAGATCACTCTCATCGTGGAGGAATGTAAATGCCAAAGGGTTTTATATTGTGCTTGCACAAGTCGTGGCCACTAGGAAAACTCCGAACGAGTTAGTTTGTCCATTGCATGCGACATCGGCCGACCGGACACGGGAGTCAGTTGCGACTCGTGAGCACTCTTGTGCCGTGATAAATGAAAAAAAAAAAAAAAATTCTTATTCAACAGCGACTTAGAAGAAGGCCAATCTAATTTGATTCATGTACGTCCCAAATCATAATTGAATCCTTTTGATTTCGGGACGAGATTTAAATGAAGCGCTGGCCTTAATGCTCATTTCTTGTTCATCAATGCCTGCGGTATAATTAGAAGTTTATAGAGAATCGGAGTAAATTTGCCGGCATCGATTGCCTTTGAAAATAAGGCTCGTTCTTGGTCCAAATTGGAAAACGTCCCGAGATTATATCAGTGTCTTTGATGAACGATTGGAGAGAGAATTTAGGGTGAGGCATATCTGGTATATTGAGCTTGTTTGGTTCAGCTTTGAAGAAATGGCTTTTGAAAAATGCAAATACCTTTGGAGTAAATGAATTTTCCAAAATACTATATTGTTTGGTAAATTGTAACTTCAAATAGCATTAGAAAGTAGCCTTAGCATAAATATTGTTTGATGAATATATATATATAGTCCAAAAATTAAATCTGGTTAGGGTTAGCCACCGACTAACCGCCAAACAACTGTCAGACCACCGGCCAAATCTAGTAGTTTGGAGACCAGATCTCACCGTTTGATGGCCATATCTAGCGGCCTGAGGTCGCACAACCTTAGGCATCACTTGGATCACAACCCAGGTGACATCGGCTCAGGTAGCTGCCTTGGTCATGCAATCCAGGCGACGCTTGGGGACGCGACCTCAGGCGATGCCACCTGGGTCATGCAAACCCAAGTGACGCTGCTTGAGGTCGCAACCTCAAGCGATCACACCCCTTGGGTCGCGCACTCAAGTGGCGTCGCCTAAGTCACGAGGCGCGCCATCCCTTGCGGTTGTCGCCGAGGACACACAACCCCTAGGCAGTGGTGACAATCACCGAAGAAGTCCAACTTGGGTGGTAGATCTAGGAAGATGAACGGCTGTGATGATTGGGGAAGAAGATGAATGGTAGACTTAGTATTTTCGAATTGTTGAAAGCCCAAAGTAGGGCATTACCTACATTGAGTTTTGAGCATTCGGAATGCTAGCATTTGGCCAAGCAAGTCTCAAAAACACTTACCAAACACTTTGTATTTTCTCCAAGGAGCTTTGTAGGCCCAAAGCCCCTCGCAAATGCTCAACCAAATAAGTTCATTGTCCTAAAAGCCTATCGTTTTTTAATACATAGGTAGTCAAACATGGAGAAATTGTCAAAAAAGTCCTAAACCTATTGTATGACTGTCAATTCAATACTAAATATTTCAATTATGCAAGTATAGTCCTAAATCTAGTCCTAACTTTTTCAATTATGCCAACCCAGTTCTAAATCTTTTGATGAGTTGACAATTTAGTTCTAAATTTTTTGATGATTTGTAAATTTAGTCCTATCTGACAATTTTGATGGGAAATAAATGACATGACAATCTAGTCAACACCGGTAGTCTTACGAGCACGACTAGTGCTAACTTAGGAAGCATCAACATTTTTTGAGAGTTTTCATATCGTGTCGGACACTCTGATACACTCTCTGACACTCGGTGAACACGTGTTAAAAAATCTGACATCTGGTCAACTTTTCCAACACTCTCCGACATTGAGTTGGAATTCCAACATGTGAGTTTGTGACATGTGAATTAAACACGTGAGGTCAATTTTTAAAAATTCATAATAAATAATGAGTCAAAATATATACATGTGAAAAAATACAAAATAATAAAAATAATAAATGTGGACATAAAAAAAACTTAATTTTCTCTTTTTCTTCTTTTTTTTTCTAACTCTCACTTTTCATGATACACAATTCACCTCCAATTTTTTTTGCTCTTTTCTTCTTATACATCGACACATGAGTCCAAAATGAGTTGCTTATTTTTTTCTCCAAATTTTATAGATTATTAGAATGGAGTTGAATTTGTGAAACCAAAATAATAAATGATATTAATAAATAATGGATTAATTTTTTTAGTATAAATTCATTCTAGCCTTTTTTATTATTCATTTATTTGTGAATTTGAATCAAATTAATTTGATTGAAATAATAATATAAATGATAATTTATTATGCATATATAAAAATATACATTTAATATATAATGTGTCATAACGTGTTAGAATTCTCTATTATTTAATAGACAATGTGTCGGTGTATCGTGTCGTGTGTTCATATTGGTACTATTTAGATTACAACATGTGAGATCAATTTTAAAAAATTTAAATAAATGAGAAGTCAAAATGTATATATGTGAAAAAATAAAAAAAATAATAAATTGGGAAAGAAAAAATCTAGTCTTTTCTTCTTTTCTAATTCTCACTTCCCGTGATTATTTTTATTATTTTTTATTTTTTCACATATACATACTGTAGGATTTAAGTTCCACACTAGTGGGAACTTGTAGGTTCCAAGTTCCAAGTTATGTAGGGTAGGTTTTAGATTTCAAAAAGTGAGGAACCTATTTCGACGGGTAGAATTTAGGTTCTTAGTTGGAAGAACCTAGAACCTGGAACTTATAACCTAGAATCTAGAACAACTATTGATGTTTTTCATGGTTCATGTGTCCATGTGATCCTCTGATATTCTATGCCGTTCGGTAATTAGTGTATAATTTGAAAGCACTAGTCTGAGTTTTCATTTTATGACTAAGATTTTTACTTTATTATGTTCATATTTTTCGTGTGTCTAAATATAAGTTATGGTTAGTAAATGATTAATAATATAGGTGAAATTTGGGTAGATCCCAAAACCAATCTTGAGACTTATGATAGGGTAGGCTTTAGGTTCTATGGTATACAAGGTAGGTTTCAAGTTCAAAAAAATGAGGAACTTGTTCCAATATGTAAGTTCAAGGTTCTATGTTATAGGTGGAACTTGTATGGAACTTGAAATCTCTTACATCTAGTAATTAGCCAAAGGAATTAGGAAAGAAAAAAATAAAAAATAAAAAATATATAAAAAAGGGAAAAATGTAAAAAGAAATTATTCACGTTTGCATTTGTCATGTCATGTGAGACACCCAGTACTGACTATATAGAGCTATTTTCAACCAAAATTGCTCGAGATGACTAAATGACAAATGATTAAAAAATTTAGGATTAAATTGACAATTTATCAAAAGATTTAGGATTAAAATGATATAAGTAAAATGTTTAAGACTAAATTGGCAAGTTGTCAAAAGATTTAAAGTTAATACAACGGAAAATCCTAAATTAGTACACTTGTGACAAATTTACTCCAAATTAATTTTTTAACCACAAAAATCACAAATTAGTACACATGTAACAAATTCCATTAAATTTTGCCATCAATTATTGAATTGAATAACACGTGATAATTAACGGGCGTTCCAGATTAGGGTTTTATCATTCATTTGTCACAGGTGTATAAGTTTGTAATTTTTTGTGGTATTAATTCAATGGAAACTAACAAAATATAAATTTATTACAAATGTACTGGATTGGTATTTTAGTGATCAAAAAATTAATTTATGGTAAATTTGTCATAAGCTCACCAAGTATTAATCCAAAGATTTATAATCAAATTGATATAATTAAAAGATTTATGATTGAATTGGTCACTATACAATCGATTTATGATTTTTTTAAAACAATTTTATGACTCAAATACCTAGAAAACCTTGTTCCTAACATGCAATGTCCAGACTTTGATCTTCCACTATTAACCTGCCTATCGAGAAAGAAAAACTAGGTCAAACTTATATAATTACCAATAAATTTCTTTATTTTTCTCTTATTCTTGACGGTATCAAGCTAAAACAATGTCTTTCTTGAATAATCAATTCAGCGTTAAAGAATGTCAACCGTCTTAACAATAAAACTAAACTGCAAATTGGTGCCACATGTCCTCGAATCGATTGATTCTAAAATGTTGCTGACAATGATATTTGTTGTGAAATGGCGATCTCTCATCTCATTGACTTCTCTATATATACTTAATATACAAACACGATTCCGGGCCGGCATAGGAATACTTAGAAGGGAGAAAAAAAAAACGAAGGATGATCGTATAGGAGTCAACGTGGAGAACTCATGGATAAGTTCGCAGCTGACATTTGGCATGTCACCTGCCGTGCCTGCTGTCTTTTCTGGTTCGCAACTGCAGAAGGATATACCTGAAGATTGGATGAATTCCATGTCCCGTCGCTGCATATTCTATTATGGATTAGACGACGGCAATGTGGCCTGTGACCAGCGGGATACCCGGAGTTAGGGTTTTGTTTATGAGGTTTATTCTTTCTTGTCTTGTGTGACGGAGTCGGATCTGCTAGAAGCCTGAGCCCATTAGCTTCGGGCGACCCAAATCCATGCAATGCAATTTGCAGCAGAGAGCTCGGCTCGGCTCGGCTCTTGATCCTTGGTAGAAACGAGAATGATTCGCATGAAGTCATTGTTCCTCATACGTTTGCTAGCTCGGATAAGATACTCGATGTGATGAAATTTGTCCTATCCGATGTCTAGAGACTCGCGCCAAGCCAAATAAGAGTTAGAAAGTCCTTGAGGACGAAATGTCAAAAGCCTAAAAGGTGCTAGGAAATGCGGGTGGGAATTGGAATGGAGCGAAGAGAATTCCAGATGATCAGAAATTAAGGTGCAAGAAACATGAATCATAAGGAAATAGACCTCGTTATAATTGAACACGGGAGACTAAAATGGAAACGAAAGGCATTTATTGGGAGAGCTGAAGCTTTGTCATCGATGGACGAAGGGTAACACTAAACAATCTTTGAAACTAATATTCAAAGTTGATGTTGCAAAGGAAAAGCTTCGAAGGAAGCGCAAGACTGAGACCGACATAGGTATTGGGAAGCCTAAAATGACACAATAAACATAAAAAGGGCACATTTGCCCAAAAAAAAAAAAAAAAACGTAAAAGCTAATGGAACTTTTGGCGAAGTCTTGACATAGATTGAGCATCTCTTCATCTTCTTCTTCTTCATTCTCTATATTTATACTCTACTTTCACAGCTCCTACTTTGTCAAATTGCTTCCACAAACTCCTTCATGCCTCAGTTCTAATTATTAGCACGGTCCCTTCACATTATTAAACGCTTACTTATTCATTTGTACGGGAATATTTTCCTCCGCTGATCAGCGAGTCACGCATAATGAACTCCAACCCCAGAAAACTATGTTAATTTGCGATGTTCGTGCTTATAATCTCTCAATCAGAACCATGTTTGTTGGCCCTTTTTAATTAGGTCGGGATAAACCCTAAGAAAATCTTTTTTTTCCTTGTTATCAATATTATTATTCGGCTTCCGCAAAAGTCTGCCACCCACTCCTCTTTATTTAAAGCCCCGTGTCTCCGTCCGTCGTTCCCGTACTGTTGCAATCCTCATACCCAAACCCGCATCCCTCCCTCACCATGCTCTCTCTCTCCTCTCCGCTTCCCGTCCCTCCGTCGTCTGTCGCCATCGCTCGCCTCAGAGCCCGGCGACCGTCCGCCATATCCGCCGCCGCGACCTTCACATCCTCCGCAGCCTCAAAAGCACACTACCAGCACCAGCAGCACCAGCAGCAACCTCCGTGGCTCCACCGGTCGCCGCCGTGCGCTACTCCTTACGAGATCCTGGGGATCCCCGCCGGCGCCACGAGCAAGGAGATCAAGGCCGCGTACCGGCAGCTCGCCAGGGTCCTGCACCCCGACGCAGCGAAGGACTCCTCGGCCGCCGACGACCGGTTCATCAGGCTCCACGACGCGTACTCGACCCTGCTGGACCCCGAGAAGCGGGCGGTCTATGACCGGCGGGTCCTGCTGGCGAGGAAGAGGAAGAGGCCGGCCGCGGCCGTCGCCGGCGTCTCGGCGTACGGCGGGCGGAACTGGGAGACGGATCAGTGTTGGTAGCTAGCGGGGTTTCGCGTACTCGCCGGATCGACCGATTCAGCTTCCCGGTTAGAAAGAGACCGAGGAGGATCGATAGTGTAGAGACGGTAGGTTAAATTAGAGAGAAAGAGAGAGAGGTTTCCTCGTGAACCAGCGCCGGCGCCATGACCACCACAACTTCGAGCTTGAAGATGAAAGCGCTGCTGCGACCCGATCGTCGTCGACTGATTGACTAACGACGCAGTTTCTACAAATTTGGGGAGCTCGAGGCCTTTCGTTTTGCAAAAATTAACGTAAATTGCAGTCACTGGTATTCTGGAAAACCTGTCTTGGATGGGTTTCTCATGTCTGAGAGTTGTGTACTTTTTCTAGGTTAAGTGAGAATTTCTGGCCTTGGCTTTTGTACTTTTGGATAAAGTCATGAAAATCCCGGGAGATCTTGTGTTAACTTCTGAGCATGTGCAAATCTTGATCTTTTCTTTTTATGCTTTCGCTATCCTGATATTTGATTTAGTCCATGATGAACCCTCGTGCTCGATGCTCTGCCTCACAAAATCGCAATTAACTCTAAAGCTCAGTTACCGTGGGAAAGTACTTTACACTCAATCTTCGATTGGGCTACGATTATGCTAGGCATACTAAGATGGGAAAAGGGGGTCCCGATCCCCCTGGCTTCCACGCCAACCACCTCGCCGTTGCTTGTTTAGATTGTCGGGTGTGCACCGTTTTGTCGACTCAACCGTCCAAAGGAGATGAAGCTCCGGACGGCTCCCTAGCACCACCCTCCTCCTCTCTCTCTCTGAACATGAAATTAGAAAACTATTGGAGGTCAGACGATATCGGTAACCTCCACTGATGGCCTCAAACATGGCGTATGCATGGCGTATGTACGAAAGGTAAGTACAAAAGGTGTGTTGGGTGGGTGTGGGAAAGTATAAGAT
The DNA here is from genome assembly GCA_014182395.1 of Eucalyptus sp. ANBG9806169. Taxonomy (NCBI): domain Eukaryota; kingdom Viridiplantae; phylum Streptophyta; class Magnoliopsida; order Myrtales; family Myrtaceae; genus Eucalyptus; species Eucalyptus sp. ANBG9806169. The sequence continues at coordinate 27,827,056 of CM024581.1, read as the reverse complement.
GCTTTATGTAATGGATACACCACGTGACAGTGATGACATGGTGTAATCGACCGATCATAATTGATTGCATGTTATGAATTTCATCCTATTTAGCACAATAAGTATATGCATCTCACTTTTGACCGATTTATTACATCACATGCTATTACCACATCATGTATTCATTGCATAAAATACCCTTTTGTAAGAAATGGATCAATATTACAGACATTAGTTCTCCAACCCCTCTAAAGCAAGTTTATAGAGTTAGAATGAGAAGTAATCCGATAGACTCCTACCGGATGTTGAATATGATCCCACTTGATCGGATGCATCTTATAATCTGTCAAAATCTGCCTAAACGCCTGTCTTAGGTACCTTGCATTACTCAATCTGACTTATTCACTTCTATCAAAGATCCATGCAGTAAGCTGACCGACAAAGTGATGATCTTCTAGCTAATTCTCGAAAGCTCAGAATATTTAAAAAAAAAAAAAAAAAACTGTTACGAGATTGTAATATCATAAGCGCTATGAGATCATGATGGGTGTGGAGGAATGAGAAGGCAATGGATATTGATTTCGACTCCCATTTCTTGTTCATTCCCGTCATGACATCCTATTTTGTTTCATTCAATTTCATATCTTCTAAAAAGTTCTCGATTCTACTATAACAACTGCAGTTCCTCGACTTAAGTATGATCATTTTGTTTGTGCTACCAAAATTTTTACCAGCCGCCTGCTCGATTGTGCTGCGTAGGAGTTGGTCTAGGGCATGGTGTGGTCGCAATCCGACCCCAAAGAGTGAGATAAAACAAAAAAATACAAGGTAGAATTAGGTTAAAAGAACTTAAAAAATATTCTCTTTCTTAACACTAAAACTTAAACCATAAAAATTTAAGATGTCTACCAAAGTCCTCTGGAGTTCTTGTTTTCTTTCGTTGGTAGAAATGATAATGGCGACGCCGAGAATCTAAGTTATTATTTAGCGGCAACCGATCACATGGTACGTAGAAATAGAATCTTGGAATCATTTGGCCCTTGTCATGTTCTGATTGATCGACCTTATGGAATATTGGGACATATATTCCCCCGCCTCTCTGCTGTTCAGACATGGACGTGTCTTAATCGTTTCGGGAGTGGTTGGAGGGACGATTGATTGGGCATGCGCTTGTGGAAGACGATCCTAGTCTCTTCGTTAAGGTCTAACGGGTAGTTTGCACTCAACAACCCCTCCCCTCTTTTATTTTCTTTTGGACTAATCATTTTATGTTTTTATACATATAATGAGTATCTGAATCTTATGACTCGACTAATCGTCATGTATACACATGAACCGTCTCATCCACATGCATTGTGTATAATTGAATCTAGATAGTAATGGTTGTGACCTATGAAGACGACACTCTCCAAGAGCCTTCGTGTCGTGTCGGATACTTCGACACACGTCTTCGACATTCTCGGACACTCAGTCAACACGTGTCAGAAAATCCAACACTTGGTCAACTTTTTTTATACTCTCCGACACTCGAGTCGGAATTCCGACATATGAGTTTCTGACACGTGATTCTAATATCGAGTTCAATTTTAAAAATTCAATAAATGAGAGGTCAAAAAATATATATATGTGAAAAAATAAAACACAATAATAAAAATAATAAATGGACAAAGAAAAAAAAACCTAGTCTTCTCTTCTTTTCTGACTCTCACTTCCCGTGATATACAATTCATCCCTTAATTTTTTTTCTCCTCTTACAACATATCTAACATGCGAGTCCAGAATATGGATCGCTTGTTTTTTCTTCAAGTTTTATGAATTATTGAAATAGGGTTGAATTTGTCAAATTGAAACAATGAATAATATTAATAAATGACGGATTAATGCTTTTAATGTAAGTTCATTCTAGACTTTTTTTAATTATTTATTTATTTATGAATTTAATTCAAATTAATTTGATTGAAATAATCATAAAAATATGTAATATAAAAATATATATTAATATACAACGTGTCCCAACGTGTCGGATTCAAAATGACGTGTCGTGTCGTGTCGTGTTGCGTGTCGCATGTTAATGTCGGTACTATTTAGGTTGTGACCCTCCAAAGTTAGTAAAAGTGGGCAACATCGTGACTGGAACATAAGATCCACAAGATTCAAATCAAGTGCTTAACTACTCGATCGACTCCTTAAAAGATGACTCTGATTGTTCATCTTTCTATTCCATCGTCCAGTTGGATTTAACTAAAATGCCAGATTTCCGTCCTGGTTCAATCAAGTTCTAGAAGCTCTTTGTGGAAAGTAACCGTGTCCACATCAATCTGGACTTTAATATATTCTCAGTTGCACCCTCGCACTACAGAAATGACATCGGGTACCACCCACTCAGTATTTTTTATGCCTTTTCTTTATCCGTGATGTGATCAACTCTTTCGTTCATCTTCGTCGATCCCGAATGAATGCATAATGTATCCTCTGATCTACTTGATGCTAATTTTTTATTTGGATGTGACTTTTTTTCCGGTGTTGTCCCTCCGACAGGACGACGTGCGGTGCAATCCATAGAGAGAAGCTAAATTTAGATCGTAAAACACTTAAGAAGATTGCTCAGGTGTGGAATAATTGTCAACATAAGTATAAGTTTGGAACTAATCCAATCTTAAGTCTTTTAATTTTACTAGTTAATCCTAAGTCTTTTAAGAATTTGTCAATTTAGTCAGAAACCTTTCAAAGTTGCCAATTTAATCCTAATTTTTTTGAAAATGTGCTATTTTAGTCCAAAACTTTATGAAAATTTATCATTTTAGTCCTAAACCTAATATATGAGTAATTGGACTAAATGACTACATTGGCAAATTGCCAAAAAGTTTAGGACTAAAGTGACAAATCTTCAAAAAATTTATGACTGAATTGATAAATTATCAAAAAATTGATTAAATTGGTACAATTGAAATATTCATGACTGAATTTGCTATTTTACAATAAGTTTATGATTTTTTTGATAATTTTTCCAATGATTGAAGACAATGGTTGGAACACCACGCCTTAAGAAGCGTAAGTGGGGAGAATAATAAGGTGCGGGGTTACTATTGTATAATGTAATATGGTAAAGTTTTTTAACATATCAACGCACTCCCAAAGCAAGCGCAAGTTCATATGCACTATTTGCACAATTGTTGTCCACTATAATATTTTGATTAATGCTCTGAAGACCCCAATTATATGCTTATTAGGAACGCACTTTATTCGGAATATTGCGTATTTTCAAGCGCACATAACTCGGGAATAAGTAATCAAAACTGCAAATTTCTCTAAACGGTGATTGCGCATGGTCATAATTTTGTTAATTAATCGTTCGGTTAGTGCAAGCATGATAACATCTTAATCAACGAAACGCAAAAAAGAATCTAAGTTAGAGTATTGATTGTGTATGTCTTTTACTTGGTAATGGTAATCCTAATCAACAAGGGACGCAACAATATTTAAAATTACAATTGGTGAATATGTTATATATATATATATATATATATATATATATATATATATATATATATATATATATATATATATATATATATCTGTATGTATGTATGTATAAGCTTAGAACTGCACCAGATAACATTTACAAGATATGATGAATTTTGGTTCTTGCATGTGCCATGTGCATCTACCTAACCTAACCCTAAAATAAAATTTTTAAAAATATAATATATGGATGACCATGCTCGTACATATCACTGAACAATGGATAAAATAAAATAAAATAAAAAGTCGTTCAATGCAACGAAGAGGCGAGGGGGGGCAAAATTCATAAAAATGAGCGAATTCCGGGACGTGATTGCAAGAATTCTTACGCTTGCGTGCGATTATTCAAGAAAACAAAAAAAAAGTCAAAACCCAGCCGCACGCCTGGCCTTGCTCACGTGTCAAGACGAGACTCTCTACACACTCATCCTGATTTCCATGGCTAATTCAACCTACTATCTTGCCCTGTTGAACTTGTCAAAGGGTTCGAAACTTTCAAATGACTCGATAAATTGGTTTTGTTCAATCTTTATCTTAGTAAGAAGAATTACTAAAGCACTTTAAATAATCACCGACCAATATAGCGTGCACCACGAGCAGGAAAAAAATTATTTTATTTTAATTTTAATTAAGTGAGCTGACTAGATCATTCGTTATAAGTTAAGAGATAGAGGTCGTTTATAAACTCTCAAGTTATGCATTGCGCAAAGAATTAGCGTGAGTAGCATGACCATATTAACCATGTTGCGGTCGTCCTATAGAAAAGATTAAAATATTTAATTGTCAGGGGAAACAAAGGAAATTATTGACTAGTTCCGTATCTAATCCTTTGAAAGTGATTTCCCTCCGATTCAAGATCGAAGGGTCACAAAAGTTCTTGAGAAGAGAGATATTTCGATCGCATTCTTGTGATAATTGTAACTTCTAGAATCCAACATAGTCTAGCCCAATATCAAGCCGTGTCAATTTCTGAATAAATTGCATATGTATTATGTGATATGTGGGTATCTTTAAATTTGTCGTGTTAGTATCAAAATTTCGCTCTTTCATATAACACAAAAACAAAAAAAAAAAAATTAAAAAAATTAGCAGAGCTGATTAGATTGTCCAATAATGTAGGGGCATCTCCTGCTAGGCCCGTGATGAACATAACTTGATATATAAATTTAGATGATTGGACTAGTGGATAAGATATCGTTTAAATAATTGAATGTGATAAGCAAATTTTCCGTATGATTCCGGGAAATAATGGCGAAAAACTTCCAGAACATGCAACCGAGTTCATGACCGATTCCAACGTCTGACCTACCAACGAAGCCAACGCCTACAAAGAATTATAGTAGGATCGCCTTCTAGAACCTTTACATGTCCAAGAATCGACACCAAGTTACCAACCACCGGCCATTTCCTTTCAGGTAATATTCCTCCGAATCTCAACCGCCGGTGAGCTGTCGCTGCGTCACGTTCGGCGGTCGAAAGCCAGCTATCGGGAACGCTGCCGCCACTTGGCATAATGAGATTGGACAAGGATTTAGGGCCACCCGAGCACAATCACACGAAACGAAAAATGTTTAAAGAATGCTTCGGCATTCGTTGAAGTCTTATTAGATGTGCTTTGAAAGTTTAAATTTTACTAAATGAAGCAAGCGGCTTTCATTAAAAAGTGTAATTCTTTCGTTTGCAAGGTGTCTTGCAGATGGTATTTTCCACCTTTTAGTTAACTGGTGTCTTATGGGCATTTGTTGACAAAACCCCTAATAAAAGAATAAGTACGTTCAACAACTTAGTTCCGTTAATACACCGAAGAAGAATTCAAGGGAGCGCCTTTGTTTCATGGAAAATATTTTCTTCATTTTTCGACTTTTAATTTGCTTAGAAAGATGAGTCAACGGGAAAATATTTTCTTTGTCAACGAAAAAGGTTTTCCAATCAAAACTTAAATACGAGAAAATAATTATATTTTTAAGAGTACTAATAAACGTTTTCCAAAATATGATTTGGTATCGATACTTAGACCCAAAACTCTACGCTTGGGTATGGAAATCCCAACGTTCAGGATGAGGTCTCTTGACAATTGGGCTCCAAACCCTAGTGCTCAAGCCTGGGCCCCTAGTGCCCACGCACGAGTCCATCAAAGCTGGCCCTAAACCCCTTAATGCTTGTACCTAGTGCTTCAGCACCAAAGTTCGCATCCATAAAAGTCACGCTCGGATCCTTGATGCTTGAGCTCTAGCCTCAACATGTATGCCCAGGTCCATAGGGAACGTGCGTGGGTCCTAATGCTCGGGCTCAGGTCATTGATTAATGAAACGTTTGTTCATATAAAAAATGAATTTGAATTTTTTATATTTGAATTTTTCTTCATTTTCTTTTTTTTTTTCTTTCTTTTTCGTTCCTTTTCTTTTCTTCTTTTAGCTTTTATTTCTTTTCCTTTCTCCTTCTTCCTCCTTCTTCCTTCGTTGACTATGTGACTCAGTAGCTCGGTGACTAGCCACGAGGCAGGCCAGTGAGCTTGAGACTCAGTCGATCTAGGTGAGCTCGAGCTTGTGCTCACTTGTGGCTATTGCTGGCCATTCCTGAGGCTAGATGATTGGCAAAGGAAGAAAGAAAAGGAAAGAAATAAAAATAAAAATTATTACAAATTCAATTTTTTTTTGTCTGAGATAAAGTCATAAGATTGAAATTATTTTCTAAATGAGGTCCAAAAACCAAAAAATATTTTCAGTCATATATCACAAAATAAAGGAAAACTAATAATTTCTTTGAAAAATGATATTCTGCAAAGTATTTTCCTTTTTCATGAATTTTTCTCTTAAACAAATGCACTCCAAGTATATATCTTGAAAACAAGTTAGTGGGGATGGAGGATTTTTTTTTTTTTTTTTTGGTCGGTCCTACGCTAATCCTACTCTAACACTTATTCTCAGACTTTTGCCCTGCCTTCTTGCATGGCGTGGGAGTCGAAACCCACTCCTGAAATGAAATCGTCCTCACCCCAATCCCCCCTGAGAAAGTGAGGATTTGAGCTCCCAACCTCCCTCTTCCAAGATGGAAGGGTGGCCACTGGGCGAACCCCCAATGGTTGGGGACGGAGGATTAGAGCGGTTAAATTTTGGGAGAAAACTGTCAAAAAAATTTAAAACCTACTGTATTGATGGATGCTAATTTAGTTTTAAATATTTCAATTTGATCAATTTAGTTGTAAATTTTTTTAACAATTTGCTAATACAATCCTTCTAGCCAATTTTTGCTAGAAATCACTAATATGGATGTCAATTACCTTTTTTTTTTTTTTTCACTATGGCTGACGAGCCTTGCTTGCAACCGGTGAGGCAAGGCCTGGGTGAGGGCTGCCTTGCCGATCGAGAGCAAGGCCGCCCTTACTATATCTTTGAAATTCGAGGGAACAAGTTTTGGAGTCCAAAATCGACTTCCGCCCGTCAAATTTCAAGGGCCACATGGACAATACGACTCGATCGACGAAAACCCAAGATACGTAGGACTTCATTCACTTGAATAACAATATTAAGAACTCAATTCGCATAACTTTTTTTGATAATTAATAATTATCCCCGCCTGCTAAAGAACTAAGAAAACACCCCTCGTAAACGGGCCAGAGGAAGGCTAGGTCACTAGACGGCTCAAACCTAGAACTTGTGGGCCAGAAGTTCGGAAAGCCCATTATACGAGGCAACGCAAGCACGTGTTTTTAGCTCGATCACGTACAGTTCAGGACCAGCCTTTTCCTTGGTCCCCAAATTAAGGTCATTAATGAATTGTCGTCGTGTTCGTACTGGCCTTTCTCATTCAATTTTTGGTTTGCTCATCGGGGGCCAATGATTTTAAATCACGAGGTCATCTAGCGATGGTTGATGTCGAACTCCGACCGAATTTCCAATGAGGTGATATCAGGTGTCGGTTTTAGATTCGGAAAATTCACGCACGGAACGCCGAAGGTGCCGACCTCATCTCGATTAGGATGTTCCTAGGTATCGCGTTGGATGTACCTTAGGATGGCGATCGGCATTTTTGTTTTCGCACCCCAAAGGTCAGACTTCTGGTACTATGGGGTAACTTGCATGAGTTGGCTTGCGAGAAAATTGTGATCCTCGTGCTCGATGCGACCGACTTTGATTGACAGCCCAATTCCGGTCGCCGTGCCACGTTTTTACACTATGCGGGGAACGTCTCGTTCAGGAGATTTACGTTTGTGGAGGACAGGGATAGGGCAGGTCGGTCGGCCGTCATGCTCGAGCACGAGGAAGAAACTTCGCATTGCCGAGAGCGACTTAGGGTTTAGAGTCGTGCGTGCTTAGATCGTACTGAATTAGATAGGCCGTTATAAACACGTCTCTAGAAAATAATGGATCTTTCGTAATAGTTGTCTTCGCGTAGATGAATGGACTTACTAAGAATGAAAGCCTAACCCCTTAAAAAACGTCTAAACTTTCAATTCAATTCCAATTCTATCATATTTTTTTTTTCTTCTCATAAAAAATCACTAAATTTTTATGTAGTCTCAATTCTACATTGAATTTTTTTTTTTGTCTAATTAAAAAACCTCAAACTTAGGTTCAATTCCAATTCCACCCTAAAATTTTTTTGTTTAGTAAAAAATCACTTGCTTTTACTTGAGTTTCATATCTATCTTTGTTAACCTTAAGTGATATTGCATTTTCACGTCATTACTCTCGTTTTTCTCCCAAATTTCATAATTTTTTTTTCTTCTCATAAAAAATTCACTAAATTTTTATGTAGTCTCAATTCTACATTGAATTTTTTTGTCTAATAAAAAAACCTCAAACTTAGGTTCAATTCCAATTCCACCCTAAATTTTTTTTGTTTAATAAAAAATCACCAGCTTTTACTTGAGTCTCATATCTGTCTTTGTTAACCTTAAGTGATATTGCATTTTCACGTCATTACTCTCGTTTTTTTCCCAAATTTCATACCCAAGAAACACCTTTTGGAGATGAATTTTCATGTCGGCCTAAATGATCTCTTAGTATATCTGAAATTTTGGTGAAAACTAGAGTAATTACAGTTGGCTTTCTTCAATTGCTCTTACTTTCAAGAGAGTGTTCCTTTCATCTTTGCTCGGAGATCTTCAATTTTGCGCTTAGTCTTCAATCTCTCCTACTTGGGCGTCTTTCATCTCTCGCAATCGGAGAGCTCGCGCTCGAGAACTCAACTCAAGACACTCAAACAAATTGCTTGGGAGTTTTCCATCTCTTAGATGTCTAGAGAAATTTTGGAATGATGGCTCGCGAGGGAAAATTTGAAATTCAAGTAAAAGTTGGTAGTTTGTTATGAGACAATAAAAATTTTAAGGTAGAACCGGGACTAGATTTAAAATTTAGATTTTTTATGAAACAAAATAATTAGGGTAAAATTGAACTAGACCTAGAGTCACAGATTTTTTATGAAACAAAGAAAAGTTTAGGGTAGAACTTATACTTGAGTAGAAGTTAGGAGTTTTTTAGGAAATTAGGCCTAAAAATGGATATTACACATATACAGACATCACTAACAATGATTCATCAATTTGTCTGATCACAAAGACCCATAAAGCAGCTAAAAGTCAGGAGTTTTTTAGGAAATTAGGCCTAAAAATGGATATTATACATATACAGACATCACTAACAATGATTCTACAATTTGTCTGATCACAAAGACCCATGAAGCAGACGACGAGCAGTGAAAGAGACCTAGGGTGGGGTTGGGTATGAGCTAAGAACTGAAAATAACGATGAGAAAAACCTTATGATAAGCTATCTTTCAAGCCCAGTTGCAGAGGGTCTGCAGTGCTGTCTGAGTGATATGTCGTGGTGTGTATCCTCCCACGAAAGCCAATAGAAAAACCCTAGAATGGATTTTTCTGATTCTTTGGTCGTGGCGTTAGGCTGAGGTATAATGCGTCCAAGACAGGCTTGTCCTGTATTAGGGTTTCCCCTGAAGATGCCTCGTTTGACGTTTCTAGGGGAAGAATCGGCAGTTTGCTCGGAATACAAGGAAGTGACGACAACAAGTGCTGAATCTGCACAGCAGAGAGAGACAGAGACAGAGACAGAGAGGTTTTGCATTGTTTCAGACCACTGACGGTCCTGAGAATTTCCAACTTCTGAAAACACGGGTGCTCCTCCGGATCATTGAGTCACGCCCTAGAATCGAGCCACAAGAGATAACGTCACCGCGAGTAACGCGACAGATCCAGGATGAACCTTCGTAAAATGAATGGAGGCAGCTCAACCGTGGATCCGCCCCGTTGCTTCGTGTACTGGAAACAGACAAATGCAGGTTGACTAGCGAGGACGGATCGGCTTCCGTTGTTGGTGCTCAAAGCGAGATAAGGAAAACTAGAAGTAAAATCCTTGCTGCGCTTCTCCCTCGCAACCTTCGTCTTCTCCGTCACGAAAAAGCCTGCGGGTACAGCTTTTTTCGTCCACGACACCTTTCCTGTTTCCCCGTTTCGATTGCATCGGTGACGCGGAAAGATGTCGACAGCTGGTTCAAAGTTCAAACGGCAAGCTCATTTTGCACGTGGTCGAGCCCCGCTCTCGATCACGTAAAAGGGTTCGAACCCCTTCTGAGATCTGTGACCTCAAGGGACGCATCTGCGAATATTCAATTCATTTTTTCGCCTTCTCATGATTGCTGGGAAATTTCCGGGGTACCTTTCGCAATATGCCAACGCGCGGACTATACACACATGTACTCACTTTATCGTAGTCAGCTTGGCGAATTTAATTCCTAATTGTTTGCATGCAAGACTCATTAAATCAACGATTCATCATGACCGTATCGCCCTAGTCTAGATAATATATATTATTTTTCATCGCTTGTTGAGGCAAACTCCGTCGGACTAGCCGGCAAATCGATGTGGAACATATGTATACGCATCATTCGATGTTTGTCGTTAGTCAATTTTTTATGTGGGTGATTCATTATTTACAACATGCCAATCAAGATTGGTTGGACGAAACTTCTTTCAACCAAGGATGGACAAAAACACGATGTCTCTATGTTCGAGAAAATTGTCCAAAAATATCTGAACCTATTCTACAACGACCAATTTAGTTCTAAACATTTTATATAACAATTTAGTTCTAACCCTTTCAATTATGCACATTTTGACAATTTGCAAATATAATTTTAGCTAGAAATTACTGACGTGGTGTGTTCAACACTAATATGAACAATTTTTACAATGTTTTAAGAAAATTATAAAATTTTCCTTATCAATTATTTTTCCTTTTCTTTTCCTTTCGCCAGGGACTGCCAGTCCACAGATTGCCGATACTTGGCCACAGCCGATGACCAACCATAGGTGAGGGTCACCGTGGCAAAGACTTGATTCTTGCAACCTAGGGGAAATGGAGGAGGTTCACCCTTGTTGGACATAGTGAAGAAAAATTAGTTATTCCCCCTCCAAGATGCTAAAGAAAAACTCCATCAAACGAGCCGGCGAACCAATGTAGAACATAGGTATAACGCATCATTTGATATTTGTAGTTAGTCAATTTTTTATGTGGGTGATTCCGTATTTGCAACTTGCCAATTAAGATTGGTTATACGAAATTTCTTGTGACCAAGTATGGACAAAAACACGGTGATTCCACATTCGAGAAAATTGTCCAAAATTTTTTAAACATATTATATGATAACCAATTCAATCCTAAACCTTTTGACAATATAACAATTTAGTTTTAAATCTTTTAATTATGCCAATTCAATCCTAAACATATTAATAATTTGCCAATTTAGTTTTAAGCATTTTGATAATTTGTCAATGTAGTTTTTTGATCAATTTTGGCTAGATATTGCTGTTGTGGATGGTAAGCACTAATGTGGACAATTTTTTTTTGCATTTAAAAAAAATTATAAAATTTTCCTTAATTATTTATTTTTTCCTTTTCTTTTCCTTTCACCAGGGGTTTCTGGTCGTCGGATTGTCGATACTTGACCATGGCCAATGATCGGCCACAGGCGAGAGTCGCCCTAGCGAAGGCTCAATTTCCTTACTACCCAAGGGAGGTGGAGGAGGTTCACCCTTGCTAGATCTAGTGAGGGTTGAGCCCTCGCCTGTGGCCAAGTACTGGCCATAGCTTAAAGGAAAAGAAAAGAAAAGAAAAATTCAGAAAATGTTTTTTAAAAATGCAAATATTGTCAACATCAATGCCAACCCTACCAAGTGTGATGGATGCCGTCATGTCAACTAGTTTTTACCAAACTTAACTAGAATGACTAAATTGACAAGTCATCGAAAGATTTAGCGTTAAATTGGCAAATTTTCGAAAGATTTAGAACAAAATTAACGCAATTGAAAGACTTATGACCAAATTGGCAACATTTAAAGGTTTAAGATTAAATTAGCTACCTTATAATAAGTTTAGAACCTTTTAGACAATGACATGGATATATTCATCTCCATCACCCGTTAAGGAAAACTCCATCAGACTGGCCGTCTGGTCAACATGGAACATATGAAAAACATCATTGACAAATATTACTAATTAAGTTCCTAATGTGGGTGATTCCATACCTATAACCCGCCAATCAAGATTGGACAAAACCTCTTTCAACCAAGAATGGATGAAAACACGGCATACGTATCTTTTTCCAATGTTCCTACGAGATATCGCTATTTCTTTGAATTTGATGGCTAAGAATCATTTCAACGATGAAGTATTGGGTATACATCCGACGATGAGAGAGCCTATGCATTGCCATCGCCATAACTTTCCTAGGGTCCCGCGTTCGTGACGTGCGCAGAACTTATTTGCTGTTGGCCGTATGTTGACAAAACCTTGTGTTTTGTCCAGCTAGCATGGTGAAAAACGTTAATTGTAACGTGCGGACGACAATGTTACTGTATTAAAAGACGAACGTCCGATTCTCACGCAGCTATCACATCCCGATATTTGCTCCGGTTGGGAGGATGAGAATGGTCTTACCTGAAGCATCCCTAATTTCATTTGGAGGAGGAGGAGGAGGAGGAGGTGTCTGAGTATTTCACATGGTCGTTGTCGCCATGGTTTAAAAATAGCTGATTGCATTAAACTGCGTTTCCTCCTCTATCCAATGACCTTTTGAGCTGTTGAGTCGAGGAGTTCTTTATTCGTTCAGATAAATCCAGGTTATCGGAACTTTTGATTCGACAAACATATCCTCGCCCACCCACGCAAGCTGCCCCGTCCATAATGCGCCACAGCCTCGTCGTCCATAATGCATAGGGTGCTCGGCGACATGATCCCTCAAGTTACTCTTACTGAGAAGCGTTCATACCCGTTGTCTGCTGTCTAACCAACACATATCGAGAATTTATCGAGCTGGATGCGCTTTTCCAGCACTTGCCTCTGGGGCTTTGCTGGGGATGAATATATGATTTAGCTTGATGGGATTAAAATAAGTTTCAGAACACGCACAGCCTGTTTAAACGGAAAGTAATTATCGACTGATGTGCCCTTCGCGTAGAAGGCAGGTTTAATTGATGAATGGAGGAATATTGCACGTCTCTCTCCCCCAGACGTCGCTCCTTCTGTTCTGAGAAACACAGAAGCTAGAAAGAAGAAAAGTGGCTACGCAGCATTATTCACGGAAAGGCCTAAATGGATGGGGCTTGTTCTTCAGCAATACCAGCTTTTTGCCCCCATGAGTTCATGAATAATATTATAGGCTAGTTCATACAAGACAATGGGCGCTAACCACTGCGATCAAAGTGATGTTAACTAAAGCATCTTTTCTTTTGGAGTTATTAGTGCGAATCAGCACGACATTTGCATTGTACTCCTCTCTCTCTTTTGCCCCCATGAGTTCATGAATAATATTATAGGCTAGTTCATACAAGACAATGGGCGCTAACCACTGCGATCAAAGTGATGTTAACTAAAGCATCTTTTCTTTTGGAGTTATTAGTGCGAATCAGCACGACATTTGCATTGTACTCCTCTCTCTCTCTCTCTCTCTCTCTCTCTCTCTCTCTCTTTGCTCTTGGCTTTCTCATGTTGAGTGAAAACAGGGAAAGGAAAAGGTACGAGACAGCCACGAATCACGACATACTCTAGGTTTAACTTGTGACGTCCAGGAAGAGAACTCAAGAAAGAAGAAAACAAGATGTGCAGAGAGAGAGAGAGAGAGAGAGAGAGAGAGAGAGAGATTATTGAAGAATAACGAGTACCATTTACTTCATATAAGGCCATGTAGCTTGAAGGTGAATTCATTATTGGTGTCATGGACTCAGGAGCAAGAGTGTGTGACTGAAACATCCTAATCCTCCTCTCTTCTTTTGTCGCATTTTCTTCTGGGACCTAAGTGATTTCATATCAGCCTTTTAGGAAATCTTAGTGGGACCAAGTATATCCCAAAGAGAATTTGGTCCATTCCTTACTGTTGTGGTTACGTCAGGCTATGGTTTGCTTGTGGACACAAGGCTTGGAAGCATCCATGAAACTTCAGAAGAACACACAGAATCTCTCTCTAAAATCCATGGCCGAGCAGAGCAAAAGTGAGCTGATAATTCTGCATCACTTTCCTGCAAGATTCAACATATGTAGTACATATTCATATATCAATGAGAGCGTTGCTTTTAAATGATTTCTCCTTGTGAAAAGAATCTTGAAACAGTGGCTCGGCCATGGGGCTTCCGTAGAGACAAAGTCACTTAACATCACAAACATTCCGACCGTATCTTCACATGGGCTGGTTTGTTCATGTCTCTTCTGTTGAAATAGATTATCATCATGAAAAGAAGTGACTCTTGGTTATGAAAAGAAGTAACTCTTGGATATGACAAAAAAGAGATTATTGATATGAAAAGTGGTAATATTTCATCATGAAAAAGGGTGTTGTCATGGATAAAATACTTATTCCCTGGAGATGTATTGATTAACTATCTATAAATACACCAAATCATACATGTTCAATACAACTGTTCCAGGCAACTCTTTCTTCATAACACTCTCTTCTTTTCTTTTCATATACACAACTTTAATAACATATTAAAAGTGAAATTCCAAGAGAGAAACATTGAGCAATTATTGAACTCATTTCTCTGTGGTTTTAGTATAAATCTAGAGGAATATTTGTTATACCAAGCAATAACAATAGTGAGGGTGAACAATACTTTAAAGACGGTAATTATCATCATGCATAAGAGTTTCAATGGTTTATAACCAGTGCTCTATCTTCATCAGCAATCAAATTTCCTCAATGTATTCTAGTGTTATGCCACAACACATGGGACAGACTTAGAAGCAAAGACCTTAAAAAAGGGCTATGTAAACTAGATGGAGTGTGGATATCACGAGTCTTCTTCTGTCCTCTTCTCCTTAAATGGCATTGATTAAGGATTAAAGTTTCTCATCAAATTGGCATTGGAGTAATGTTTAAGCTCCTTTGTATTCATTGGGTTTTTTCTTTTATTTACTAGGTTCACAACATAGTACGAGAATAATTTTGGACCGGCACTATCAATCATACATGTATCATGAGTGTGCATTTCAATGTACAACATTATTTTAACAAGCATTATAGGTTGGATGCAATTTCCCGATCGACATGCGCAAATCGAGTTACATATCAAATTCCTGTACTATCACATTTCTTTCTCGGTCAGCCTCGGCGATAGGGCATGGAAACTTAAAATTAGAAAGTCTAGAGCTAGGGGTTACTAAGAGAACGGGTGCGCCTATAAATACGCGAAATGAAATCGAATATGACGACCACTAGGATTACTCCATACATAGCTTCTCCTATGCTAATAACTAAAGCTCACCAAAAGATTTTCTTCACACACAAACGAAAGATCACTCATGGTAATCATGTCTTGATTAGGGTAAGCGTGATCTTGCGTTTTGGTAAAGAAAAGGAGATGGATAAGGCACTAGAAACCAAATTTGACCAAAATGGCCAATGAAAATCGCCACCGTACATCAATCGGAGCGAACTCATCATCAAATCTCAATCAGCTTTTCCGCCAAGAATCGCTTTTTCTCTGCCCCCCGAATTCCACCTTCCCCCGAATTCCACCTTCCCCCGTACATATTCCTTTCTTCTCTACAGATTTGATTACAACGTTCATCGTGGGTTTGCGTGAGAATATCAGCTGAACTTTTGCCCCTCCTTTTTCGTGCCCACCCACCCTATCACCCTAATGATGGAGTCAAAAGGCAACCACAGACAGCCCCTGCGTCCCTCCAAAGAGTATGTTACTGATTTAATCGGCATCTTCCGATTGTCTCTCTGGTTTTAGTTATTTTAGTTTCGGTGGACTTAGAGAGAATATCCCGTGAAGTTCAACAAATCTGATGCTCAGGACATGCACTCATGCGTTCTTATTATTACTAGAGTCAAGCGGAACATGGCAAAATAAATTAATTTGTACCGTCTCAAAAAACATGTGCGCAAAGTGTATATTGGATTAACAATGAAGAAGCACGTCCCTTTTCTCTTGAATTTCAGTGGACTTAAAATATCTCGTGAAGTTCAAGAAATCTGGGGTGCTTAGGGCATGCACTCATGCATTCTTACGATTACTAGAGTCAATCGGGACGTGGCAAGATATAATAATTTGTGACGTCTCGAAAACGTGAGCGAAGTGTATATTGGATAAACAATCAAGAACCACACCTGTTTTCTCTTGTGAAATTCAACATCAATTCTTTTTTTCAATGCTATATCATCATCCAAGCAAACTAATTCGATTGAAAATGGTTTGCTTCGGACCACGTGAACGCGCATCTATTTCACCTATATCATTTCCCCTCGAACAAATTAGGTAAATGATTGATTGAATTTTTTTCCTTATCAACTGCTTCTTTAGAGAAACTTCAGGATTAGATAGTTGGAACTCCTGCCGTTCAACTCTTCAGTAGTAAGTAGAAATGTCAATTTATTCCGGTGATAGATAGATTCACTAATTATGTGTGTCGATGAGGATTAGAATAGATCTACATCAACTTTTGGAAGCAAGTAAATTGCTCATTACTTGGGAGAAGTGTTAAAAAAGTCCTAAACCTTTTACATTTATGTCAATTTAGTCCTAAACATTATTTGGGTACCAATTTAATCATAAACCTTTTTAATTGGTGCTGATTCAGTCCTTTCCGGCGGTCGGTGCCAGTCAGCAAAATCCAACCAAAATTGGCCAGAAATGATTGAATCGACACAAAGAAAAAAGGTTTAGGACTAAATTGGCACAAATGCAAAAAGTTTAGAACTTTTTTAACACTTCTCTCTTCATTACTTAGACTCACAACAACGCGGGAGTTTTTCTTTTTCTTTCAAAAGAGAAAATGATCCATCAAACTTCTCACTTCCAACTCACTCGAAATCAATTTTTTGCACACAGGATGAGACAAATGTCTACCTTGATTTGAAAGAACCGTTTCCCGTGCAATAATCACATTTAACTGTGCATATGCTCGTACTTCAAAATTAAATCAATTTGAACATGCAAGTCGCGCGCTGATCCCGATAAGACTCGAAGGGTTGGCCCCCGCCATACTCATTTCTAAGCTCTTTGTGTGAAAAACAAGTCATGCCCCACCATTTGATCGTCCGGGCGCGATAACATGCGAGGATAGAATAGTCCTGGATGAATCTTTACAGGGATGAAATAATTTGCCGACACCGTTGGCTTTCATATGTAGAAAAGATGGACTCATGTTTCACGACGAGGATTCTGAGAATTCAGTGATGATCCGTCTTTTTCCGGTAGGGTCGAGAAGAACAGAAGCCCCGCACAAGAACTTTTTTCTTTCCACGGCTGCAGTGGATCGTGTTTGATTTTTTCAGTGGATAATGATTTGAATCTTGAAGGAGGAATATACTTTGTCTAAGGAAAGGAAATCGAGGGCTGAACTGCCTAACTTGGGCCATATTCGAGCTAATTCGGTGCAAACCGACTTGTCTGGTCTAATTTGACAAGAGATAAAGGCGATGGAGGTACTTGAATTATTGTAAGGTGTTCGATCGAATCATTTGATTCTTGTTTTTACTCAACCAGTCCGTAGATTATGTACTTTTTTTTGTTCATGCTCCTCTCTTTAGCATGGAAATAAAAGGAAGAAGTGAGGCGGAATATCACATCAGCACCGCATGGACGCTGATTAAACTGACTAGGGTTTTCATGTCAATTTTTGTTTTGCCATAATAATGCTGACTTTCTTTTGCCATAATGCTGAAGTGGATTGAAGAGGAGGAAAATTAAAATATAAAACAAAGAATCCTAAGTGAGAGAGATACATAAGAACATCTAGAGTGTGTTTAATAATATTTTTGTTCTCGAGAACAATTTCTAGTCAGATATAGTTTTTCTTATTTCAATTTCCTAAACGAGTTTTTGAGCAAAAAAACGTATTTGGTAACAGTACAAAATTTCTCTTCCCAAAATAGAAAAAGAACAGAATTGGTACGACCCTAAAAATTTATATTCCCGATTTTTTTTATTTAATTATAAAAATACTAGTTGAGACTTAACAATTCATGTTTGGATAAAAATGGACTTTTGTGAAGATTTAATTGATCAAGATATTCTAAGACAGTTTCTGAAGATCCAACATAATGATTATTCAAAGATGGATGGCTGAAAATATCAATCAAGAGTCCCTCTGATTTATAACTCACAATATGAGAGGGTTAACAGTAAATTTTTGGGTATTACAATAAACATGTGCATAGACCTTTTGAGCTTTTCTTAGCTGCAAGAAGAGGAGCAAACATTGCTTGGTAAAATGGGTAAGGATAGAACAATTGAGAATGGAGGCAATCCTAAAGTTGGTACGCTTATTTGTACGCTCACTTGCACAAACTCATCGAAACTTCAAACAAATGACATCGGAAATCCATGGAGCATAAGCTTATTCGACTACTATAAACATAAGACCTTTCAGAGTCATCTAATTTTTTTTATCAAAATGCATATGATCTTAAAGATGTCTCCAATAGAATCTTAAGGGGAGAAGACCATAGTCGCCAAGCTTTTGTGTCCTAACATTGTCTCTGAAAGAAAACAACATTCAAAAATCCATATAATAAAGCCCTAAAAACTTATTCAATTTGGATCTAATTTTCATCAATAGATTTTCACTTTTTTATGCTAAACTAATTTCAAAATAGAATTAACACTAAAATCTAGTAAACTACTCAAAATCTAATTTCTAATTTTTTCCCTATATTTTTTATTTTTTTTTATTTTTTTTTGAAAAATGCAAACTTGCATCAGTTAATAAAAACCGGATCTTGCATCAATTTTGTAAAGGAGGGTATAAGGCTATGTTACGCTTGATTTCTAAAATGACTTTATTTCTCATTTTATTCCCAAAAGCAAATAAGTAAGTTCTTTTTTACTTATTATTTATGTTCTAAATTTATTCTCTAGTCACTGATCTATTTTAAAGAATAGAAAATTAGTTGATGTTATTAAATAAATTTCTATTTTTCTTCAAAAAAATTGAGAAATAAAAATGTTATCAAACATTGCCCTACTCACCAACGAGATGAGAGGGCTAGGGTGGGCAGTCGCCATCACATCACAGGCGTCGACTAAGCATGGCAAGGGTTTGACGTCCCTCGTCGGGCTTGGCAGAGGCAGCATGACCGCTGCCACTGCCGCTAATCCAAGCGTCAAAGTTTTGCGGCGGCGGGATTAAGGATGAGCTTAATGGAGAGAAACAAAAGGATGGGAAAAGGAAACAAAAGCATAGTACGTTTGCTGGCTTCCAACAAAACAAGTTGAACCCATCATCAAGCAGCTGTACATCTATTGACATGCATCTGAAGGCGCTAGCAGGTATGCTGATACGCAAACAGCGATCCCCACAGAGAGAGAGAGAGAGAGAGAGAGAGAGAGGAGTTGGCCAGGGGCGACCCCGCACCGGACGCAGCGACGGTGGCAATCGCCGTGCAGTTCCTAACTTTTGGTGGACTGCGGGGACTACACCAACCTAAGCGCAGTCCATCCAATCCTCAAATGTCTAACCCCAACCACCCTACGAAACACTCGAGCAAACCGACGACGGGGAAGACGAAGCTGTGCACACCGGCTGCTTGAATTAATATGCGAACTAAAAGATCGATCTTGATGAGAAATTTTCTAGGCAACAGGCGAAATGGTGCTGCATGAGGCAGTCCCCGTTTAGCCTCAGCTTCCATAAGCTCCTCCACCTCCTGCTTCTATAAGGACACGGGAAGTCGTTCCCGATGCACGACCCGTTTGGCCTCTTCTTCCTTGTGTCTCCTAAAAGCAAATGAAGAAAACGACGTCCCAAAAAGACGTTCGATTTTCGTTTGGTCTCTCGACTCGAACGATGGTTGGATACAGGCACAAGAGGGGGCGACACGGCTTTCCCGAATTCTAGCTGAGGCCATGGCGAATGCGATGGCAAAAACGCGAATTCGATTCTCTATAACTTAGAGTATCAACATAGATATACAGAACGTAAAGCTCATGATAAGTGTGGTTCTTAGTTACTCAAACGAAATGCCTTCTTCCTTATGATCGGATTGTCAC
Organism: Eucalyptus sp. ANBG9806169; assembly: GCA_014182395.1. Classification (NCBI taxonomy): domain Eukaryota; kingdom Viridiplantae; phylum Streptophyta; class Magnoliopsida; order Myrtales; family Myrtaceae; genus Eucalyptus; species Eucalyptus sp. ANBG9806169. The sequence continues at coordinate 27,807,045 of CM024581.1, read as the reverse complement.
AAATTATTCAAAAAGATCACTCAAAATTTTTTAGTTTTATGAATCATTGGTGGTGCGACGTACCATGAACTCAACTTGGTATTGCATTTGTAATTGCTGCTCGTTCTTGGAAAATCTCTATGTTGCATCGTCCTATCTATTTCGAAGTCGATGGACGAACGGCGACATTTGATTTGTTCTCCATGCGACTCGGGGGACAAATGACAAGTTTCTTTCACCGATGGGTACGAACGGAAATATATAATTCCCTGCGATTCGGGGAACCCGAGTGACTCCAAATCTTGGAGAAATTTGCGAAGAAAAAGAAGGAGAAGACGAACCGGGTCATGACCTGGAAAGGAAAAAAAAAAAAAAAAGCAATCCGAACCCGTCCTTTTCACCCGATTCCTTCTTCTCTTGAATATTCTCTCTTTCAATAATGGTGATTTATTCTTGAGGAACAAAATAATCATTTTAAAAGAATTGGCAACGTAATCCTATGATTTCAGCTATATATATTATTAATTTTTTCAACACGTCATTACATCTTCTTTTAAAGTAACACAATTCCAATTTGACATTCACTCTATCTCCTCACCGAAATAACTAAAAAATGACAACCTATTACGTACGGTCGTGTACTATAATCAATAGTCGTCATTTGATTTGGTTCGTTAACCTGATTCACTCTGTAATCATCACTCTAGCCTCCAAAATTACTGTCATGCCAATGAGTTAAAAGGGGGGGAAGTTAAATTATGTTAATTGTGACACATTTATTCTAAACTCTTTTTAGGACATAAAAAATCTTGAATTATGCCGATGCATTTATCTTAAACTTTTTTTTATAACATGAAAAACCCTAAATTTATATCATCCGTTAATGTCATTTTTATTTCATTTAAGTCACGTAAACATAATGTCCACAATTTTTTTTTTTCTGGCATCCATGTAAATAAATTTTTAATAGTTCTTCTCATTGACAAAATTTTAATTGAGGGTAAATATTTTACATGAGTACAAGTTTGATATTTTTGGTCACAAAAATAGAAAAAAAAAAGATATGATTAACATATCTCCCCCAATCTCTCCCTCCATCTATTCTTATACCCAGTTACTCATTTTCTTCCTTCAGGCGATAGCCCAATTGCTAACTATGCCTATCAAAATGTGCCATAGACACTTTATTTAACTCATATTTAATGTGCTGGGTTAATTATATTCAGTAAATAAGTCATAAATTGGTTTAGAATGGTAAACCTCAAAATAATATAAGTATTAAATGAGTTCACGATTATCCTAAAATCAATTTATCTCTTTAACTCTCTTTTTCACTTCTTTCATCCTCACTTGATCTCATACCCACTCGCTCTATACTCTCATCCTAGTTTGTATATGAGTTTTATTAGACCGTGTTAAATACAAAAGTATATTAGCAATAGGGAAAATGACATAAATGGTCTATGCGGTCCCTAAACTTTTAATTTGTTCACTATGATCCCTAAAATTTAGCCCAATATGTAATTTCCATGAACTTTTAATTTATTCAATGAAATGCTTGAACTTTTCTTACATTTTCAATTTAGTCTATAGATTATATGAAAATATTGAATTTTATTCATGATATTAAATTAATGGAATGACTACATTGAACATTTTCATACAGTTCAAGAATTATATTGAACATATACTAAAAGTCTAAGGATCACATAAAACAAATTAAAAGTTCAAATACCACATTAGACAAATTAAAAGTTCGGGGACCATATTGCATATTGAACTAAAGTTTCAGCATTATTTGTGCCATTATTTGTTAGCAATATGAGTCTAGTCAAGTATGTGTTACTAGATTTGTGTTTTGGGTTAAATGAGATAATTTGTTGAACAATTTTAGTTCTGACCCACCCAGTTGGCTATTCTAGTGCGCATGCCTGGGCTCTAGTAAGGAAGAAATTCGCTCATGACGGTCCTATTGGATGTGATGTACGATTATTTTGAAGATGGACGTCGATCCTATTGATTTAAATGGGATAATTTGAGTTGAACAATTTTATTTCCGACCTACCCAGTTGGCTATTCTAGTGTGCATGCCTGGGCTCTAGTGAGGTAGAGATTTGCTCGTGACGGTCTTATTGATGTACGATGATCACGCCACATGTTTTCGTCATCGGCCTCGAGGGTGAAGACAGAAAGTAACACCTGGGATTATCCTGAAATATAATTAAATCTTTTTTGTGTTGATCCCACAAAAATATACGTGAGAACAAGTAAGCTCATTGGTTCAATTTTTTAAAAAAAATTAAAATTAAAATTAAAATTAATTTTGCAGTCGATTGACCTCATCGTGGGTGGCGACGAGGATTCGCCAGCTCCTTAGCTTATTATTTAATTTAAATTTTGTGAAATTTATTAAAAATTAATATCGTGAATAGTGTAATGAGGAGTAGCCCCCATGTTCCAAGTTTAGATGGAGACCGTATGGTGTGGATGCGACCAAGCCCAATTTTTTATGCATAAAACAAATACGCATATGTATATATTTTAATTATCCGTACTCTCTCTTTTTTATACTTATGTTTTCCCTAAATTTGCCAGCTTGCGTTTGTAGTCCCCATTGACTCCAAAAGCAACATGCATTTTCACTTATTTATACACACATAAATAAATTAGCATTATCTTTTTGGCTAGGGCTGGCCCTTACACATTGTATCAGGAATTCATCGCCACGCCGGCATTTCAAAATAAAAACCGAGTTGAGATGCGTATCAAAAGAAAAACCAAGTTGAGATGCACAGTAGGGAAATAATGTGGTGATTTAGGGTCCGTTCGTTTCGCGGAAAATAGGCCATTTCCGGAAAATATTTTCCCAGAAGTCATTTTCCAGGAAAATGACAATATTTTCTGGTGTTCGACTAAAACCTGAAAATGTTTCGAAAATATTTTCCGGTGTTCGGTAAGGAAAATATTTTCCGCTCACTAGATTGGCGAGCGCAAGCGTCAAGCTCGAGGTTCGCCGGATCGACGAGCGATCCACGACGGTTCACCCGATGATGAGGCCGACGACTAGTCAAGAAAGAAGAAGATGGGAAACAAAGAAAAGAAAAAGAAAAAAAGAAAAAAAGAAAAAAAAAAAGAAAAAGAAAAGAAAATTAAAAATAATTTGAATAAAAAAAGAAAAATACAATTTAAAAATAATTCGAATAAAAAAAGAAAAGAAGAAGAAGAAATGGGAGGAGGAAGTGAGGATTTGTAGATGTGTGAGATAAGAGAGATCAGTGAGGAAAATATTTTCCACTTTTCAAAAGTGGAAAACATTTTCCCAAAATTTAAAGACTTTTTCCCTTCCATGGAAAACATTTTCCCTTAGGAATTCATTTTCCGTGAAACGAACACCGAAAATCCAGGAAAACATTTTCCCGGAAAACATTTTCCGCGAAACGAACGGACCCTTAGAATTTTAGAGTGCATTCATTTCACCAAATATTTTACGATAAAAAATATTTTTCATGGAAGTTATTTTCAAGAAAAATAGTTAGTTTTCATTTATTTGATGATTTTATGAAAAGCGATTTTCTCCTTGCTAAAAGTGAAAGTCGTTTTCTTCAATCTAAACATGTTATTTTTAGTTCATGGAAAATGTTTTCCATATATAAATTAATTCTCTGTCATCCAAACATTGGAAAGTCAGATAACAATTTTTCCAAAAATAGTATTCCATCAAACAAATAGACCCCTAATTTGATATTTCAAGCCCTATTTCATAATCCTTTTAAACCTAGTTTGTGAAGAGATTTATTGAGTGCCGCCATTGAATTAGAAGCAAGCTACCAATAGTAACAAATTAGCTGCTTTGAATTATTAAGTAATCATGGTTTAGATTGAAATTAATAACAAAGATTCATTAGTTAGCTATATTGTGTCTACAAAAACATTTAATAGTTGGAACTATTGACCACATATGTCATATATGTATCTTAGTGTTTGACTACTTAAATATTAAAGCACACATTCATCTCACAGTTTAAGTTTTTATAATAGTTAACAGTAATCTCACAAAATTCCACATAGGAATAAATAGAAGGTAACGAGTTCAATATTTCTAGGCCCTTATTCGCTTCCCTAATTATATATTTTGACATTTTAGATTTAGGTTAAAGTCTAATCTACACATGAGGGGTAGTGTTAGCATATTCAAATATTAAATCATGCACTCATTTAGTATGTTTAGATTAGCACCAAGTCAGCATAACATTATGGGACAGCCAAATAGCAGGAGTTCACTATGATTAGGAAGATTGTAAATGGTGGAGTTTAATTGGGGGAATTTCTATCCCATTTGGTTGGACAAACTTTCCCTTTGGTTGGAAAAATCCCAAAAGTTGACAAGTTTCGAATAATTATTTGTTTAAATAATTAGTAGAATTACTCAAATGGGGATCGGCAGTCCTATACTATGTGCTAATTTAACGGGAGCCAATTTAGTAAGTCAAGCTAATTTAGTATGGTAATCTCTTAATAGAGTTCATAAACATAAAGGGTAAACAAAAATCGGTCAATTTGGAAAAGTAGATGAATGTTACTAAGTAAGTCAAGTTGAGACTTGCTAATCAAATTCTAGTTGATAATTTGATCTGAAAAACCTGATAAGTCACTCTAATTTAACTTAGTAATCTCACATAAGAATCAGTTTTTCGAAGGTTAGCTAGCTATGCAAATAAACATGGGTAAGTTAGGATAAAAATCGATAATCCATAAACTATGTAAAGAAAACAGTTACGACTTCATAAAAATGTTGGTAATTTACTAATAAATCTTTTGAAAAAAAATCACTGGTCATTTTTTTTTTTTACCTACAGATTTTGGGTGCTTACTTAGGGCCTATTTGGTTCGGTTTTGGGGAAATGCCCTTAGGAGAATGCAAATACCTTTGAGGTAAAAGGGTTTTTCGAAATGCTAGACTGCTTGATAAACTATAACTGAAAAGTGCTTTAGGAAAATGCAAAACTGTTTGATAAACATATATTTGAAAAGCCCTTTAGTGTAACTAAATTAAGTTTTTCAGTTTTAGTATTTTTAAAATTGCAAAAAAGAAATAATGACTATATAACCTTTTACATTTTCATGTTGAGAGTAATGTAAAAGATATATATTAGTAAATTTATTTAAAATTTATATTAAAAGAATTTGATTATATATTAAATGCAAAGCTCAATTTTTGGCCTAGGGTTCTTTTAAGTTTGTTTTTAACTTTGAATATTTTTTTTTTAATTATTGTAGTATTAATCATCTTCGTTAACTAATGATCATTTTAGTATATTGATAAAAAGTTGGACTATTGATTGTCAATAAAATGACAAAAAAAAAAAGATGAACCCAACATTTGCAAAGGGTCTTTATTATTTTTTTAAAAAATAAAAATAAAATCCGATGAAACTCCGTCACTTATCAACAGCGGTTGGGGTGTGGGGAAGATAATCGATTTAAAAAAGAAAAAAGAAAAAAGAAGTCAATGGATGAATAGTAGATGTGGATTTGTATTTCCGAAATGCTGAAAACCCAAAGTAGATCCTTCAAAGATTTCAAGCGTTTGGCCAGGACATCTCCAAATCTTGAACCAAATACTCTAAATTTTTTCCACCCGGTGACTTTCAGCGCCGAAAAACCCTTTAATACCGAACCAAATGGGGCTGCAGGCAGTGGTTTGATTCAAATACACATTTGATGAAGGATTTCGCTCGTAACGCAATCTTTCTTTTTACATGAATTTGGTGTATCTCCAATCGCTCCACCAAACCGAGGGCCGAACCGTTTCGTTCTAGCGAATCGCAACGTAATGCGACCCACGTGCGCCTCCTCTTCGTTCGTTGTCCTCTGGACTTCTTCCCGTTTTCGCGTGGTGACCGAGGAACCGTCGGTTGACTTCTCGCCAACCGATCGCTCGGCCAGATCGCGCGGGAGTTCCCCCGTTCACACCGCCGAATGCACGTGCGGCGACTGGGCCGCATTGCGTGTGGAAAGGAAGAAGTGGGGTGGGGAAAGAGACAAGAATGGCGACGGTTGCGCGGGGCGTGTTTTTTGTTCGGTGGCTACTTTTGTTCGTCGGATTTTTGCAATAATCGCGTCACGCGGTGCAATTTCGAGGGCCCCATCTGATTGGCTAATTGCGACGTGATGTGATACTCTTTTCAGCGTAACGACATAGCCTATAAGAATTTGAAGGGTCACTGTTAGTAAATGCGCTGTTTTAATATTTAAATATTTCATTACTTTTTCGTAAATAATATCTCATTAAGAAGGAAAATAAAGATTTGTAGAGATTCAAATATAGAATCCCCTGCTTTAATACCATATAATATATTATGACTGTATAAGATATTATGGAATCACTATCAACTATTTTAAAAGTTTAAACATTTAGATAAAAAACATCATTTTAATATTGCATCACTCCACATTATTTAAACAACTTTTCACTCCTCATCTTGTTAATCGGGTCTTTTTGCTTAGACTAAAGTGGCGAACGTGACCACCCGATCAATCACTAATTTTTAAAGTGGGGGGTTGCGTTTGAACTAACCCCATTTTCCTGGTGGACCCTTCTTCTCATAATTAGGGTTTGTGTGATGAAGAAGATGGGTGATGTAGATGCGTCTCCACCGTTCGTCGCTTGTTTGGGGACTTATCGTTAGCTTATAAGACATGCATGTATACGGCGTGTACAATTAACACAGACCTAACGGTGGGGGCGTCCACGTCATCTATCCCCATTAATCTTTTCAATAGATATGTTAAAATTGAGTCGAACTTGAAGAGTTTAGATACTTTATTGGGAAAAAAAAAGTTTAGCTAATTGAAAAACCGGCGAAATTTCAATTATATGACGATGCACAAACAGAGAGAGAGAGAGAGAGGACACGGCCTGGGGCGACCGGACTTTGGAAAAAATGAAAAACAGGTTATGTGAGAAGTCTCCATTTGGCCAACCCTACTCCAATAGACAGACGATGAAATAAATGTAATTGTACATGCCAGCTTTATTCACTACGTTTGTTTTGTGGAAAATGAATAATTTAGAAATATTTTCTTGAAAATAATCGCTTCTATCATTTGAAACAATTAGTTAGTGACCTTCTATTGAATTCTCAAAATTTATGTCGCTCCATTAGCGTAGGGGCAGAAAACCCATTGCTGTCTCAACCGTGCTACCAGAGACTCTGGGGAAGTCAAAATAGGAGAGCACTTATCTTGGGATGGGCTTATTGCTTAGATGCTTTCACCAATGAATATATTTTTCATTGATTCATTTTAATAAACAATACAATTTTAGAAAAAAAAAAAAAAAAAAAAAGCTTTCAAATCATTCATGTTCTGCCAGACAAACACACCTAATGTGTACTAAAGATTGATTTTGCTTGATGAATTTCTAGAATACCAACAAAAATGGATTTTATATGAGGAGTCCCCATCTGGCCTTTGCTTCCATAAGCCCCCGTTTGGCACATCCTCCCCAATAAGAGAAAACATGGTTCAGAAAAATATATTCAACTCTTTCGAAGTATTTATATAATACAAATTTGTGTGTGTATATATATAATGAATTAGTGATATGAAAAAGTGATATCGTGTCGTTTTATTTATTTCAAAATTCATTGAGAAATTATGATATGTGATTTTTATGAAACAAAAGGTGAAAATGATCGCTTCTATCATTAGTGACTTTCTCTTGAATTTTAAAATTTCTATCGCTCCATCTCCGCATGGGTAGAGAACCCATCACTGTCTTAGCCGTGCTACTAGAGGCTCCAGGGAGATCGGAATAGGAGAGTAATCATCTCGGGGTAGGTTTACTATTCAGATGCTTTCATTAATGAAAATAATTTCATTTATTCATTTTAATAAACAATACATTTTTAGAAAAAAAAAAAAAAAAAGGTCTTTCAGATTATTCATCTTCTGCTAGACAAACACACCTAATGCATACTAAAGATTGATTTTCTTGATAAATTTCTAGGGAACCAACAAAAATGGGTTTTATATGAGGAGTCCCCATCTGTCCTTTGCTTACATAAGCTCCCATGCTGCAACCTTTTTGGTGCTTCCTCACCGATAAGAGAAAACAAAGTCTAAGAAAAATATATTCAATTCTTGCGGAGCATATATATATATATATATATATAATGAAATAGTGATATGATAAAGGTGATATTGTGTTGTCTTATTTATTTTGAATTTCATTGACAAACAATGATATGTGATTTTTATGAAACAAAAGGTGAAAATGTATTGAAAAGAGGTTGAATAGGAGTCGTGCGGAAAAATATCAATTTGCACTGATGGGCCCGAATAAAAAATCAAGATCTGAAAATATAAACTATGTATTTTTAATCTAGAAGAGATCGGCAAAGAAGACGAACCAGGTTATTACCAGGGAAATATGGATCCGAATCCAGTCCTTTTCACTCAATTCCATCTTATTAAGAATGTTCTTCCCTTAAATAATTGGCAACTTATTCTCGAGAAGCAAATTAAATCATTTAAAACATTTAACAACGCAATTATTTTTAAAAAAAATTAAGGTGACACAATCCCTATTTGACTTTCACTCTACCTGCTCAGCAAAATAAATTAAATAAATGCCTATAAAGTTAGAAAGCCGTACGATAATTCGTGCCGCAATACCTAAGCATCTAAATGCGACCGAATTCCGGAAATAATTTGACCTGTTCTTGATACACGTTTCTATTTGAAAAATGATAAAGCTAAGAAATTCTCAAAATGATAAAGAAAGAAAATATATCCTAACAAAAGTCAGCTTATCTTTAGATATATTGTGCATCAATCACTAAACGTAACGTCAAGATATTCAAAGGCGATGATATGGTGATGTGTTGTAATTTTGTGTATTCAAATGAAATGTTACAATGTCTCGCGCGTGCAAGCAAGTAAGAAATTCATTAGTGATGGTCATGTTTCACGTCATGTGAAGATGGATATTCCTTATTCATTATCGAACAATCACTTATTCACAACCTCGCGTGGGGTTAATCGTTATCATATCACATCTCATGGAAAACCCTTCACGATTTCAAAGATTAAACTAGTACTACTAATGGTGCATTTGTTATGCAGAAAATAAGTAATTTATAAAATATTTTCTTAAAAATAATCGTTTATATCATTTGGAACAATTAGTCGATGAGACATGTTTTCATTATTTTAAATATTTTCGTAGACGATAAAATTACTTTTTGTCCATTTACTATTATAAAAGATACGAACGATCATTTTAAGAAGAAAAATTTTCAAATCATTCATTCTCCTCTACGAAAATATTTAGACATAAATTGTTAATGTTAGTGAAAACATCTTCCATTGATTAATCATTTCATCCGATACAATCCACCTTTTTTTTGGAAAATATTTCCCAAATCATTCATTTTCCCGCGAAGAATCCGGAATTAAAACGAGAGTCAACACCTGTAATATAATTAAGATGTGATTTAATTAATCACTGTGAAATTAAACATCGTGCTCTGCATAAAATATTCGTGATGACAGATAAGCTCATTGGTTAGTTATTTAAAAAAAGAAATTTAAAAGAGAGAGAGAGAGAGAGAGAGTTTTGAGTCGATGGGCCCGATGAAACTGGGAAGTGCGTCGTGGGCGGCGACGACGATTTGCCAACTCCTTCACATATTAATTATTTTAATTTTTTCAATTTAATAAAAAAAGTTAATAAATATTTGGGAATGATGTAATAAGGAGTAGCCTCCATGTTGAAACTTTAGAAGGAGACCGTTTGTCTTGTATGCGACAAAGCCCTTTTAATATACAAAAAATAAATAGGTATAAATATTTTACATTTTATTCCTTTTTTTTTTTGGCTAAAATTCCCAGCTTCCGTTTGTAATCCCCATAAATCCAAAAACAACAGGGCATTTACACTTATTTGTCCACAAATTAAGAAATTAGTTTTTTTTTTTTTGTTAAGCTGTCCAGCACACATTGTTTGGAGCCTTCCTCGCCACGTGGCAAAGGACGGCATTTTTTTCAAAAGGAAAACGAGGCTAAGATGCATAACGTAAGAATTGAATTAATTTAATTTCATAGAAAACGCAGTACCTTTTATTATTTAAAATTATTAGTCAACAAAAGGTGCTTTTATTATCTATAACAATTTATATTTGAACATTTCCGTTGATTATGAAAATTAGCTATCTTTCTTTCATTTTTGCGATCCATACAATCTAGCAATGAGATTTTTTTTATTTTTACCAACATCAATTGAAATTTATTGGTAGGTAATCAAATTTGCCTCATTCGAGCATGGACTGATAGACCTCAACCCCGTGAAATAAAAAAATGCGTGTCCCAATGCGTGCGGTGCTATCAAATACACGTCATGGAAAGATTTGGCTTGTCACATAATCCTTTTTTTAGCTCCATTGGTACGTCTCAATAACATTCGAGCTAAAGTAAGGTCGAACTGTTTCTATTCCTGCTATTCGCTCTGCAAACACGTGCACTTTTCTATGTTCATTTCTCTTGGATTTTGCTCAATTTCGTACATAACCCACGAAAGCAAAATTGGAAACAAGACAAATGGCTCGAACTCGATCGAGATGAATGGCCGGGAAAACAGATGACAAACTTCTGTGAAAAGCAAAATACGGGAATTGGTTTGAAAAGAAGGGAAAAAGACAGGAATGGCGACAGTTACATGGAAACTTTTTTATCATCGCTATTTTTATTTTATTTTAAATAAACATCGTCACTACTTTTGTACATAAGAATTTCGTCGTGACAAAGAAAATTATAAAAGAATATTGAGTTCCGTGATTGATTTGATTGTTTACAAAAATTACATTTGGAGTATTAATAACTCTCTATAGACGGTTACATATGACGATTACATACGATGGACACTGAACTTGAATACAAAAAGTATCATAATCCTCAATCATTACAAGAAGTTACATAATCTCTTATTACCTAGCAACATTTGTCCATGAGAAATCATAAATAAATAAATAAAGCTATAAGTTAGTGGCAATAGACATGACCACCTGGCGGTTCTATTTTTATGTCGATTGCTCACTATCAATGCCTTTGCCGATCAACCTCAAGTTTTGATGAAGGCTCCTGAAAATATATTTCATCGATAAGTATGGATGAAATACCTTTTACGACATGGATGGATTGATATGAATCAAGAAAGGTTGCAAAGGGTCTTTTATTAATTTTGCACATGAAAGTAAATAACAATAAATTTAAAATATAAAGATTTGAGGCAACCACGGCTAGTCATGTAAATTGTATGAAAGTAAAGATAAAAGATAAATGTATAAAAGAATTGAGTTATGATAGTTCACAAGTAGGACACTTGGGTTTTATAACCCTCTACCAGGAGCGTTACATACAGCGTTTACCAAATTTGAAAAAATAAATTAACTTCCTAATCCTATCGAATGGTTACACGGTCTTCTATTATCTAGCAACACTAGTCCACAAAAAAACCATAAAAGAAAAAAACCATAAATTAATGCGATAGACATAACCACCTAACGATTATATTTTTATGTCAATTGCTCGCTAATGGTGACTTTGTCAATTAACCTCAAGTCTCGACAAAGGTTCTTGTTTTTAACTTTCGGGATGTTGTGGACGACTTCTTTGGCAAATCTGTTGATTTGTTCCACTCAGTGTGAACTGAACTCTATTCTTTTCGACTAAGTCTGATAATTGAAAGTTGATCATGCTTTAGCGTTGACAATTGGAACTCATTCCTTCTACGAGACAAAATAATTAATTAATTACATTGTGTTCACACGCGTCATATGAGTTTATAACGATACGATATGCTTTCTTTTTCTTCGTGCAGAGACGTGGCACGGAGAATAAGTAGAAATATTAGTGTTCAACGACCAATATATGAATTCTATATGTGAATTCTAATAGACCCAAGTGAAGAATTTCTGATGTGAAGGATCTAAAACCTTTTTTTTCTCGACGCATGTTGGAGATGGCCGGATAGGGAGCACGACCACCAAATCAATCCCAAATTTTTAAGTCGAGTTTGCGTTTGCACCAACCACATTTCTTATTACTCTTGTGGGGCTACAGGCGATCTTATTCTCACTGAAAAATGCAAATTAGGGTTTGCGTGATGAAGAAGATGGGTGGTGATACGGATGCATCTCGACCATTGATTGTGTGTTTGGGGACCTGTCATTAACTTAAGAAGACACGTAATTACACGATGTTTACGATTAACACATAATATATTACCTGATGCGGACTCAAATTTAGATTATCAAATGCAGCCGAAAACTTTAGCTACTTAATGGAAACTTGAAAAATAGACGAAAGTTCAGTTACTTGCGGTGCTGTGCTGAGAACCATATAATTTGAGTGGGTAGATACATTATAGAAGTAAACCCTAGTCTATGTAGATGACAATGATTTTGACCAAAAAAAAAGATGACAATGATTATTTGGCATTATATTCACGAAATAAAATCACGAAAATGACATATTAATGCAAATTGTTTGTCATACTCGTTGGTTCAAGTTCATGGACATACCATGAAAAGAAAGGGTTTATCCAAATTGATACAATTATGACGAATTTACCCCTCGTTAGTTTTTATTATATTTTATCATCAAATTATCAAATTAGGTGACACGTACCAATCTGTGGTTTTACCCTCCGTTGTTACAAGTATACCAATTTATGGTTTTTATAATATTAATTTAATTTAACTAAATTAACGGAGAGTAAATTTGCTACAAATGTACCAATTTGTGATTTTTAGCAGTCAAAAATTAGTTTTAGGGTAAATTTATCACAATTATATCATTTTTCATTTAGAATTTTTTTTTTTTTTGATAAAAAAAAATAATTTAGGATATATTTATTATAAATATATCAATTTGATATTTTTCGTAATATTAACCTTTTTGTTGATGAGTGCCTATTAAGTAATTGTATATAGAATGTTTGCAATTTTATAGTACAACGCTTTACTCGTCTCACGCGTAATCAGATCTTCAAAAGTCAAAGCATTCCCCGTTTGTCTTGACTCTTAACCAATGATAAATAACATGTGCCGTTACTAAAGCTTTTATTTGAATGTCTGGTAAAGTGTCTTATTAGGGTTTGCTGATAAGCACATGCCAAGACATCAACTTTGCTGGTCTCAACTATCAAATGGCGATTTTGGGTCGACCCTTGTGTATAGCTAACATCCTTTCTTTCCCGTCGAGTTAATGCCACACCATTCCTTCTCTTTAAAGAACATGTTCTTAACACCATCATTGGAGCAAAAAATAGGAATTTAAGAATATCATAATTTTCGCACGATATCCACTTTAGTGTAATAACTTTTCAATTGATCATCAAGTGCCATAATTATTAAAAATAATGCTCACTTGAGGAATTCCAGCAATACACCTCTTATGACGAATCCTACTAGAAATTATTGTACGGTATTATATATCAAACTTGCTTTCTTTAGGAAGAATCAAGTCCAAAGTGGAAGGACGACAAACCAGCCCTAAAAGGCCACACGTCGAAAACGAATTTAATTAAGATTTGGTAGGTAAATTATTCTCCCTCCCTCCCTTTATCCCCACATAAAAATAGAAGACCAGAAAAGGACCGCAACTTGGAGGGGGAAAAATTAGGGCCCCGGGGGACGAGCGAGGAATCGTGCAACTTTAATCGAGATTCTCATACGTTTCTCCCCTCCATTACAAATGTCAAAAGCAACTTCTCATCAAAACCGCAAATGATTTTGTCATTTGCGAGTGAAAATGGGGGTCCGGGATTAACCTGATTTAGTCCCGAGCCGTCGATTTGGGGGCAAGGAAAGGTTCAGCACACCGTGAATGGCATCATTTCCCTGCCGAGACACATCGAGGATTTTACCTATTCAAGAGTTACGGCGCTTAGACGAATCGCAACTCACAACATCGAAGCAAGCGTCGTAGGAAATTTTACATTTAAGTCACGGGAGCGCTCCCGTCCTTCAATGCCCTCGTCGCGGACTCGAGGTTTTTTCAACCCCACGTCCGAAGTGAAAGGCACGAGTCAAGACGGGTTCCGGTTCGAGGGACCGGAGGAGGGGCAAGCGCGATTGGATGGCACGAGAGTGGGGCCCGGGTGGGGTCGCAACATAGTTTGTCCCTACGTTCTCATCCGAATCGCCAAGGAAAACCATCGTTTCAAGAACCCCAGAAACGGAGGAGAGGCGACTCGGCTCTCCCTATAAAGAAAGCCAAAGAACACGCGAAAGGGTCCGATCCAGAAGCGCGTCTTTTGACCTTGTAAACCCCGTCCGACCCCGGACGACTCTCCTCCTCCTACTCCTCCTCCTGCTGCTGCTTCTTCTTCATCCGCCACCGTTCCCGTCCGCTATGTAAAAAAGGGAGGAGGGGAGAAAGATTAAAGAAAGCACCTCCAGTTCATCTCCAAGAAAACCCAAGAATCAAGAATCAAGAATCACCGTCCCCCTCTCTCTCTCTGTGTCTGAAACCAGGCGCACGCATCCCCACATGCATCACTCTCTCGTTTAACTCGCGTCCAGCTAATACCCTCTTTCTCTCTCCTCCACCTTTCGAGTCCTGTCTCTCTCTCTCTCTCTCTCTCTCTGTCCCCCTCTGTCTGCTCGGCAATCTCAGTTCTTGATCCGCTTCTTTCTTCCCGGCTACTCGATCCGTTCGAAAGCGACCGCCTTTCGTGGAGGGGAGGGGGATCGGGATTATATAGCTCGGCGAGGTGGTCCGCCGGCGCCGATCGTGGGGATGGCGGACTTGGTGAAGCAGATCCTGGCGAAGCCGATCCAGCTGGCCGACCAGGTGGCCAAGGCGGCCGACGAGGCCAGCGCCTTCAAGCAGGAGTGCGCGGAGCTCAAGTCCAAGACGGAGCGCCTCGCGGCGCTCCTCCGGCAGGCGGCACGGTCCGGGTCCGACCTCTACGAGCGGCCCACCCGCCGCATCGTCGAGGACACCGAGCAGGCCCTCGGCAAGGCCCTCGCCATCGTACTCAAGTGCCGCGCCAACGGGCTCATGAAGCGGGTCTTCACCCTAATCCCCGCCGCCGCCTTCCGCAAGACCTCCTCCCTCCTCGAGAACTCCATCGGCGACGTCTCCTGGCTCCTCCGCGTCTCCGCCCCCGCCGACGACCGCGCCGACGACGGGTACCTCGGCCTGCCCCCAATCGCCGCCAACGAGCCCATCCTCTGCCTCATCTGGGAGCAGATCGCCACCCTCCACAACGGCGGCTCCCCGGACGAGCGCTCCGACGCCGCCGCCTCCCTCGTCTCCCTCGCCAGGGACAACGACCGATACGGCAAGCTCATCCTCGAGGAGGGCGGCATCGGCCCCCTCATGCGGCTCCTCAAGGAGGGCAAGCCCGAGGGCCAGGAGAACGCCGCCCGCGCCATCGGCCTCCTCGGCCGCGACCCCGAGAGCGTCGAGCACATGATCCACGCCGGCGTCTGTCAGGTGTTCGCCAAAATCCTCAAGGAGGGTCCCATGAAGGCCCAGGCCGTCGCCGCCTGGGCCGTCTCCGAGCTCGCCGCCCACTCCCCCAAGTGCCAGGACCTCTTCGCCCAGCACAACATCATTCGCCTCCTCGTCAGCCACCTCGCCTTCGAGACCGTCCAGGAGCACAGCAAGTACGCCATCGCCACGCTCAAGGCCAATTCCCTCCATGCCATTGTCCTTGCCAGCAGCAACACCAACCAGGCGGTGGCGGCGGCCATGGGCGGGCCAAACAGGGCGGCCACAGCGGGGATGGGATTGGATGAGGACAGGGAGGGCGCCAGTCTCATGGCCCATCCACTTGGCAACACCCGAGCGAACAAGATGCTCAATGTGGTCGCTCACACGATGGCGATGAATGCCGCCTCAAAGCAGGCAGATAAGCCAGCCGAGATCAATCACATCATCGCCAATGGGAAGCAGAATTACCAGTCTCTCCCGCCGCTGCAGCACCGGCACCACCAGCACAGCCACTCGGTGTCCGGGGCCAACATGAAGGGCAGAGAAACCGAGGACCCGGCCACCAAGGCCCAGATGAAGGCCATGGCCGCACAGGCCCTCTGGCATCTCGCCAAGGGGAACTCCGCGATCTGCCGCAGCATCACCGAGTCGAGGGCGCTCCTCTGCTTCGCAGTGCTCCTCGAGAAAGGGCCCGAGGACGTCCGGTTCAACTCTGCTATGGCCCTGATGGAGATCACTGCCATGGCCGAGCGGGACACGGAGTTGCGGCGATCCGCGTTCAAGCCGAACTCGCCCGCTTGCAAGGCCGTGGTCGACCAGCTCCTCAAGGTCATCGAGAAAGCCGACTCAGATCTCCTCATCCCCTGCATTAAGGCCATCGGGAACCTGGCCCGGACCTTCCGGGCCACGGAGACCCGGATGATCGCCCCGCTGGTGCGCCTGCTCGACGAGCGGGAGGCCGACGTGTCCCGGGAGGCCTGCATCGCCCTCGCCAAGTTCGCGGGCACAGAGAACTACCTCCACCTCGACCACTCCAAGGCCATCATAGGCGCGGGCGGGGTGAAGCACCTGATCCAGCTGGTGTACTTCGGCGAGCAGGCGGTGCAGCTCGACGCGCTCCTCCTCCTCGGCTACACCGCGAAGCACGTCCCCGACAGCGAGGAGCTCGCGCAGGTGGAGGTGCTCACTGTGCTCGAGTGGGCGTCCAAGCAGTCCCACATGAACCAGGACGAGAAGATTGACGCATTGTTGCAGGATGCCAAGAGCAGGTTGGAGCTCTACCAGTCTAGAGGGTCAAGGTTATTGTACCATTGAATTGGCCCGATAAATGTGTAGATGTTTGATCTTTGTCCAAAAGAACCCAGAAAATAAAGAACAAAAAAGAAAAAAAAAAATTGGGTTAACCTTATTTTCTTTTTTCCTTGTATCTGTTCTTTTCGGTTGTCCACGATTTTAGTGTGTACATAAAGAGTATTGATTTTTCTGTAATTGATTAGAAGAATCTCTCTTGATCCATCCGCAGCACTTGCCTGCAACTGCTAATTAGGCAGAGTCCTCCTTCTCTGTTCTGCTCTTTTCTTTTGGTCGACATTCTCCTCTGCGGAGAAGCTAAGGTTTTGGTCGGTTCTCTTTCATGGGCGCATGCTCGTGATCAAAGCCCCATGAAGCTTTTCTTCTCTCCTGACCAGGCTATTTTCATGGTCTCTGATTCTATCGTCTGAAAAGGCTGAAGAAAGTCCAGTCTTTCTCTCCCGAGTTTGATCACATTCAGAAGGGTGGACCCAAAAAACCAAGAGAGAGAAGAGGCAAACAGGCGAGCTTGCGATTCGCTTTCGCAGCATCGTGCATAGTAATTTCGAAAGCGAGTAAGTACGCCTGGAACCGGATCGGGCATTGTTTGGTGGAACAGTCTTGTTAAGCGTTGACATGGGAAGTCCACGGGTTAAAACTCTTCTACCTGTTTCAGACTTCTCGCTAGAGAAAATCTCGGCGATGCGGGATCGGAGCTCGACCGCAAGATCGACTCCGCGTTCCGGCCACTATCCGGGGCGCGATTCAAGGTAGTTAGAGTGTAGCTACGTGAAAATCAAACTCCGGACGAGTTAAAAAACGCGATGAGCGCGTTCGGGCCGGTCCAGCTATCTCCAGATAGACGGTTGCTCGGCCGCCTTTCGTTAGACAGCTGGTCGTGCAATAATGCCCGCCCATGTGCTGTCGGAGAAAGTCCATACATTCGGAATAAAGAAGTTCACTGAAAGATCCTCTTCGGCTTTTAGCTCTGCTTCGATCTTGGAAAATGAGGCGAGGGAGTCTCTCGATGGAGAGACGATTTCGAAGGGTCTTTCAACCGTCCCATCCAATTCCAACCGCAAGCGCGCTTGACTTGGAATTTTCGACTTCTCCGACGCGTGATGTCATCTGTCCAATAGGCAAAAGATCAAGCATCTCGTCAAAGTACAGTGCTCAGAACTGTGGAACGAAGAAAGAATTGGAATCCGGGTCGGTCCAATTTGGAGAAAACGCCGAGCTCCAAAAGAAGCTCGAGCTCTTGTAAGAAGTAGGTACTATCGATGACGCCGGGATGCCTTGTACGAAATAATCGAAGAGCAATAATCGATCTAATGAATCGTTAAGAAATTGGAGGACCCAATTAAGCTGACTTACTTTTTAGTTTTGGTTTCAGCTTCTCTAAATTTCACACTCTATATGATCGACGTCTAAATCAATCAAAATAGATATACGACTTCACCCATTCATGCATTTTTGACTAGGTCAAATTAGGCATTCAATCCATCCGTTATGTACCGTTGACCAGTCCAGATCCTAGTGGCTCATTTTAAATTTCGGTGCAAGTTGACTTGATAGCGAGATTGCAATTCGATGTGTGATTTTCATCGTCATCTTCCACATGTGGGAGGACCCATTCCACATTATATGAGCTCTAGAGGATGACTTACTCGAAAGTCAAATAAAAATAATATACCAACCAATATGGAAAAATACGTATTCAATGACGAATAGTCTAGTTGATGATTCCATTTCATACGGTGCAATAAAATTTCTCGCAAATAGTTGACATCAAAAGGACCCTTGCAGTAGTAAGCGCATGCGCAATCCAAATTTTCTTACCAGTCATGCTGTCCTTTAACTCTTTTCAAATCCAAGGCCCAGAGATGTGATTATTTGCGAATGCGGACTTGCAATAGAAGTTATTTGCAGTCATGCCCTCGAATTAGGAAGAAAGAAAGTCGATCTTTGGAGAAGCCGATTGAGTAGGGGCTAGACTCGAGGTGATTGAGTAGGGCTCAAGAGGAGGACAACCCGACCCATAAGCCCATCCTTTCCCTATAAACAAAGCAAAGAGAACGGCGCAGCTTAGTACATAATCAAAGTAAGAAAGATTCTTAAAACGTATGCAAAATCTGAATAAGATGGTGAGCTAATCGCAAGGGAGTAGAGTTCTAAAGTCTGCTAGAAATAATAAACGCATCTCGTCGGCTAAAACAGAAAGCGTGAAGATTCATCTCCTACGGCTAACCAAGATAAACGTGACAAAAATAGATGTGCTACCAAAAAAGTTTCGCTCTCGTCCTACTCACCGGTAACTGTAAAACCTGAAAAAGAACTAAAATGAATGGTATTTGGACAAATCTATTATAAGCAGATCGATAAATTGTATGCACACTCGTAAATAGTACTAGAAACATATTCATCTATATCATGTTTCTATTATACGTATGAGAGAAAGATGAGTTATATCACTTCAACATAACTTTATAAGGAAAATTGTCCAAAAAGTCTTAAATCTATTACATTTTAGTCAATTCATTCTAAACCTTTCAATTTACTAATTAAGTCCTAAACCTTTTCACATTTTGTCAATGTAGTACTAGTCAATTTTAGCTAAAAATCGTTAATTTGGATGATGACCGTCCTATGTGGCATGATTGACATTGATGTGGACAATTTTTTTTTCAAATTTTTAAAATGTGTTTTTGATTTTTTTTTAAATATTTTAATTATCTTTTTTGTTTCCTTTTTCTTTCATTTTTCCCTACTGGTTGCTGAGCCTTGGAGATGGCTAGCAATTGGCCAAAGGCAATGATTGGCGAGGATTACCCTTGCCGACCTTAGGTAAGGTCGCCCTTGTTTGAATCTGGCGAGGTCGGCCCTCACCGACCTTCGACAAGGGATGAGGCTTGCCTTCACCTTTAACTCTCTTTTAAATCCAACCAATATTAAAAATAATAATATATAAAGATAAATGGCTTGGTTGATAACTCCATTTCACACTGCGAAATAATGTTTCTTGTAAATAGTTGACGTCAAAAGGACACTTGCACTAAGCGCACGCGCAATCAAAATTTTCTTCCCAATCATGCCGTCATTTAACTCTTTTTTAAATCCAAGGCCTAGAGATGTGATTATTTGCAAATGCGGGCTTGCGAAAAAAGTTATTTGCGGTCATGCCCTCGAATTAGGAAGAAAGAAAGTCATCTCTGGAGAAGCCGATCGGGTAGAGGCTAGCTAGACTTGAGGAGTTGGGTTGGGCTATGGAAGGGCTCGAGAGGAGGACAACCCAGCCCATAAGCCCATCCTTTTCCCGTAAAACAAAGCGAAGGAAACGTTACAGCAGTCTCTTCCTACTTTTTTTTGGTCGGTCCTACTCTTCCTACTTGAATGATGTGGTTTCGTACCTAACCATAGTAAAAAAAAAAAAAAAAAAATGCTCTTAAAACGTATATAAATTTTAATAAGATGGTAAGCTAATCGCAAGGAATTAGAGTTCTAAAGTCTGCCAAAAAGAATAGACACATTTTGTCAACTGAATCGAAAAGCTCGAAAATTAAAGTGTACATCTCCAACGGCTAACCAAGCTAAATCCAACAAAAATAGCTACCATATGCACAACCATCTTAGCACCATACCAAAAATCAACTCTCAAAAAGTTTCGCTCTCGTCCTCATCGACAGTACTCTATAACTTGATGAAAAACTAAAATGAATGAAATGAACAAATCACCGCTCATTTAGTTGGATAAATCTATTATAAACAAACCGATCGATTACATGCACACTCATAAATAGTAGCGGAAATACATTCATATGTATATAGTATATATTATACATATAAGATCAAAGATGAGTTACATTCCTTCAACATAACTTCATATATATCGGAAACGCCTATCTTAGCAACAATATCAAAGCAAACATAAATGATTTGATCAATCTAGTAACCAATGCCAAATCATGGCTATGCTTAATACACAGTGATAAGGCCCACCAAGTTTCCTCTTCAAGTGTAGGTCTCCACTTATATTTGCTTGAGGCTTGATCAAAACACAGTGTCTCGAGAATAGTATGCATATATACAGCAACACCTCCTTCCACAGAAACTACCATTTCAGAAACCATATTCATGTCTAAAACATGTAATCCTCCTTTATATATCCTTCCTCCAGTAAAGAATAACCTATAAAACGTTTCACAAATAGCTAAAGCCGTTCAGAATTCTTTTAAAAAAACAATAACACAAATCATTTCGCAAGAAACCTCATAATGTCATTTTAAGTAACTAAAATGGCAGTAGGTGCCTTGTCGACCTTGACGAATAATATACTATAAAATATCGGTTTTCCTTTTTAATAAACATCATGTCATGTGAATTTCTTTCGTAACTTGGAACATATCCCGAATCCTATCATTTTCAAGACACAACTTTCCAAATCATAGAAAAGACAAGCACTACTCATTTGTTATATCAAAATAATATACTTAAAATTACCTCGACAGATGAATTTAGGATCATACTAGTTAAGTGAGAAACAAGTATCGAAATCAAGCAGGTAAATACTTTTATAGTTGCCAATAAAACTAAGCTTATCCGATAGCATAATGATGCTGACGGGCCTCCAAAGACTCCCTAAAATAAAGTACTTTTTGTCCACGGAATAGTGATAGATTGCATGTAAAATTTAAAACGGTTCATTTAAACTCTATTGATGACATTTCAAGTGGATCCACAGTTTTTGGGAAGCTATTTCAATATACTTAAAATACATCATTGCTTCTAACCGAAAAGATGGCTGGAAATAGGCGAAAATTAGTGCTAGAATAAGAGGGTTGAATACAGTCCAATAGTGTGCACCAAACTTCAAAATTCATCATCGATCAAACCGCAAAAATTTATGTAAAATACCCCTATTCCATGACATCACAATGTTTCTTATTCAATTGATTTTGTGACTCTTCCCTCTCTCTTGTTTCTTGTCCTCCTCTTTATTCAGCAACAGCTGAAAAAACTTTGATAAATGGGCCTAAGGCTGCTTTTTCATGGGCTTAAGTAAGATATTGGGCTTGAGTCTCTTGGGCCTAAGTATATTTTCTTTAAAAATGGGCCCATTTATTACATATAGAACACCGATGACATAACACGAGAGACAATACATAAAATATAACAAATTTTCTTTATCTGGGTATTAACAAGATCCAAATATAAAAGGCTAAATTTACACATCTGCAACATAATTTTGCCAAAATAAGTGGATATAACTCGATGAAATGGTTGCTCATGATATTTCATATAATACATGTGAGTTTGCTCTTTTGACCACTTTCTCCTTTTTCTTTTCCCTTTTTTCCTTATGTACACTATATATATAATTCATTCCTGTTACTAGTAACTAATTGGGGGTGATTCCACTAATAATTGCAAACTTGCAAAGAAGAACTTCACTTGAATCCTCATTAACCTGGAGGAAGAGGGGACCATAGGACTGGACTAAGGTTAAAGCTTCCTATTTTCCAGCAAACCTACAAAGAGACAAATGAATAAATAAATAAACAAACAAAAGGCTAAAGCATTTGCACCTATGCTCATGAAATGTTAATAGAAGTTGATAAACACCTGTTTGTGGTTTCGTTTTGTAAAGCCATTGAAGAACAAAACATAAATCAGAGAAGGGATGAGCTCAACGACGAAGATGGAGAATAGGCAACCTCAGGCAACTTCATGCGACCAAACCGGAGGTCAAGCGATTTTGGATTAGGCTCAATTGAGCTACCTAGGCGAGGCGACACTGAGGTTGCACCATCTCCAGCGTTGGCCGCTAGTGTCAGATGCGATGCCAATTAGATCTAAGCTTGTGCCGCCACAGTGCGATGTTGGCAAATTCGCACAGGATAGAGGGTGAGGGTAAAATTGGAATTCATACAGTTTAGTGAGGATAAAGTTGGAGGGAAAAAAATCACTAGCCTCCAAATAACATTTTGAAAATATTGTAATATAAATATTGTGCGGGAGTTATCTTGAGTTAAGGAAATTTGTAAATCCTATCTTCGATAAGACATGCTAAAAACCAAACATGTCAATTTTGGCACAAAGGCCTTTAGAAACTTAAAATCTTTTGAAAATGCTAAATCAAACGCACCGTTTAACTTCTTAATATGGCGAAAATTGCCACAAATTTGTTGTCCTCTTTCTAATTATTCTTCTTTTGGGGTAATCCAAAAAGCAGTGGGGGCGGTTCACTCTCTTCCTGAATCATAATATCAAAAAGCATGAGCGAGGACGGAGGAAAAACAAGTGGCAGTGGCCACCAAGAGGTTTCAAGTACAGTGGAGGGGGAGAGCCATACATTCATTTCAACACCACCGTAGACTTATCCACACCCCTGCCACTGCATTGGCCTCAAAATCTCCTCCACCCAATCCATAATCCACTCTGCCCCTAAAAAGGTTTCCCCCCTTTTGATCCTGTTCTCTCACATTCTTCACCTCTCAGTCCTTGACCCGGACTCCCCCATAAATTAATCTCTCGATCCTGTGAGGATCTTTCTCCCCCACCATCTGTATCTGCTTCTTGCCGTTGGCTCTTGATCAGCTCTGCAACAATGGCTGCTGCAGTGACTGCTTCAGTGTCTCTCCCTTCCTCCTCCAAGTCCACTTCTCTCCCTGCCAGCAGAACCTCCATCATCTCCACTGAAAGGATCAACTTCAAGAAGGTGAGCTCCACATGACTTCTCTCATCTGGACAGAAATCAGCTGCCTCTTTTCTTCTTACAAAGGATTGAAATTTTCATCTGGGTTACGTTTGTTTTATTCTTTCTTTTGCTTCTTTCTGTAGGTCCCTGTGCATTACAGAGATGTGTGTGGTGGTGGGAGGATGGTGTCTGCCATTAGAGCACAGGTCACCACGGAGGCTCCGGCTAAGGTTGTCAAGGAGTCCAAGAAAATGGACGAGGGTGTGGTTGTGAACAAGTTCAAGCCCAAGAACCCTTACATTGGAAGGTGCCTCCTCAACACGAAGATCACTGGCGATGATGCTCCTGGAGAGACCTGGCACATGGTCTTCAGCACAGAGGGTATGTATGTGCATTGACATAAGATTGTCAGATCACAAATAAGTGAATTTTGTTTCTTCACTTGGGCACATGGACACACATCATTTTGAGGGATTTTGCAAAGACCCAGCTGGTGTTTTATGGGTTGAGAATGCAATTTGGGTGGGATTTTTTTTTGGTGCGTAAGTGTCGTTTTTCCTGAGATTGGTGAAATCGGTGTTGCTTAGGTGAGGTGCCATACAGAGAAGGGCAATCGATTGGGGTCATTCCTGACGGTATTGACAAGAATGGGAAGCCACACAAGCTGAGACTGTACTCAATCGCCAGCAGTGCCCTTGGTGATTTTGGAGACTCCAAGACTGTAAGTTTCTACCAGTGAAAAATCATCTAGTAATAGCTGAGATTATTTCACGAGTTGGATCATTTTTATCGTGTCATTTCCGTAGTTATCGATCATCTATCTAACTATTCCATGGGGAACCAATGTAAGGTTCGAGAACTAAGAATGAGTGGTCTTTGCAAATAGGTTTCTCTGTGTGTGAAGCGGCTCGTTTACACCAACGATAACGGAGAACTCGTGAAAGGAGTCTGCTCAAATTTCTTGTGTAAGGATTGCAAATATCATAGTCAAAACTTAAGAATCTCTTTGCATTGACTGGACTTACTTCCTGATTCAGGTGACTTGAAACCCGGGGCAGAAGTGACGATCACAGGACCGGTTGGAAAAGAAATGCTTCTGCCAAAGGATCCTAATGCCACCGTCATTATGGTTTATTCCCCTCCTTATACTGATCTAGTTTGTTCATGTGACATAGAGACCTCATTAACTTGATTGCTTGAATTCTTTGCTGTAGCTTGCCACCGGTACTGGAATCGCTCCATTTAGGTCTTTCTTGTGGAAAATGTTCTTTGAGAAGCACGAAGACTACAAGGTTACATACAAACTATGATGCTCTGTGCATTCCCATCCAAACTAATATGGACATTATTTTAGATTTAGCACAAAATTTGCCAAGGCTCTTAATGTTAAAAATTAATATGGGGCCTCTTTGGTTAGCAGAATGAATCTTTTCTCGTGAATATTACTGATTGCACCTCTTGGTGCCGTGCATGAGAGCTAAACAGAATACTTCTGGTAGAGAATAGTCTTTGCATGTCGTAATCCTCCAATCAGTGCAATGCCTAATACCTGATGCGTCTTTTAATTTCGTATTTAGATTGTGCCAGGAACTGCCTCGTTCTTCTGTATCTTGGTTTAGAATTTGTGGCTGCTCAAATGGCCTATGAACGTCTGGTTTCTATTTGTTTAATGACCGTGAAGAGAACCTCAAGAAGATATTCAGTCTGCGTGCAATCCTTTTCCTCGATAACTGTTTGACAAATGGTTTGATCTTGACACACAGTTCAACGGCTTGGCTTGGCTATTCTTGGGTGTGCCCACAAGCAGCTCTCTGCTCTACAAGGAGGTGAGATATGTTCATTCCGAGGGCAATGGGCGTTGCTAATTTCTCTAAGAACTCGTTTCAGGCTTGCTAAATTGCCAGTTCTGTAACTGTGTTTTACGGTTCAGGAGTTTGAGAAGATGAAGGAGAAGAAGCCGGATAACTTCAAGGTCGATTTCGCTGTGAGCCGAGAGCAAACGAACGACAAGGGTGAGAAGATGTACATCCAGACCCGGATGGCACAATATGCTGAAGAACTGTGGGAGATGCTCAAGAAGGACAACACTTACGTCTACATGTGCGGTCTTAAGGGAATGGAGAAGGGGATCGACGACATCATGGTCTCGTTGGCTGCTAAAGACGGTGAACATACGCAACTCAGTTTGAGAATTCCTGGATGTTAACAATTTGACAGAAACCCTGAATTTTTTCCCTATCCATCATATTTACTTTCTTTTCCTTGTGTTTTCCAGGCATCGACTGGCTGGAGTACAAGAGGCAGTTGAAGAAGTCTGAGCAATGGAACGTGGAAGTCTATTAGATCCTTCTGGTTCATATCGTATCATATCGTATCTCTCCTTTTTTTTCTCACTTCAGAAATCCTTGTGTAGATAGGCAAAGTTTACTGTAATATTCTATCTTTTTTTTGCATATTTCTACTTCAATACAAGCAGAATATGTTTGCCTTGGCCTCTACAAAGGATTGTACTTTTGAGATCCCATGTACCATAACTTCATTTATATGGATGCCAACTTCGACAACCTTGCATGGCTTCTCTCTCTCTCTCTCTCGTGCTCGCGCGCTCTGTGTATAAGGTGCTGAACCTGCCATAACATTGGTTGGTCGCGGTGGAAGCCCTGGATCATGCCCTTTTCTTGGGAATTTGCATTGTATGGGATGTCTTGCTTAGATGAAAAACAGCTATGAAACGATGGAGTTTCTCATCAATGAAATGCAATCTCACTACTGTGTCTAGGCCCATCCTCAAACTCTTCCAACATGCATCAAATCACGCGCCATCGTCGGATGGAATCCGGTCTGCCGACGTGCCAAGAAAGGTATCGATGGAGAATCGAGAATGCGCCAGGGTGATCCAAATGTCAGATGATTGAAGAGCCAGCCAGATAACTTCAGGGTCGATTTCCCCGCTCGAGCACAAAGTGATCAACCGGGGCCATGAAGGAGCGGGAATGCGACAATAAACTAAGTGTAAGGAAATATAAATCGACCTGTGATTGGAGTTACACGGAATCGAAGTACATCGAGACGAAAATTCGCTCAACGGTGCAAGTTCTTCCGGATTGTGTAACTTGTCCTGGCTCGTGGCCATGATGTGCTTCGCTTCATGTCCTACAATCTCTCCATTTTCTCTGTGAGTGTACATGCTTGACTTCAACCGCAACATCTTTCCACAGAGTGTACACGAAATTAAAAGGCCTTTGATAACAAGATGAATCACATGCTTTGGCTCTTCAACATCCTCTCTCTTCTTTAAATTGCATGTAACATTATTTTCCATTCGAGTAACTTTTGCTCATAACCTATATACATTTAAAATTTCATTTGTTTCGAGGAAAATGAATGATTTGGAAAACATTTTCCTCAAATGATTACTTTTATCGCTTATAAAAACGAATGATCAAATAATATTTTCATCGCTTATGAAAATATTTAGATATAAATTGTTGTCGATAATGAAAATAACTTTCAATGGGTATTTATTTAAATGATACGAATGATTATTTTTAGGAAAATATTTTCCAAATTTCTCATTTCTGCTTGAGTCGAAATTGAGTTTTATCTCCCTTCCAAATTTACCCTTAAATAAAACTTTTATCTTACTCACACAATGAATGGCAAAAATAGTAACTTCCCACTATTGTAGAGCATTTATTCTCTTATCAACTTGCCCCCCACCTTCGACGGTTACTTATCCTCTTCGTCAAACCCTCACGTTAACTCCACTTTTTCTCTCACCCTCTTATTGTTTTTGAACAATAGAATTGAATGGATGATCGCAATTGTCCAATCGCAAGTGAGTTATGTCAAGCTACAAAGTTCATAGAAAAAAAATAAGTACAACGATAAGGCGCGTGCCTAAAGTCTAGCAACATCTCTAAAGGAAAAGCCAAGAACAAATTAGGTACCGAAATTTCAAATTTAAGTTCCAAGGGAAATATGC
The DNA here is from genome assembly GCA_014182395.1 of Eucalyptus sp. ANBG9806169. Lineage (NCBI taxonomy): Eukaryota > Viridiplantae > Streptophyta > Magnoliopsida > Myrtales > Myrtaceae > Eucalyptus > Eucalyptus sp. ANBG9806169. The sequence continues at coordinate 27,779,590 of CM024581.1, read as the reverse complement.
GGGTAAAAGTGAATATCAATTTGCCCGTTGGAAATCTCAATTTGAGTTAAAATTAGAGAGAAACGTTGAACAGTAGTTTCTTTGTGTAAGATATGCTTTTCAATTGATGTGCTTTTCAAAATTGATAAAATTTTCTCAATTTACATTTTAGTGAGTGCAAAACGTAAGATATGTTGGTATTTTAGGAAAATGTTAGTGAGTGCCTTACATGTGAGGCCTTTACAACCCAATCTGCTAGTCTTTTTGAATTTCAAGGATAGTAAACTAAGTCAAGACTCTCACAAAGGGCCATGAAGCTTAAACATTCTGTAATAAGTGGCTCAACGTCCCAAGAGGAAAGAGAGGAATCTTGCGGGAAGCTTATCAAGGAGGAGCTGTCTGTTTCCAGCACATATTTCCATCCATATCAACTGGCAAAGTGACGAAGAGCATGGAGACAAGCAAGGGTTTCGAAATGGAGGGCGGAGGACTATCGGATTGGTTGCGCAGTTCCTTCGATCGATCTCCCTTCAAAATCGTAGCACACGAAAGGAAAAGCCCCTTCCGTAGACTGTGGGAGATGCGATCCATCGATGTTAATCTTTAGCGTCCCCGGTTGCAGTGGTCTTCCCCTCGTAGATAAATCCTCCGATGCACGCTTTCCCTCCTCCTTACTCCTGTTCCATTTCACATAGTTGTAGTGCGGCAAGAGATGAGTCTACTACTCCTCTGGGACTATGATTCTGGTGTTGGAAGACAAAGGAATTACGCACAAGCCAAATATTCCAGTGAGTTGTTGCAATAAGCTCGAAGGGTAGGTTCTTTAGGGTTAGATCTACAAAGTTCAGAGACCACTCCTCGATTTTGATCGCTTGTTGGTGAGAGAACTGAAAATTAAATTCTCGACTAGACCGAACCTACTTTGTACTATCATAGAGGAGGAAAAGATGTTCCACCGTTTCGAGTTCCTTTCAACACATGGGGCAATAAGGCTCAAGTAAAAGCTTCCTTTTATACAATTTGACCTTGGTTGGTAGAGCATTTTGCCAAATGCTCCACATGAATGATCTAACTTTGGGGAGTGTTTTTAGCTTCCGGATTTTGCTCTACAGAGAATTGGGAGTTTGGTAGGAGGACGAAGCTTGCTCGTTGTCTTGTTTGGTTTCAATCTTTTGAAGTTGATTATAACCACTTTTAATAGAGTAGCACCCAGACTAATTTGCTAACCAAACTAGCTTATCCTCTGTTGAAATGATTGGCAGTGGAATTGCTAGAATTTCATTAACAACTTGCTCATCAAAAAAGGTTCCCCAACAGTCTATTAGTTCAGCAATCATTTTGGGATCTTGTTGGTTATATGGCCCTCCTAGTACACCCCTTTCCAACCATTTATCCTCGCCGATAGCCGATTGGCTGAATTCCCCTAGAATGAGTCTGTTAGAGGTTACAAAGATTGAGTACTTTCGACTCAAGTGAGTGTGGTCACTATTTGGATCTATCACTCTAACAATCTCTAAAAGATTACATAGTTGAGCTCATAAGAAAAAGTGAATGTGTAAGATTGAAGATCACTCAAGGTTTAGGAATTGTAAACTTTGGAATTTCAGCTTCTTGTATCCTTTCAGCATCAAGACCTTCTTTTATAATCCTCATTGTCCAAGCTCACAATTGGACATAATCTCAGAGGATCGCTCATCCAATCTACCCATTGGACTTGAACGTTGTCAGAAAATCTGAATGCTTCAAGGTTGCGGAGATTAAAGTCTCTCGTTAATTATGCCGCCCATCAATAAGAAGAGTGCTTTACTTGGAAAGAATGTTTCGCCTCTTGTTGATTGATTTATCCAAATCTTACTATATTCCACGTTCAAGGATTTGATTTGATATACTTTCCTTCTTGGATAAATCTAATATATTTAGCAAGGAATCCACCAAATTATCCACCAAATTATTAGCCGTTGCATGAAGATTAATTTCTCGATCAATCTCCTCGGTCAAATAGTATTGAAAATCAAGGATATGATTTCCTCCGTGACTCTTAGTCTGATTCTCTGAGTTTGATAAGTAAAATATGATAATACTCATCAAAGTTTTACTTGGAAAATCTTACTATCAGAATCAAAGAACGATTCAATAAAGTTTTATTAATCATCAAAACTAATAAGGGAATTTTCCTCAACAATCTTTCCATTTTCTATGATGACAAAACTTTTAAAGTAGAACTTTTAGAAAAAAATATGATTTTGATAAAGCTTTGAGTATAGTGAAATTTGAAATTAAAGTGCAATCATAATCTATGAGAATGTTGAGTAAAACGATCACACTTATTATAGATATTCTAAATACTCTTAAAATTGTAAGATAAGGGATAAGAAAGTTTTAACCAATTTTGCATAAAAATTGTCCTCAAAGTATAAATAACATCAAAATTTGCGAAGTTCTACGTCTTCACATTTCCCCTCCTTTTTGTCAATGGCACAAAAGGTTATAGCAAACCATAATATATAATATAGCAAACCATAATTTCAATACTTAGCAGCAAACCGGCATGACCAAATAACAAACCGAAGCAAGCCGAGAGTTCAAACAAAAACAAGCCAACAAAAATGAAATTGTCTTAGAAATTTCAAAATTTATAAGACTATTTAGAGGTGGAGGGTTGGTTTGGATCTTGAGCTGGAGATAGGGGTGAGCAGTTCCAAGTTCCTTACAGGTTCACCCGGAATCTAGAATCTATCATTAGGTACAAGTTCCTCATTTTTTAAAAAACTTAGAATTCCCGTTGGAACTTATAACCTAGAACCTACCCTGTCACAGATTCCAAGGTCGGTTCTATGGTCTAATAGGTTCTCTTTTTGGTTTGTTTCATTTTTAGTTAAACAAAACGAAAATGAATGCAATAATAATAAACAACATTGTCATTCATCAAAGAGAATATAAAATGAATAAAACTATCAACAACGAAAATATAATTCTTGGTAAGGAATCCAAATAGATAAAAGTAGGGTGAGCGGTTCCAAGTTTCGTATAAATTTTACCTAAAATTTGGGACCTATCCGTTGGAATAGGTTCCTCATTTTCTGGAACTTGGAACTTCCCTTGCATATCCTAGAACCTAGAACCTACCCTATCATAGGTTCTAAGGTAAGTTCTAGGATTTATTTAGATTTCACATATATTATTATTTGAACGATTGCAATTCACTAACCATAACTTATATTTAGATACAAGAAAACTATGAACTTTAACAACGTAAAAATCTTAGCCACAAAATGGAAACTCGGACTAATGCATCCAAATTATACATTCATTATCAAACAATATGGAATATCAGAGGATGGCACAGACATGGATCAAGAAAATTATTAAAACTTGTCTCAGGTTCTAGATTGCAAGTTGCAGGTTCCTCCAACTAAGAACTTGGAACCTACCCATTGAAATAAGTTCATTATTTTTTGGAACTTGAAATCTACCTTGCATACCTTGGAATCTATAACCTACAAATTCCCACTGGTTCGGTTCTCAGGTTCCAGGTTCTATCCTAAAACTATGCTTACCCCTAATTGGAGGGCTTAAAGGAGGGAGATATTCTGAAGGCACAAAGACAAGGACGTAATAACTCATATGAATGATTGTGTTCTTAAGCTTCTTCAGTCTTCTATCTCCATTCTATGTGAGCGTCTTGATCTAATACTTTAGTTCGTTGACCTCATCCTTAATCTCCATCAATGCCCGAAGTATACTCTCATTAGAATCAGCTGTAGCCTTTGGCAGAGGAATGATCTCAATGGATGGATCATTTTCCTTTTCCTTTTCACCTACATGATCTGCTCAGCCCTTGCATTCTGCACTTGCTCCCCCTCAATTGGAGCATCATTGTCAACTTTTGCTTTTTTCTCTACATTTGATACTTTCTCAGTCACAACCACACTCTCGTCTGCAACTGAAGTAGCAACCTTTGGCTCTTTGGCTATTTCTGTAGCCTCATCAGGAATACTTTGAACTTCAAGTTCTATGGGTACCCTTGGTGGCACTTGTTCACCCTATATCTGATCCTAAGCTCCTCCGATTTGTGGGTGATTTGATAAAGTAGCATTGTCCATTTCATTAGACTCTTCTTTACTAACATTGGCCACAACCTCTTGTAACACATCCTTAATCGATGCCTAAGGCATCAGCTACTTCCTTCTCTTTCTCTTGCACGACTACTGGAGGGTCAATCACTTGCTATTGTTGGGAATTCTCTACATCATCTGGCTTGTCCAATTCAGTCTCATCTTTTGTATCATCTTCTTGCAATTCTTCATCTAAATCAAAATCCTCTTCCAAGATGTCATCGCCTTGTATGACGATCAAATTATCAAGATCCTCTTCCTGATCTTTTGTTAGATCAAAGTCCTCAGACGATTCCTTAGTCATTTTTTGCAAGAGTGATTGAGATTCACTCCCATCAATCCGAGTCTTCCTCTTCTTCGCAGGTTGTGAAGCTAAGTCTGCCACTGGTTTTTCAACACCTATCCGAACTGGTCTTCCATTTTTATCTTTCCATCTCCTCTTAACAAATCTAAAACTCATCTTTTTCGTCATCTTTTCATCTAGTGACATCAAAAGGAGTTGCTTTGTACTAAGCATGTCTGGGATTGCGATTTCATAATGCATAAAAAATTTGGTAATCAAAGATCCATAGGGCAATTACCCTTTGGACTTTAAAACAATTCGATACATGTGAAGGATTACCATGTGTGTGAGAAAAAAAAAAAAAGATGATTGTTTAAAAAAGCCCAAATGATCTTGCCTTCATACCGAGATACATCTGTTTAGGAAGAACCTTTTGGTCGAAGACAATTAATGATGATTTTGTGCAAAACGATTTGCTTTAGAGGAAAATTGTAATGTGAAGCATGGGACAGAGTATCTCTAGAAAAGTTAATGATACCTAAGATCAACTGATAAGCAACATTAGGGTCAATATCAATTGGCACAAATTATGAGTGATTGACACTAATAATTCTTACTAAATCAATGGCATGAATAAGAACATATTTGTGAAAAACAGTAAACTCAATAGTGTTAGGTGTGTAAAATGAAACATTTGAGTAAAAATAGGCTGTTAAAGCAGGGTAGTTTGGAAAGTTTTGAGCACACATATCAATCATCAGAAGTTTGTCAAATATGTGCTTAATCTTAATCCTAGACAACTCAAAAAATCCAAAGTCAACTACCTTGTGATTTATGACTCCCCTGTTCGTCAAACTCTGAAAATATTCCAGATAACCAGTAGATCTGAACAACTTTCCAACCCTACTCCTAATAGCAACATGTCTAGCGAGTTTCCTCTTGAAGTTCATGAACAACTTCTCATCATTATTACCTTTCCTACCATCATCCAAATCAACTACCTAACCTTAGAAGATTTGCCCTTCTTCCTAAAGATAGGGGTTTTTGCGACTTTTTCTTTTACCTTCTTTACAGTAGCACTTATTCCACTCGAAGTTCTGACTACCACATGCGATATTGCACGAATAGGATTTTCAAACATTAAGTCTAGTGCCTACTCACTTTCAAACTCATTAGTAGCCAAGAGGGTAAAAATTACCTCTTCATTATTTCCAAGCTTCGGAGTGATGCAATGGCCGCTTTTCACTTCTGCCATTTAGTCGATGAACCACTCTCAGAGCCTACAAGTGCCTTGCTTGTAGTTTCCTTGATACTATAGGAAGAGTTTGACAGTTCAAAGTGCTCGACGCTTCCTTTTGCCCATGATGCCATTCCTGCTATTCAATTGGATCTTTAAGAAGCAGAAGGTTGGATTTCGTTCCCTGGGCAAACTTTGGGGTCATGGGTGTTTTGGAGAGGAAAAGTTTTGATCTTTGAAAGAATGAAGAGTGGAATTTAGGAATGAGGTTTTCGGAGAAAGAGATAAGTGTTTTAAGAGGATGAAGAGAAGTCTTGGAAAAGATGTAAAAGAATATTTAGGAATTTTTTAAAACTTTAATGAAGGAAAACGAAAACATACGATTGTTCAAGAAATGGTTTCCAAATTTTTTTTTGAATAGCATTCCAAATTTTAAGGAATAACCATAAATTAATTTTTCAATAAAATAAATATGGAGAAAATAAGGCATACCTGATTTCTTGCCAGTCATATAACTTACCCACTAAAAAATAATCGAATCTTGTGAAAGATATCCAAACGACATTGTTTGGAGGTATTGTCTGGAGATCCTTTTTAAACACTTTGTTCAAACGGGTTAATAATGCCTAATTCATTGAAAAAAAAAAAAAAAAAAAAAAAAAACTTTATTTTCTAATGGGTTAGTAAAAATATTTGCTAATTGGTCTTTCGAATCAATAAACTGAATATTAACATTACCGTTTTGAACTTGATCTCATATGAAATGATGCTTGATCTCGATATGATTTGCTTCGAAATGCAAGATAGGGTTCTTGGTCAGATTGATGGTGCTAGTGTTGTCACAATTGATTGTCCTATTTGAGTCTTCAACACCAAAATCTTTCAATTGTTGCTTCATCTAGAGGATTTAAGCATAGCAACTTTCGAGTGCCATGTATTCGACTTCAGCTAATGATAGAACTACTGTACTCTACTTCTTAGAATACCAAGATACCAACATATTGCCTAACATCTTACATGTTCCAAATATACTTTTCTTATCTATTTTGCTCCTTGCATAATCTACATTTGAATATCCAGACAAAATAAACTTTGACCTCTTTGGATACCAGAGTCCAAGAGAGGGGTAAGTGTTAACATAGTTAATAATTCTCTTTACGGCAGATAAGTGTGATTCCTTAGGATTTGATTGAAATCTAGCATACATGCAAACGCTGAAAAGAATATCAGATCTAGAAACTGTAATATATAATAAAGATCTTATCATACTTCTATGCAACTTCTGATCAACCTTGTTACCCTTCTTATCTTTGTCAAGCTTTGATGAATGAGACATTGACATTTCTATCTTTTCTGAATTTTCCATCCTGAACTTCTTCACAAGTTCTTTGGCATACTTTTTCTTGAAAAATGAAGGTGCCATAATTCTCTTGTCTTATTTGAAGTCCAAGAAAAAATACTTATTTCGAACTCATCTTGCATTAGACTTGAGAATTTCTTGTGAAGACTTATTAGAAGATCCAAAAATAATATCATCAATATAAATTTGAACTAATAAGTTATCCTTGCCTTCTCTTCTTATGAAGAGTGTAGTGTCCACATTACCTTTGTCAAAACCATTTTGGATAAGGAAGTTGCTAAGCCTTTCATACTAAGCTTTAGGAGCTTGTTTTAGACCATATAATGCTTTCTTTAATATGAAGACATGATCAGACTTTCTAGGTTCTTCAAATCCAGGAGGTTGTTCTACAAAAACCCTCTCTGATGAAACCATTTAAGAAAGCACTTTTCATGCCCATCTAAAAAAGTCTGAAATCATGAATGCATGTGTAAGCAAGTAAAAGTTTGATGGCCTCTGACCTTGCCACTAGAGCATATATCTTATCATAATCTATTCCTTCCTCTTAAGAGTAGCCTTTGGCCACAAGCTTTGCTTTATTTCTTATGACTTTGCCTTTGTCATTTAGCTTATTTCTAAATACCCATTTTGTTCCAATTACTAGATGATCCTTTGGCCTTGATACTAACTCCCAAATTTCATTCAATTTAAAATTTCCTCCTGCATAGCTCTTATCCAGCTTTCGTCTGAGAGAGCTTCCTCAAACCCTTTCGGCTCAACTTTTGAAATGAGTACTAAAGTGCTAATAGTATCTTTCAGCATAGATCTAGTTTTGATATTATCTTTGATGTTCCTAATGATGAGATCCTTCAGGTGGTTGGATTTGTGCTTCTAGTTTTTATTGTATCTATCATTAGGTTTTGGAATTTTTTCTGTATTAGATTGTGTAATAGCCCAAGCGACGGTGCGCAGGGAGGAGGGATGGCGGTTCGTCCGCGCCTCGGTCCCCGGACGTGCGCAAGGAAGGGGAAGAGGTCCCTCTCTAGTTCCACATCGCTTAGGAGGGGAGTCCTAGGCTTGTTTATAAAGGCTTGGGCCCCTTTAATCTGTATAACGTGTTTCACGTACGCTTCCATTGCGCTGAAAACAAACCCGTGAGGGGCCCACCGTGGGGCCTCCAAAGCGGACAATATTATGGTTTGGGAGAGGGAAGGCCCGAGGGATGGCCCTCTGCCTCTGCGTCACGCGTTTTAAAGTTATGAGGATTTAGTGTCCAAAGTGGACAATATTACACAGTGGAGCCCAGATCGTTACAAATGGTATCAGAGCCGACTCCCGACCGCGTGTGGGGCCACAGCGAGGACGCTGTGCTCCTAAGGGGTGGAGAGTGTAACAGCCCAAGCGACGGTTCACGAGGAGGAGGGATGGCGGTGTGTCTGCGCCTCGGTCCCCGGACGTGCGCAAGGAAGGAGAATGGGTCCCTCTCTAGTCCCACATCACTTAGAGGGGAGTCTTAGGCTTGTTTATAAAGGCTTAGGCCCCTTTAATCTGTGTAACACGTTTCACGTACACTTCCGCCGTGCTGAAAACAAAGCCGTGAGGGAGGATGAGCCAGGGTTCCGGGCCTCCAAAGCGGACAATATTATGGCTTGGGAGAGGGAAGGCCCGAGGGATGGCCCTTTGCCCCTGCGTAATGCGTTTTAAAGCCGTGAGGACTCAATGTCCAAAGCAAACAATATTACACAGTGGGGCCCAGGTCGTTACAAATGGTATTAGAGTCAACTCCCGACCGCATGTGGGGCCACAACGAGGACGCTGTGCTCCTAAGGGGTGGAGAGTGTAATAGCCCAAGCGACGGTGCGCAAGGAGGAGGGATGGCGGTGTGTCCGTGTCTCAATCCCCAGACGTGCGCAAGGAAGGGGAAGGGATCCCTCTCTAGTCCCACATCACTTAGGGGGCAGTCTTGGGCTTGTTTATAAAAGTTTGGGCCCTTTTAATCTGTGTAACACATTTCACGTACACTTCCGCCGTTCTGAAAACAAAGCCATGAGGGAGGACGGGCTGAGGTTCCGGGCCTCCAAAGTGAACAATATTATGGCTTGGGAAAGGGATAGCCCTCTGCCCCTACATAACGCGTTTTAAAGCCGTGAGGACTCAGTGTTCAAAGCGAACAATATTACACAGTAGGGCCCAGGTCGTTACAAATTATATCGGAATCAACTGCCGACCGCGTGTGAGGCCACATCGAGGACACTGTGCTCTTAATGGGTGGAGAGTGGAACAGCCCAAGCGATGGTGTGTGGGGAGGAGGGATGGCGGTGCGTCCGCGCCTCGGTCCCCAGACGTGCGCAAGGAAGAGGAAAGGGTCCCTCTCTAGTCCCAAATCGCTTAGGAGGGAGTCTTGGGCTTTTTTATAAAGGCTTGAGCCCCTATAATCTATGTAACGTGTTTCACGTACGCTTCCACTGCGCTGAAAATAAACCCGTGAGGGAGGACTGGCCGGGGTTCCGAGCCTCCAAAGCGGACAATATTATGGCTTGGGAGAGGGATGGCCCGAGGGATGGCCCTCTACCCTTGCGTAATGCGTTTTAAAGTCGTAAGGACTTCAGTGTCCAAAGCGGACAATATTACATAGTGGGGCCTAGGTCATTACAGATTGCTTCTTAGGCTCATTAGATGTTTGAAGTTAAGCTTCTGATTCTGATATCTTTTGAAGCTCTTACAATTACTAAACAAACTCTTATTGTTGAGCAGTTTTAGAATCTTCCGGAGAAACTTGATTATTCTCATCAAATTTCATATTGATTGATTCTTCCACTGTGCGAGAGTTTTTGTTGTAAACTTTGAAGGTCTTGTTGGTGGACAAATATCCTGAGAAGATTCCTTCATCCAACTTTTCATTGAGCTTTCCAAGCCAATCGTTAGCATTCTTAGGAATAAAACACTTATAACCAAATACTCGAAAATATGAGATGTTTAGTTTTCAGCCTCTCAAAAGCTCATAAGAGGTTTTATCTAAAGAAGATCTAAGAAAAAATGCGATTTATAATGTAACATGCGGTAGAAATGGTTGCTGCCCAAAAATACGATGCAATTTTATTTTCAATTTAAAAAAGTTCTTGCCATTTTTTGTAAAGACCGGTTTTTCCTCTCCACAACACCATTTTGCTTGGGTGTGTAAGGAGTCAAAAATTGATGCTTGAAACCATTTTTTTTTTTTGCAAAAATTAGAAAAACTTTGATTTTCAAATTCATCCCGATGGTTTGTTTTGATGCAGGAAATCATGTAACCTTTTTCATTTTAAACCCTTTTCACAAATTTTGAAAAGTATGAAAAAGCTTCATGCTTATGTGTGAGAAAGAAAATCCAATTCCTGGTGTAGTCATCGACAATGACTAGATAAAACCTTTTTCTCCAAAGGCTTTAAGCTCTGGTTGGTTAAAAAATGTCCGTATGAAGAAGCTGCGAAGTATGTTTAGTAGTGACATAATTAATGGGTTTAAAGAAACTTCTCGCCTGTTTTCCAAGAGCACAAGCTGAGCAAATCTTCAACTTTTCAAATCTAACATTCGGTAGCCCTCGTACGAGTTTCTTTATTGATAGCTTTAGGATTTGTTGGTGCTAAGGTACCCAAGTTTTATGTGCCAAAGATCTAACTTGTTCTTGGTAGATATCAGACATTGTATATCATCGGACTTTATCCAGTAAAGGATTGCTTGTTATCTTGACTTATTTCGGAGCACTTGTTCTCTTAGAAGCAAATTCTGAAGCCGACATCACATAGCTAACTGATACTAATTAAGTTGTAATTCAACCCTTTGACTAGTGAAACATCTTTTGTTGTAAGACTTCATATTCTAATTGTGCTCTCGCCGATTATCTTTCCTTTGTTGTTCCCATCGAATATACACTTCCACCATTATATCTTGAAATTTCAACAAACTTGGATGGATACCCTATCATTCTTGATCATCCGTTATCCAGGTACCATTTATTTCCCCTTTTCTTTAATACCTGCAATCAACAAAACAAATTCAATTTTTTTTTTGGTACTCATATTTGTTTAGGTCCTTTTTGGTTAGAAAGTTCAGCCATACTTGAAAATTTCTCCAAATTGGTCTCCAACCTTTTGGACAATCATTTTCAAAATGATCTGGCTTCCTGCAGATTGAGTATTTAAGGAAATTTCAACCAACAGGTTTTACAAATTGATTTTGAAAATGGTGTTCGTAAACAGTTTTCAAAGGTCTTTGTCTTACTCTTTTTATATTTTGGAAAATTGTTTTGAAGATCATTTGTGCTTTTGCAACCAAGACCATACTTGTTGTAACAAGGTATTTGAATCAAAAGAATATGTTCTAAAGTCTTTAACCATATGGAAGATCTTTTTGTTACATTGGAAACTTTTTTTTTTCAAATGCTCATTTTCTTTCAAAACAAGGTCTTGATTCTCTTGAGATTTGGAAAGATTTTTCTCAAGAGTTTCAATCCTTTCCTTTTGAAAAAATTCCTGTTGTCTCAATTTTGAAAATTTTTCTTTTTCAATTCGGAAATCATGCTAAGTGTAGCTTTATAATTAGAATATAACCCATCTATGTAATTTGAGACTTCTTTCAGTATATTAAATTTGTTTACCTCAATTTCCTCTTCTGATTCTAAATTTGCCATCAGATATATGTTATCATATTCTTCACCGCTTTATTCGCATTTTGTGCCACTCTAGGTCTCAATCTACAATGCTTTCTTACCTTTCTCAAACTTGTTTTTCTTTTTCTTTAGAAGATGGCAATTCGGCTTGATGTATTTTCTCTTCTTGCATTCAAAGCATATCACATTCTTGTCATCTTCTCTTTCATTGAAGTTCTTCTTTTGATTAGATGATCTTAAAGGTCTTTTCCCTTTGAATTTTCTTCATTTTTCTGGCCATCTTGTGAAATTTCTTCACCATGAGAGCCATTTCCTTGTCATCTTCTTCATCGTCCTCTGAATTTGTATAATCAAAATCATAGTTAGATTTCAACACAATCATTTTCTTATCTCTAGATTCTCCTTCCCCATTCAAACGTTCCACTTCATACGATCGAAGTGTTCCCATGAGTTCATCTACGGAAAGTGGTGAGATCCTCTGAGTTTCACGAATGGACAATTTGATATTGTTCCATTCCTTGGATAACCCGCATAGGATTTTGTTCACTTTCATGGGATCCGGTACTAGTTGTGCTTGTTGTGCTAGGTTGTTGATGATGTCAGTGAATTTTCTGAAAATGTCAATCAATGATTCATTTGACTTCATTTTGAAAGATTCATACTACCTAAGCAGAATGTTTATCTTGGTCTCCTTGACTCAGTTAGTGCCTTCATATGTCACCTGCAACTTGTCCCAAATTTTTTTAGCGGAATCACATGATGATATGCAGTTATATTCCGTAGGAGATAAAGCACAGTATAAATAATAAACTACTTTAGCATCTAAAGCTTCTCTTTTGGATAATATTGTCTCAAACATGGCTTTGACTTTTGGCTTTTTGCTATCCGTGTCCTTTTTTGAAGAAGAAGCTTCGAGCCTTACATCCTTCAGAACTACATCCCACTCTAAGGGATCATTGGATCTAATGAATGTTTTTATTTTATTCTTCCAGATGTTGTGGTCCTTTCCATCGAAGTATGGAGGCCTTGTATCACTTTGTCCTTCCATAAGTCCCGGTGCAATAATGCTGACCATTGAAAGATCGTCAACTCATAAGTAATGAAACACTTCAATAGAGAGTAACCGAGCTTTGATACCAATTGTTAGGCTAGATGGACCATTTAGTCCAGAATAAAATAAATTTAAAACGTGATTGCAGTAGAACAACATCCAACGACAAATTTTTTTTGCTATGATCAGATTTTATCAATGTACAATACACCATCACAAAATATAAATAGAAGTTTAGGAATAGAGAAAATTGCACACAACAAAGTTATAGTGGTTCGACGTTTACAAGCCTACGTATGCTCTTCCACGTTGATAGCCAATTGGCTAAATTCGACTAAAATGAATCTGTCAAATATTACAAAGGCTGAGTACTTCCAACTTAAGTGAGTGTAGTCACTCTTTGGATCTGACACTCTAACAACGATTACATAGTTGAGCTTACAAGAAAAGCGAATGTGTAAGATTAAAGATCACTCAAGACTTATGAATTATAAAATTTGAAATTTCAGCTTCTTGTACCCTTTCAACATCAAGACCTTTTATAATCTTCATTGTCCAAGCTGGTCGTTGGACAAAACCTCAGAGGATCACTCATCTAATCTACTTGTTGGACTTGAATGTTGTCAAAAGATCTATATGCTTCAAGGTTGCCGAGATTGAAGTCTCTCATTGATTTTACCGTTCATAAGAAGAGTGCTTCACTTGGAAAGAATGTTCCGCCTCTCGTAGATTGATTTATCCAAATCTTACTATATTTCACATTTAAGGATTTGATTTGATATACTTCCCTTCTTGGATAAATCCCATATATTTAGCGAAGACTCCACCAAATTACTAGATGTTGTGTGAAGATTACTTTCCTGATCAATATCTTCAATCAAATAGTATCGAATATCAAGGATATGATTTTCTCCATGACTCTTAATCTAATTCTCTGAGTCTGATGAGTAATGTCTGATAATGCTCATTAGAGTTTCCACCTCAAAAATCTTACCACTAGAATCAAATCAGGGAGCCAAGGCTTTAGACGGTTTGCTAAGACCTTGGATATAATTTTATAACTAAAATTGCAAAAGCAAATGGGCCTAAACTGGTCAATCCTTTCTAGGTTTGGGTTTTTGGGAATGAGAACAATGTGGGTTCTGTTCAGATTTGGGTCGAGAGAATTGGTGTCAAAGAAAGACCTCACCATATTATGCACATTGTGCTGGATGATTTTCCAATAATGTTGATAGAATTGTTCATTTAAACCATGAGGTCCCAGTGCTTTCCCGGCACCTAAAAAGTTGCTTCCTTAACCTCTTGCAATGTTACACTTCTCAGTAGATTCTGATTCATCTGATCATCCATTAGGGTGAGGCACTGATCAAGTACTAGCTGGAAGTTACTTATAACAGATAATATGAATATATTTGTATACACGTCACTCATTTGACATTGTTTACAAAAATCATCCATTTTACCGAGAGGGATTGATTTGGGAGAAAGAAGAAAAAAGGGAATCGATCTTGACAAGATGGGCTTCTGCTGATATGTGAATGATGGAAGCTATAAGGACAAAAGGTAACCGTTGTTTATGGATGCATTTGGACTTGGCCAGCAGTATCTTTGCACTCCAAAGGGCTAGATGCTTATAAAGATTCATGTGTAATTGACTGTCTGAGGGAACCAAACCTTTAGCTAGGTTGAAGTTTGATTTCCTCTGAACAAAAATCAATCAATTAATTGAGAAGTCACATGAGCAATCGATTGATTTAACCCATGAATTAAGGGCACGGCGATTTCGGCACGCCGCAATAATTCATAATAAACACGTAGGTATATGTGGCTACTGACGTCACACCTAAGTAAAGGTTATTTGTACCTTATGTTTGAATGACAAGGGCCACAAAAAAAATCATTTTCTATTCAAATGAGACACTCATTTAATTATGTCAAAATAAAAAGATTGGTCATAAAGAAGAACGGCTTTTCACGATGTCTGAAAATCAAAGATGGCCAAAACTAGAATGTCTCTTCAGCTAACCAAAGAATGGCTTATTCCCAACTTGCAATCTTCATTTTTGCTCTTATTTTTAATTACCATGTTTTTCCAATCAGTGCTCACCCAAGTTGGTGCTCACACAAGTTGGTTTCTTGCGTAAGTGGAAAATAACTATAGCAACATGGTTGGTAAAAAAGCTAGAGTCCTTTTAGTTCAATGCATCTGATATTGAAGAGATTAATCAACATCGAAAGGAGCTTAGGGCCGTCTTCATTTTGTCATTTCATTACTCAGGGAGAGGCTAAATTCCGCGAGCCGAAGTTGACTTTTTGACCGTGCCTGTGCACCTAACGTTAGATGAAACGCATGATTCTGACCCTTGGCGCTTATTGGTTCGAGTCACTTTCTAGCTTACGTGGGTTGGCGGAGTAATCTAATCTCGTGTTGAACGACAAATAAAGGTGCCAAGTGAGACAGGATGGATTCCGAACGTTTTAGGAGGAATCTTGTGGAGATCAGCGACCGCGGAACGATCGGAACCGATTTTCCCCGCCTGAAATTGATTAGCAGAAGCGTTCGGTAGGGATAAAATAGATGTTGTTAGAGAGATGCTTTCGGTTGATGGAAAGTATTGAAAGGCGAACAGACAAGAAAGAAATCGGTGGATAGACGATAGCCAACTGAGGCAATAATGATTTGGGGACGTTGAGGTCGTCTTGAAATTCCTATCAGTCTTTGCTCATCATGTTCAGCGAGCCTTATTCTAAAGTTTTAAGAATTTGTCGTGCGAAAGTGCCAAAGTCAACAGTGATGACGGACGATGCCCGAACTTCATTGTTTGGGACAATGATAATTGAAACTCTTAAATTAGTCAAGAGAATATTAACAGCTCATGGGTTGAGACAAATTGGGCATATTTTCAATATTAAAAAACATCTGTTGAACAAGCCAAGCATCATAGGGAACTTAATATTTAAATATTAAATCACGTCTTCATCTAACAATTTAAACTTTATTTAACAATTTAAACTTTTGAAATAGTTAAAAGTAGTCCTACAAAATCTCACTGTCAAACCAATGAAACCTACCTCCAGCAATTATCAAGTTGAGAAAATATTGGGTAGAGCTCTGAGGCTAGCATGGCAAAATCCAAGTCCATTCATGGGTTGACATGCGTCACATTTGGGCTCACCATAAAAAACCCCTGTAACTTGTATCTCTCTTCAACTTATTTTTTTTCCTTCTTTTTCTTTTTTCCTTTTTTTATTTTTATTTTTCCTCCTTTCACTCTGCCATAGGTACAACGCCTCAACTCAGACCACTGTGTCAGCTTAATTGCCTTCCACCACCACCTCACCACTGTCAAGCTCGGCCAGCGAACTTGAGTCTCAGATTGTGGATCTAAGCTTGAGTGAGCTCTAGATATGGAGCCCTAGATTTGCAATCTAGAGCTCAATTCGATCACGAATCAACAAATTTGAGGTCAACCAAGGTCGGCATAGGTCTACGTAGGCAATGCATGAGGCGAAGGCATGATTTGTCAACGCCGCAGAGGGCCTCGAGCTCCTGGCTGAGGTAATGCCGATACAGAGGGCGCAGGAGGAGTTGGACAGGAGGCAGCGATGCTAGAGGTCGGATAAGAAGTGGGCAAACACGGCGGCAAAGATGGAGACGACGCGCCAAAGGCTGCAGGGTCTCAGGAGCGAGAGAGCATTTTGAAAAAATGAGGGAGGGCTTTGTTCTTTTCCTCATAAATGCAGAAGAGAGAAGAGGGAGAGTTGTACAATTGGAGAGGGAGAAGATGAAACAGTAATGCAAGTTGCGGAGGTCTCTAACGGTGAGCCCAAATGTGACATTTATCACCCAAAAAATGAAATGGGATTTTGCCACGCTGGTCTCAAAGCCCTACCCAATATTTTCTCACTTCCTCGACTCACTAAACTTGAGAGGGACCATTGACTAAGAGTCTGTATGGTAATGTTTCTGTTTCTCTCAATTTCTATTTTTTTGTTCCCCGAAATTAAAAAAAAAAAAATAATAATAATAAAATAAAAAATAATAAATAAAAAAAAAAAAAAAAAATAAAAAACAAAACCCGTTTGGTAACGCCAAATTGTTTTTCAATTCCGGAAATAGAAAGTTAGCCCAGAAATAGATTTGGAGCAGAAACGAGAAACAAAAAAAAAAAAAATCGCTTCTGTTTCCGAGAACAATTTCTAGAAATAAGTCAAAATTTTTTTCTTTTATTCTTCTTTCTTGCTGCGGCCACCTTCAACTGCCCGGAGCCACCACCGATCGGTCGCCGCTGCCGTCGCCTCCACCGCCGACCGCTGCCACCGCTCGCGCTCGCCAACCGTCGACGACCGCCGACCGGCCGTGGTCGTGCATCGACGGCGGGCGGCTAGCGACAAGCAAGCGACGGCCGGCCGCGGTTGGCGGTCGGCGATCCGTGAACAAGAATAAAAAATGAATAAATACAAAAAAAAGACTGTTGCGTTACCAAATGCATTTCTATTCTTTTTCTATTCCAAGAGTAGAAATTTTGTGTAGTTATCAAATGGGTTCTTTTACTCAGAAATTGTTCTCCGGAATAAAAACAGAAATATAAAAGAATTATTTCTGAAAAAAAAAAACTCTTCCCCAACCAAGAAGCGTTACCATGCGCACCCTAAGACGCTCGAGTAGGTGTTCTAGCTTCTGGCACAAGCTCCATCTTATGATCCACCGGTTGACGAGGTGGGAATTCCTTCGGAAGTTTATCTTGCATCGTAGATTCATACTCAAGTAACACTTCCCTGATTTCTAAGGTGGGCTCTTTTCGCTTCATCCGTGCTCAAGTTGAAGTCCCGAGATCATCATTGGGTTGGTTGCTAGGGTCACTGTCGTGTCTCGACCTACGCCCTTGGGCGAGCGCAATGCATGGTCGATCCCCCATGAAAGCAAAGAGTCCACGAACCGATTGGCCAACACACGTGCTTGTCTCGAGAACTCGATCCCATGAATGATCGAAAGAAGTCATACAAAGTGCATAGCCGGGAAAGGGAGCATCCCTATCCATGGTATTGGCATATACTATTTTGGTCAAGCTGGGTACACCTTGAAGTTCATGGCCTTGATCACACATAATGGAATCTTTATTCATTTAATTTCTTTTCTTTTCTTTCTTTTGTTTCCATGCTGGCAACTAGGCTAGGGTCATGAAGCCCTCGCTGGTGGTGGGCGAGGGCCACAACATCATTGCCAGATCTATTAAGGTGAGGGTTTCACGGCCCTCGCCCAAATCCAATAAGGTTGCAAGCCTTGCTTGCGGCCGGCAAGAGCTTCATGGCCCTCACCCATGGACCGGCTAATGCTTTTACTTAACCCTTCCCATTAACTTCCAATTACTTCCCAAACCCTTCCAAATTTGTTACAGGTTTCAATACAACACCCCCAAAGGTTTCCATCGAGTACCCATAACCCACAATAGTATTCTGTAATAGCCATAATCCTATGTTAAATATATAAAACAAAAATTCAAATTTACAAGTATCTAATCAAAGATCATGCATCGTAAATCTCCGATTATAAAACTACAAAGTCCGAAGTACAATATCGAAAGACTTTACGATCAATTAAAATGGTTGAAGCATACGTGGCTTTCCCTCTATTCTGACTAGGGATGTACAACGAGAACCACCCGAACCAGGAACCACCCGGACCGGACCGAACCGGCCGGTTTTGGGTGGTCCGGTTCCCGGTTCCTAATCTTGAAACCGGTGGTCGATCCGTTTGCCGATTCTAAGGTGAGAACCGGACTAAACTGGACCGAACCAATTTTTTATATATAATTTATATACATGAAATATATAAAATATATAATATTATAACTTATTGCAACCAAAATTGCAATTTGAAGTAGCAACCTCTTATGTGGCCTAGAGATCATTAAAATCTCTCTTGTTACTCTTTTATTTATAAAGAAAATCTATTTGTTAGTTTCATCTTCTACTCAATGTGGGGCTAAGGCTCCAAGAGACCCACAAAGCACTTCAAGTCTCCAAGAGTCCCACATTGACTAAACATTCAAAGATTAGAAGAGAGATTGTCTATAAAACTTAAGCCAAGCACAATTAGACAAATTGTTCATGGCCTTCATAATTAAGGTTAAGTGTGAAACACACAAGTGAAGTTTGAATGTTTTGCATGTGGAAAATGTGTGATTAGTTTTGTTGAATTGCTCGAGAACCGAATTGGATTGATCGGGCCGGCCTAGGTTCGGAGCGCGGTCACTTTTTAGTGCAAAAAAGTAGAGCCAATTTTGTTGGACCGGACTCGACCGGAACCAATGGTCTGGTGTCCTAGGACCAAACGGTCCGGTCCACGGTTCCTGGTTCCAAGGTGGAACCGGACAAAACCGGGAACCGATCACCCCTAGTTCTGACGCACTTGCATGGCCAACTCTATTCCCTTTCTTCCATCATCTTCGATCTGATCGAAGAAGACAGCAGTAACCCCAGAAGCTGAATGACGAAACAATTGACAAATCAAGCGACAAAATCTACTGAACTGATCCCCCATTGACTTGGCCATTTAAGATCGCAGCTCGGCCCTTGAAGTTGTGAGGATCCCCTTGAAGTTGTCAAGATATCCATCAATGGAAAAATGAACTAAACTAGCCATTCAGATTCCGACCATAATAAAAGAAAGAAAACTACCCATTCAACGGATGCTTTTGACCTTTGCAAAGATGCCTCATTCTCTCTATTCTCTGTCATCTCAATTGCCATTCAGGTGTCAACTCTTACAAGAAAAAAAAGTGCGGAGGCAGTCCTAAAACTTCTCCCTTCAGCACCATAGATGTGAGATTTTCTTTTCTTTTATTGATTAGTCTACTTTATGTCTATGAGTAGATGATTACTCACTCCAGCTCTGCTAAACTGAATTTGGCCCCTTGGTGGCGATTGCCCTCCGTGAAAAACAAAAGAGCTGACTGGACTGTCCTGTGGCTGAGCCCGGACCTGGGGCCCCGCTTTGGGTAAGCTGGCATCGCACGCTTCTCGCTCGGCTGTGCGCAACTGCATGCAAACTGCACAATGAAAGCCGAACCTGCTCCCTCTATAAATTCACCCGCCCTCCGATGATGCCGCTTCCAAATCTCTCCTAATCCCAACAGATTTGACCTTTCACGGGAGGGAGAGAGAGAGAGAGAGACATTATACTCCTACAGAAGAAATTCTCTGATTAGTCACTGTCTTCTTGCTCCTAGGTTAAGCCGATGTCTGAAGCTGGAGGCGTCGCTTCCGTCCTTGTACTCTTCTTCCATGTCCTCGTGTTTGCAGGTGAGACGTTAGGCAACTTGAAGATTTTTCTGTTCAGTGTTCACCGTCACAAGACTGTTGAATTGCTCCCAAACTTGCAGGTGTTGTGGATTCAGCAACCTTCACGATCCTCAACCAATGCGCCTACACCGTCTGGCCCGGCATCCTCTCCAACGCCGGCACCCCGCAGCTCCCCACCACCGGGTTCGCCCTCCAGCCCGGCCAGTCCAACGCCGTCTCCGTGCCCGCGTCCTGGTCCGGCCGCCTGTGGGGCCGCACCCTCTGCGCCCAGAACGCCACCGAGGGCCGGTTCGTCTGCGTCACGGGCGACTGCGGCTCCCCACCGTCGAGTGCTCCGGGTCGGGCGCGGTGCCCCCGCCACGCTGGCGGAGTTCACCCTCGACGGAGCGGGCGGGCTCGACTTCTACGACGTCAGCCTCGTCGACGGCTACAACCTCCCCATGTGGGTGGTGCCGCGGGGCGGGAAGGGCGGGAACTGCACCGCCACGGGCTGCGCCGCCGACCTGAACGCCGGTTGCCCAAAGGAGCTCCAGGTGGACACCGACGGCGGCGGAAGCGTGGCTTGCAAGAGCGCGTGCGAAGCGTTCGGGGACCCGCAGTACTGCTGCAGCGGGGCCTACTCGACGCCGGCCACGTGCAAGCCGAGCGGGTACTCGGAGTTCTTCAAGCAAGCGTGCCCGACCGCCTATAGCTACGCGTACGACGACGGGACGAGCATATTCACCTGCGCATCCGCCGATTACGTCATCACTTTCTGCCCTTCGCCGTCGTCTAGGTAAAATTCTTCTTCGCCATCCGTCATACCGCCGGCATACATATTTTGACTTTTGAATTCTTGTCTTTACGTAGCTGTCATGAATTTAAGTGGAATTCTTTTGAAAAAGTGTAATTTCTATATACAAAAACCAAGTTTAGACCGATCTTCTGACTGACTATCCCGTGCAATGGTTGTTGGCGGGCGGCACCGGCTGCAGTGTGAAGGCGGCGGGCGATCCGGCGCCAACGTCCAACTCATCGGCCCCTGCGGCATTGATCGCATTGCAGACCTCTGCTTCCAACCGCACGAGATTGAGATCCCGGCCCTTTGTCGCCCTGATGGCTTTGGCGGCAGTTTGGCAGTTGTTGCAACTACTTTCTCTCTGATCATCACTGCTCGCGGATGGCGACGTCCGGCCGGCGTCCGACTCATCAGCCCCCATGGCATCGATCGCGTTGCAGGCCTCTGTATCGGACCGCACGAGATCGAGACCCCCACCCTTGTTGCCCCGGTCGCTTTGGCGGCAGTTTGGCAGTTGTTGCAACTACTTTCTCTCCGATCATCACTGCTCGCTGACGGCGACGTGCGGCCGGACGTTTTACTTCCGACTCCTTTTTTTATGTTTCGGGTGGGCCCTCCCTCCTCTCGGAGGCCCACAACAGTTTTGGCTGGACCGTACGAGTTATTTCAATGGACGGCCCAGTTTCGGAACCACAACGTCGCCGAAATTGTCGTTTATTCTTATTTTTATTCGAAGCCGGCGAAATAAACGGCCGGTGAAATTTCGTTTTATGTGATTTTTAATTAGGAGTTGGTAAAATATTCGTAATTTGGTGGAAGATGGGATGGCGGATGGCTTGATGTTGATATGCCCGTGAGTCGTGCGTCATGAGTCACGTTTTCTCTTCACAAGAGGAACACGCCTCGACTCGTGGTTCGATCAATTCTTGGCCTTTAATTTATAAGCGTTGGTTCAGAAGAGTAGAGCGAGCGACAATGATTATTAAGTCGAATTGTAATATATATTAATATTGGTTGTTTATTTTCTGATGTTATCATAATTGAGTACACCATTCTCATTAAGTGGCCACCCTTCCAACACAGAAGGGGGAGGTGAGGGGTTCAAATCCCCATCTTCTCAGGGGGGATGGGGTGGGGACGCGTAAGTTTCAAGAGTAGGTTTCGACTCCTTATGTCCGAAACTTCAACAACGGTAATGAAGATGCTTTGTTTATCTCCATGCAGAATGATCAAGCATCATGTATCCATGTTCCTAGGCAGATCCCGAAGGATACGTTGGCCAAGCTTCTCCCAGAGACTTGGATTACCAACTACGAAAAGCTACATCAACATAACAAGCCTTTCCAGTCTACAGACTCTGAGTTTGTCCGGAAAAAAGATGGAACTGTTTCCATCAAATTTGGCAAGGAAAAGGAAGAAAGTCCTTCTATTTTCCAAACTCTCTTCATGATCGAACCATGTGTTCCTGAATCCATTTCTGAGCCAGATCCAAAAAAACTTGTTAGGCACTTTAATAGTGATGGGCATCCTGTCCATTACTATAAAGACAAATATGGTCATTGCTTTTGGGATCCTTTTTGCCAATGTTCCTATTGTATGAAGTCTCCTGATGAGGTAAATCCATATGATAGACCTCCACCTAGACGGAAAAAACCAAAGGATAAGGTGTATCAAAGATTCTTAAACGGAGACCCTTCAGTTGATACTCTTGGGGAATGCGATAAATACCAGTTCATGGTATCTTATGCACCACCACCGCAACCAAAGGACAGTCCATCCCAAGCTTCACCAGATCCGCCAAGATCACCGCCATCTCCACCTCGGAAAAAAACAAGCTCTCTCTCCGTTCTATAAGCCAATCCTAAAGTGGGCCAAAAGCACTCCTACCCACTCGAAGCTCAAAAAAACACCACCTATTTCCTCCATTGCTATGTTTCACGACTCGGACTTCCCCCCTCTTGTCAGAGAAGGTTCTAAACTCTCGTTTCTTGCCCCAGAGGAATTCATTGATCCTCAAGGCAGATACCGCCATGTTCCTAAAATATCCACCCCCCGATGTGGATGAACATGGAAGACAAGAAGACTTCTGCTGAAGCTGTTTTTAAATTGGCAATCAGAGACTCTATTAGCACAAAACAATGCTTTCAAAGCAATCGATTCCAAGATTGGAAGTGTGCAACAAGATCTCCGAAGATATGATGAGACCACCAAGAAAATGGTTTTTGAATTCCAGAAAAGGCTAAATGCCTTAGAATCAGGGCAACGTCTAGGCTACCATTATCTAGAAAGCCCCCGGAACCCGGAGATAGAAAAGCTCAAGAGGCAAATCCAACTCCTTGAAGAAGGAAGGTTCGAGACCTTTTGATCCATTTGCAACTCCAAAGAAGAATTGGATATTTGCCTCCACCACCTCAAACATCAATCTTTGCTGCTATTCCACAAGATCCATCCAAGAAGGAACCAGATATACGAGAACGCATCAAAGAGTTGAATCGAATCCAAAAGGAAAGAGGAAAAGAAAAAATTCCTGAAGAATCATGCTCAGTTGTCATAAGGGAAAATCCAGATCAATTGATGCTAGCAAATCCATTAGAATCCTTTCTAAAGGATTTGAGTGTCCAAGGACATCCTGATCCTGTCCACAAGACTGACCTGACTCCCCCAAATGATCAAACTCTTTTCCCAGCAGAACAAATTGATACTACTACTTCTGATACTGACTCTAATTCAGTATCATCCTCTTCCTCTTCATCCTTTTCAGTTACTGAGCCTGATCCTCTTCCTGTTATACCAGTAACTTCTTCAATATTCATGGCTGATCCTCCTGATCAAGAAATGGAGTCAATTTACTCTGACCCAGAGGTTGTTAGGGACAACCCCAGAAATCATGTGTCTATGGCATCAAAACAGTTTTTTACCATCGATGATATTCCTTACCACAAATGGCCGGGAAAGACTTGAGGAATTTCATACTTGGTTAAACACTCAGTCCCTCACCAACCATGATATGAATGATGTCCTTTACAATTTTGTTACTAGATTCACGGGAAGTCTTAAACTTTGGTGGAAATCAGTATCAGAACAAGACCAGATCCATTTTCTGATGTCACCAAATTTCAGCCAAGCCATCACTATCCTATACCACTTCTTTGTGGGAAAACCCACCGATCTTATCGAAATGAAAAGAAGAGAGTTTTTCGAAAGAAAATGCTGTTCCTTCCAAAAGAAACATCTTGATAAGCACTATCGAATTATGCTCCAGCTCTTTTATCAAATTGGAGCGATTCAAATCAAGCATATTTTCTTGAATTCCATCCCCAAGGAATTATCCCAAATGGTCGAAAGATCCTTTTTTGGGAGACAAAAGAGAATTCAGGATATACCCCCGGGAGAAATACAACAAGAAATCCATCTATGCCTTGAAGAAATATGCCTGAAACGCCAGATGGTCAAGTCCTATATCAACAGTGATCCAACCCTCGAGACAGCTGCTCTCGTCACAAGCTGAAGATCAAATGTTCCAAAAAGATTGTGATGGTACTTGTGGAAAGTATTCTCGAAAGAAGAAACACTTCAAGAAGTTCTCGATAAATAAGTCCAAACATGGCCACAAGAACTTCCGAAGAAAGAAGAAATGGCGATACCTACGGAAGAGAAAGGATCGCTCAGGTCATAAAAAGTCGAATCGTTGCTACATCAGCAAACTTAAAGGACACTTTGCCAAAAACTTGTCCCCAAGCCGAAAGGGCCAACATCATTTGATACACCAGATTGAGCATGAAACAAGTATATCTCTTGAAAATGATGATGTTGAATCATTATTCTCTGCTGATGAAGAACAATCTGAGCAAACTCTTTGTATCATTCCATGCTACGACAATTCCAGTGAAATTGATTCAGATTCAGAATCTGAAGATATTTTTCACATATCACCCACATCTGCAGAACAAAACCTTGACATATTTTCAAGCCAAACCCACTGTCCCCATTTTCCTGTAAAGATCCTCACCTCAAAGTTTGCTAAACCAATCACCGTCATTGCTCTCATTGATACTTTTGGAGCAAGTTGTTCAATCTTGGATACCAAAGTTCTTCCCGAAGAATATTGGACTCCTTATGTCCGATACTTCAACTCGCCTCGGGAGATACTTTCTCCACAAATGTGAGAACTACCCCGTGACCATTCAGTTTTTCCCACAATGCTCAATAACCACAAAGATCTTTGGATCCAATCTTCCCAACAAAGACCGATCATTGGTTGGGACGTGATGACTCAAATCTCACAAACTTCGTATCATTCCCGGAAAAGGTCTTAGGTATAAGAACCAATTCTCTCGAGTTTGTCAATATCCAAAGACTCTTTTCCATTCAGATGAGCTTGTTAGATCCAATAATGCAAAAATTGTTGGAATCATGTTCGAATCCCATGCGGAATTTGCTCAAAAGTGTTCCCACCCTTTATGGGAAAATCCAGAATTCTTTGTTCGCCTTCCTTTCAAGAAAAATGAAGATATAAATCCAACCAAGGCGAGTCACATGGGAATGAAGCCGAACACTTGGCTTTAGCTCAAAAGGAATGCTCGAACTATTGCAACAATGCCTTATTGAAATCTCCAACTCTCAATGGGCTTGTGAAGCCTTTTATGTTAACAAACGAGCTGAGCAGAACAGAGGAAAAATGAGATTGGTAATCAACTACCAACCTCTCAATCTTTTCCTCCAGGATGACAAATTCCCTTTACCATCCAGAGACTCTCTCTTTCTTTGGATTAACAAAGGCCCATATCTATTCCAAATTCGACCTCAAAGCCGATTTTGGCAATTGGGCATCCATCCCAAGACAGATCCAAAACAGGATTTTGTATTCCAAACCAGCACTTTCAGTGGAAAGTTCTTCCTTTTGGCCTAAAGGTTGCACCATCCCTTTTCCAAAAGGCCATGTGTCGTATCTTCCAACCAATCCTTTCGAATGCTGCAATATATATCGATGATATCCTGCTCTACAGTTCGGATGAGCAGTCACACTGCCAACTCCTTGAACAATTCGCAGAAATTGTCAAAAAGCATGGCATCATGCTTTCCCAGAGAAAGATGAATATTGCCCAAACAGAAATTGAATTTCTTGGTATGCACCTCAACAAAGGTACGTACTATCCAGTGGCCGCATATTGCTCGGAACCGTTAAAGTTTCCTAAAGAGAATTTCACAAAGAAGGAAGTTCAGCAATTTCTTGGGATAATTAATTATCTCGGGGACTTTGTCCCAAATATTGCAAAACTTCGATTCCTTTGCGATCCATGCTAAAGAAGAATCCCCCACCCCGGGAAAAACTCGGACAAAAGCGGTTCTTTGAGCTTAAGGAGATTATGCAGAATCTCCCACCACTAAAGATACCATCAACGGGTAAAAGAATTCTTCAAACGATGCCGGTGACGAATACTTTGGGCAGCTATTCTACTTGAAGAAATTGATGGTAAGAGACACCTTTGTGCTCACAAAAGTGGAAAGTTTTCACAATCTGAAATGCATTACCACTCCACTTTCAAAGAAATCTTAGCAGTCAAAAATGGGATCAAGAAGTTTGAATTCCATCTCATCGGCCATCACTTCCCGGTGGAATTAGACATGGCATCTTTTCCTCGGATGACCAAGTTTAAACGAAGCGCATTCCAAATTCCCAACCTGCCGATGGGCTGAATGGTTTTCAAAATATTCTTTTGAAACCAAACATATTCTAGGAAAAAAGAATGTTCTTGTTGATTTCTTGTCAAGACCAAAGGCACCAGCCGAAATCAACATGTATATCAAAAGGCCTGCTTTTCATATGCTCAATCATGGCGTAAAATATAAGATTGAGAAGATGAAAGATTTGCCAAGCTGGAAATTTCCCCAGGAGATTATTGAACAAATCCAGAATGACAATCTCACTGCAAATCTAGAAAACCTCATGTGGCAAAGCCACACACAGATCTGTTCGATTCAATGCAGGTTCGATTCTTTATCCTTGTGGATTAAATTCAGAATATCCATACATACATCCTCTTATCTGAAAGAAGATGATTTCCCGATCGGCTTAAGACGCTATTATGGTACTTAACCAATAAGTACTTGATAGCTTTTGAGATCCCAACCAGGAGATTTGTTGCAAACCTCACCAGGATATTCTTACTTGGAAGAAATGTCGAGAAAGAAAGTGATCAAAACCTTCTAGACTTTCTCAATTGGTTCTATCCTCCTACTCACTGAAACATCTCTTGGAAAAGGAACTTAGAACCACAACACCAAATCCTGAAGTCCATACCATCCTGTTTTTCCGACGTCCATGGCACTTCTGCCGAAACAATGGCAACATCATCAATGCTCCCCTAGAGATAGGAACCACATCCTACAAACCACATCTGGATAGCAAAGAAGCTAGGATTCACAAATCCTATCCGAGATCCGTCGCATCTTGCCAACCCCAAGATCGAGAACTCCGAGAGAATCCTATGCCAAGAAAACAAAACCATTCCGTAAAGTATATGGAATTATAATGAACCCACTGTATGGGATCATTATGACCTAGTACCAGAAGCTAGGGAAGCACTCAGGCAATTCAGACAAGCTGAATCATCTCAAGATAATGAAATGACAAGTGCACCAGACATTGTCCAACCTACCCAAGACCCACCCTGCAAGAGGTAGGGCAAAAGTCTGAGAGTGAGTGTAGCATAGGAATAGAGTAGGACTGACCAAAAAAAAAAAAAAAAAAAAAACATGAGTTATCAATTCAGAATTTCCCTTTGGTGGCGGCGTTGGCGGCAGCACTAGCAATGTGTAGACGCAATGATAATTTAGTTGTCGAGGTGAGAACAGTGGTGGTGCTTGCTTGTGTTTAGAAAGAATGTGTCTAATACCTATAAAACAAAAACCCCTCAACTTGCTAGTGCTCGCAGTGGTGGCGGCGGCACTAGCAATGAGTAGACGCGATGATGCTATAGTCATTGGGTGGGAACGTTGGTGGTGCGTGCCTATGTTTAGTAAGGATGAGCCTAAACTTTAAAAAAAAAAAAAAGAAGAAGAAAGAAATACCTTAAAAAGAAGAAAAACACCCCTCAATTTTAGGCCCAATTCAAATTTTGCCATAAAATATTTTTTCATATCATAAAAAACCCTCAACAATAGGTTTAATCTCAATTCTGCCATAAACAATTTTTTTTATCTTGTTAAAAACCACCAACTTGTACTTGAGCCACATATTATCTTCTGTTAACACTCCATCAAATATTGCCCTTAGTGACATGGCATTTCCAAGTTATAGCTCTAGTTTTTATCCAAATTTTGGAATTAAGAAGACATTTTCTAGAGATAAATTTTTCTGCGTCAGCCCAAACAACATTTTCTTAGATATGAAATTTGGGTAAAAACTAAAGCAATTAGGGTTAGCCTTCTTCAATTGCTCATTCTTGTAAGAGAGTTTTCATTGGAACTTTGCATTCAGCATTCAATTCTTGTGCTCGGGAGTCTTCCATCTCTCATGATTATAGAGCTTGCACTCGAGAGTCTTCCATTTCTTGGTTGTCAAGAGAAATTTTGGACAGAAGTTTAGTGAGGGAAAATTTGAAATTATCGATTCTTTATGACACGAAAAAATGTTTAGGGAAAATTGGGACAGGACTAACAATTGGGAGTTTTTATGGGACAAAAGATAGTGTATAGTAGAATTGTAATTAGACCTAAAGCTGGGAGTTCTTTATGAGACAAAAAAAGTTCAGGGTGAAATTGAGACTTGACCTAAAGTTGGGAATTTTTTTAAGGTATTAGGCCCCTAAGAAGAACAAGAGATGAAAAAGTAAAAAGAAAATGGTAAAAGGAATAGAAAGAAAAAAATAATATATCTCAGCGTTTAAAAAGACTAACGTAAATGTGACAATCATGGGGTGCAAGTAAAATTAAGATGTGAAATTACCCTCTAAATTTATAGGACACTCATATTCACAAATCATCAGCTAACATCTTATCTTGATGCCAAAACTACACATCGGATTCTATTTTTTTACCCAAATTATCGGCTCTAGTTTCACATGAAGAAGTCCAACATAAAAACTCAAGTCATTAGGTGGAGAGAGATATTATAAATCTTGCATGGCATTGGACTCTCAATTCGTGTGGATTTTTTTTTTTAATAAAAATAACCAATATATGAATTATATAACTTGAAATATCCTCTCATTTTATGTCATTATCCGGGTCCTTTTCTGTTGAAACTCATTTTCAGCTCGGTGGTTCATATGAAGCTTCGCCTCCCTCTTCCTTGCGATCTAAAAAAATTGGATAAGAGAGGTTAGTGTGTGGATAACTCGACCCAACATTTTTCTTAACCACAACTTGCATGTTAGAATCTCCAATCCCTACATCCTAACATAAATAATTTAAATGAAAGGGGATCAAGACATACGGATAGTTCTTACTATCGTGTTGAATTCGAATAACCGATCCTATCGTCGTTGTTCAATAGCTCAGATGTTGTCATCACGACCATCTCCCTCGCTATTTGTCTCTGTGGAAAAGAAAGAGGCCGTCTTCCAATCACAGTCTATGCTCCAAATTGGTTCTCTGCTTGTTTCAAATTACGTTTTTCATATGTCTAGGGTTTGGCCAAGAAACATCCTTGTTCCTTCCATTTCGTGTCGAAATGGGACATGCCCAGATTTCAAGATGGCATATAATGGTTCAAAATTGTGATCGTGATGGACAGGAATCCCTGCTTATCGGCAAACCAATTGCCAGGAAAGTGCGTGAGTCCATTTAAGAGTGATCCACAGCATATTATCTATTTTAAGGTATTAATAATAGTAATTGTCGAGATCAACAATGCATCAATGATTGCATAAATGACGAGGAAGAAAGAGATGTATACGCTTCAAGATGCAGTGGGACGTGGGAGTCTCACCTTAAGAAAGCCAGTGAGGACCCCATTAGGATTTAGTTACGTTATTCGGATATCTTGTGTCCTATTTTATATTGCCTGAATATTTTCTACGTGACTTGGAATAGAACAAGCTCATCGAGTGGCTCCGTCGCATTGATGCACAGACAACATGCGACATGCCTGACCGGAGCGATACGTGAGAGGTCAATCACTCAACGCAACACGTCAGGCGGCACTGTCTCAAGTCTCTATAGGTCGGACTGAGGTATTGACACCGTAATTTTTGGGTGGCCTCCACACCATGAGGGTCTATATTGTTATTTCATTTCAACCGACCAATCCTGAAATGCACGTACTACTCCCCCTCAGGAAAAGTTCCAAAAAAGTTCTAAAAAATATTACATTGGTGTCAATTTAGTCATAAACCCTTTCAATTGGATCAATTTAGCATAAACATTTTTACAATGGTACTAATTCAGTCGATTTAACTAATTTAGATCGATAATTACTCACGTGGACGCCGACCATTTTACATAGCACGACCAATACTGACATGAACAAATATCACAAAGTTTTAAAATTTGTTCTTAATTTTTTCATTAATTTATTATTCTTCTTTTTTTAATCTTTTCTTTCCTTTTCTTTCTTTATACAATCTAAGCTGGCGACCCTTTTTTAGTTTGGCCAAGGGCCCCCGCGCCCTTGTCGGCCATAGGTGAGGATGTCGAGCCCTCGCTCAGATATAGGCAAGGGTCATGACGCCCTCGCCTGGTCTGGGCAAGAGCATCATGGCCCTTGCCCGTCATAAGCAAGGGCCTTTGTGCCCTAGCTTGGATTTGGGCAAGGGTCCAATAACCTGACATGTGGTTGGCAAGGGTGCAAAGACCCTCGCCCAAAACTTGTTGGCCCATAGTTGGGGAAAAAATGAAAAAGGAAGAAAAGGAAAAAAAAAGTAATAAAAATTTCAGAAAAACTAAAAAAAAAAAAAAATATTTTGGATTTTGTCTACGTCGGCACCGGTCGCACCACATAGGATGGCCAACATTCACATCAATAATTTTCGACCTAAATTGACCAGATTGACTAAATTATTATCAATTTGAAAATGTTTGAAACTAAATTGGTCTAATTGAATGGTTTAAAATTCCCTCATTAAGAGTGGATTTTTACCAAAATCTCAAAATTAGCACTTAGTATAACCTTTATAAGTGAATTTTTTTTCTTACGTAGCATCCCTCATAATGTTTGTTTTTTTTGGTCGGTCTTTATTTTTTAATGACGAGAAAGCTTACCTTCGGTAAGTAAATCTCGAGCCCGTGCTTCCAGCAACTAATCTCATGGATGAGTTGTTCTCTCTTGATGGTATGGAAGAACGTATCCGTGGCATGCGTGTAATCAACACAGAAAAGTCGCATCTTTAGTTATCATCATCAAGCAAATCCCAGGATTTAGGGTTCGGTCTCTAAATTTAACAGAATACTTGGAAGCACACATCAGGCTTCATTGGTTCTCGAACTTGCCTCCAACCATGTTCATTTCGTACATTGTGTGCAATGGGTAGTGGGCGATTTACACTTTGGTTCTCTGGGAAGCAAGCATTCCTCACTAGGCGGCACGCATATCGAGAAGGATATGAGTTCTTCACGAAAAGTCGAGAGCAATCTAGCATATAGTTACACACGTGTTGGTGTTTGTTAGGAAGTCCCGAGAAAAAGTGAGAACGCATTAAGACGCCACGTCTATTTTTGTTTGAACAACTCTTAGAAATTAAGTAGTCGAGATGGTTCGATCAATAATAAAGTTTGAGATATGAAAACTGATTCAAAAAGAGATTCCGTAGATTCACATGGGATGCTTTGATCTGTGCCTACATGCTACATGATCAACTTTTGTAAGTTGGTCCATATACTCCGACATTGGCCCATGGAAGACGTTACATTGCATGACATCAAAAGGGGAATGGGATAATGCGAAGCACAGTATAGTCGTTTTTCACGTTGGCTGAGGGTCAATGATGGTCGAACCCGGATTGAGAAGAATTTGAGATGGGCCGCAACATTTATAAAGCCCATTGAGCCTTTATGAGGGAGAGGGTTTCTAGAAATTGACCAAACCTATAACCATGTTTGGTAACCTCAATTAAGTGTTGATTTTTTTTAAAAAAAAAAAAAAATAGGACTGACCAAGATAAGTTTTTGGATGGAAAAGTACCCAAAAGAAAAGTCCTAAACCTAGACATCAATTCAGTGCTAAACCTTTAAATTAGACCAATTTAATTCTTCTTTTTTTTTCATTTCTATCAATTTAGTCCATTCAACTAATTTAGGTAAGAAATAGCTAACATGGATGACGATCGTCCTATGTGACACGGTTATCAAGATTTGTACATTTTTAATAATACTTCCATAATTTTTTGATTTTTTTTCTTTCCATTTTTTTTGCTAGTGGAAAAAATTAAAAATTAAAAAAAAAAATTAAAAATACCCATGTTAATGCTAGTAGTCATCTAAGTAGCACCAACACTGACACGCGACATGCGACACAACACGACATGACACGACACGCCAACACGTCGTTTCTCAAAAAACAGAAAATTCTGACGCGTTTTATATTAAATATATATTTTTATATATACATAATAAATTATCATTTTTATGATTATTTCAATTAAATTAATTTGAATCAAATTCATAAATAATTAAATAATTAAAAAGTCTAGAATGAATTTACACTAAAAACATTAATCCGCCATTTATTAATATCATTTATTGTTTCAATGTGATAAATTCAACTCTATTTCAATCATTCATAAAATTTGGAGAAAAAACAAGCAATCTATATTCTGGACTCACATGTTAGATATGTTGGAAGAGGAGAAAAAAAAACTTAAGGGGTGAATTGTATATCACATGAAGTGGGAGTAGGAAGAGAAGAGAATACTAAGTTTTTCTTCTTTCTCCATTTATTATTTTTATTATTGTGTTTTATTTTTTCACATAAATATATATATTTTGACATCTCATTTATTGAATTTTTAAAATTGACGTCGATATCAGAATCACGTGTCGGAAACTCGTATGTTAGAATTCCAACTCGAGTGTCGAAGAGTGTCGGGAAAGTTGACCAGGTGTTGGATTTTCCGACACGTATTGACCGAGTGTCTAAGAATGTCCGAGAGTGTCGGACACGTGTCAAAGTGTCCAATACGACACGAAAGCTCTTGAAGAGTGTCGGTACTTCATAGGTAGCCACCAACCGTGCCACGCAAGACAAACAACATTCACATAAGTGATTTCCAATAAAATTGGCTAGGTTGACTAAATTAGTACCGTTATGAAAAGATTTAGAACTAAATCGATCAAATTGAAAAATTTATGACTGAATTTGTACTACTTGAGTGGGTTTAAAACTTTTTTTGTACTTTTCCCCTTAATGGATTCAAATAAGTAAAAAGTGACTTAATTTGGTAAGTAAGGAAATGCTAGGGAACAAGGATATTAGAAGTGCTACAAACTTTTTATGGTGCTCACTTTAGTGCCAAAAATTTTTAAGCGATCACTTGAGAATTATACAATGGAAAAACAATCACCTAAATTCCTCCGACAACAAATTCCGGCAATTTGTAATATATGCTTTTTTTTACTAAAATTTTTATTCATACGTGGCTTTTCTTATTAAAAACAAAAGGAAATCCAACATGGGAAGATGAACAAATCCCTCTCTCTTTCTCTCTCTCTCAAGTTCCTTAAGACTGCATTTGGCAGCTATGATATTATTTAAAATAGGATAAAATTTATCCAATCTTGTATTTAATGTATGTTCAGGACAAGACAAAGTTGGATATAAAGGGATATGAACTAAATAAAATTATCTCATAAGAGAAGTGAGATAAATATATATAGGATTTCTAATATTCATAATAGGAAAATTATTTTTCTCAAATAACAATCTTCTTAAATTAATAAAATTAAAATTATATATCAATATAAGTATTATTTGACTTCTAATATAAGAAATTCAAAAATAGAAAAATTTGGTTATTTTAATGTAATCTTATTTTTATTTATATATTGGAATTTAATTCTACTTTATTATATAAATTCGATATTTAATTATATATTTGTATTTATTACATATTTGAGGTATTTTAGCATTTGAGGTATATTAGTACATTTTACTATTTAATAAAATTTTATTAAAGAATGATGGAAGGGGAAGTAAGAAATAAAAAAGAAATTAATTTAAAAAAGATAGAGGAAAATAAAATAAAAATAAAATAGGCAAGAGTGTTAAAAGAGATTTTTACTATCTCCATTTAAAAAAAAAAAAATTGGTTCATTTATAATAATATGACGTTGATATGATATGAATATCTTTTATTTTATTATGGCAATCACCAAATAGTTGATAAGATATAGCAAAATCCTTATATTTAATATCTTATTTTATTTAGTTCTATTATGGTTAAAATTTCGGACGACCAAACGTAGCCTAAGAGAAATTCCTTTTCACAGAGAAATTTTTAGGGTCACCGTCTCAAGTCTTTATAGGTCGGCCTAAGGTATCAACGTTGCAATTTTTCAGTGGCCTCCACATCAAGGTCTATATCGTAAAATGTACTACTCCACCTCATGGGAAAAGTTTCAAAAAAGTCCTAAGTTTAATGCATTTGTACCAATTCACACAAATAATTATTAACATGAATGTCAGTCATCTTATATGACATGGTTGGTGCTGATGTGAATTATTTTTTATAATTTTTTATTTTTTTAATTTAATTTTTCTTTTCTTTTATCTTATCTTTTTTTTTCTTTGTTTCTTCTTTTTACACTCTGGCCCAGCAAGGTTATTGTCTGACCATCACTGGCCACTGGTGAGGGTTGACAATCCTTGCCTGATCTAGGCGAGGGTGAGGCCCCATGCCCTTGCCCAGACCTAGCTCGACTATAGTTGGGGGAAAAAAGAAAGGAAGGAAGTGAAAAAAAGGAATAAAAAATTCAAAAAAAATTGTAGAAATTCATAAATTTGCCAACATTAGTGTCAATTGCACCACTAGGACAGCCAACATCTACATCAACAATTTCCGACATAAATTGGGCATATAGATTAAATTGGTACCAATGTAAAGAAGTTTATAATTAAATTAGTCTAATTGAAAAGTTCAAGACTTCTGACAAAAAAAAAGTTTAAACCGAATAAGTATCAATACAATATGTTTAGCACTTTTTTAATATCACTAAAAAAGTTAATTTTATTTCAACACTTACTATAACCTTTATAAGTGAATTTCTTTTCTTACATATTGTTCCTCACAATGTTTGTCTTTTTAGGGGGTAAGTACATTAAAAGTGCCAAAAGTTATGTACGACGTTCATTTTAGTGCTAAAAGTTTTTTTCGGATCACTTTAGTGCTATTTTTTTTTTAAAAAAAAAGATCACTTAAGTGCCAATTCCGATTTAGGTCGTTGGAAATCTAACGTAGCAATATTTTATTTATTTATCAGTTCTACGTGGCTCACCGTATTGCCTAGTCAACACATAACCCCTAAACGACATCATTTAAAGTTATAAATAGTGATCATTTAAGTGTCAAATTTTGTATAAAGTGATCATTTGAGTGTCAAATTTTGTTTGAAGTGATCACTTCAATGTCAAGCATGCCATGTGGAAATGCCATGTGGACTAGACTTTTTAAAAAAATTGCCAAGTCATATTATAATTTTAATTATAAATGTCATGTAATCAATTTGGTTGAAATTTCTCATCTTTGGCACTTAAGTAATCTTTTTTTCTCCGATTTGGCACTTAAGGGGCTGTTTGTTAACGTTTCTTTTTTTTTGTTTTTAAACAGATTTTGTGTTTTTTTGTTCTTGGGAACAAAAAAATAACAGAAACGCGTTTGTTTGCGTTTTTGTTCCAAATCTATTTTTTTTGTTTCCGGGAACACTTTTGGAATAGAAATAAGAAACAAAAAAAAACTTGTTTCTTGTTTCTGGAACAAAAATTAAAAACACATTTTCTCTCTCCTCTCTTTTTCTTCTCTTTTTTCTTTCTCTTTTTTCTTTGGCCGGTCACCGGCCTTGGCCATGGCCGGCGACCGGCCAAAGAGGGCCGACGACCTTGCCGGGCGTCGCCGGCCCTGGCGAGGCTCGGCGTCCCGGCCCCCTGGCGAGGCTCGGCCTCGCCTTGGCTGGGAGAGCTCGGGCTCGCCCAGCTCGAGGCAAGGCCGGGCGAGCTCGAGCTCGCCCAGATCCGGCGAGCCCGAGCTCGCCCAGCCACCGGCGAGGCTTGGCCTCGCCGGGCCACCTCCAGGCCGGCGTCCTCGCCGTGGCTGGGCGAGGCCGCCGGCCCTCGTCGGCCGGTCGCCGGCCATGGCCGAGGCCGGCGATCGGCCAAAAGAAGAAAAAAAAAAAAAAAGAAAAAAAGAAAGAAAAAACAGAAAAATAAAATAAAAATATTAAAAAATTAAAAAAAATAATAAAAAATAATA
Organism: Eucalyptus sp. ANBG9806169; assembly: GCA_014182395.1. NCBI lineage: Eukaryota > Viridiplantae > Streptophyta > Magnoliopsida > Myrtales > Myrtaceae > Eucalyptus > Eucalyptus sp. ANBG9806169. The sequence goes on along the minus strand of CM024581.1, from coordinate 27,743,454 downwards.
CAAATTTACCAAACGTGTTTCTGTTCATTTTTTATTCCCGGAACAAGTTTACTAAATGCGTTTTTTTGTTCAAAAATTATTTCCCGGAACAGAAACATTTTTTTCTATTTCTGTTCCCTAGAACAATTTTTAAACAGAAGTGTTACCAAACGCACCCTAAGTGAGCCGATGAAAGCTTTTGACACTAAAATGAGTGTTGTACACAACTTTTGACACTTCTAGTGTATTTGTCATTCTTTTTAGCCGGTCTCTAATTTTTGTCATGAGGAGCAAGTCTATCTTTGGTAAATAGATCTCGAGCCTGTGCATTGTCCCAACTAATCTCATGGATGAGGTTGTTTTTCCTTGATGTTATGGAAGAATAAATTTGGGGCATGCGTGTAATCAACACTAAAAGTCACATCCTTACCAAAAAAAAACACTAAAAGTCACATCTTTAATTATCATTATCAAGAAAATCCCAGGATTTGGGTTCGATATCTAAATTTAACAGTATACTTAGAACAACACAACCTTTGAGATACAATAATAACACTTTTAGTAGGCATTTTTCAGGGTTCATTGGTTCTCGAACTTGCCTCCAACCATGTTCATTTCGTACAGTGTGTGCAATGGGTAGTGGGCGATTTACAATTTGGTTCTCTAGGAAGTAAGCATTCCTCACTAGGTGGCATGCATATCGAGAACGATCTAAGATCTTCACGAAAAGTCGAGAGCGATTTAGCACATGGTTACACATGTGTCGGTATTCATTAGGAAGTACCTAGAAAAAGTGAGAGCGCACAAAGACGCCACACCAATCGTGTTTTCAACAACTCTTTCAAATTAAGCAGTGAAGATGATTCAATCGGAAATCCCTTTACTTTTTTCGTCAAATCCATTTCAATCGATAATAATGTTGGAGATATGAAACTGATTTAGAAAGCAGTTTCACAGATTCACATGGGATGTTTTGATACGTGCCTACATGCTACACGACCAACTTTCAAAAGTTGGTCTATATACTCTGACATTGGCCCGCCGAAAACATTACTTTGCGTGATATCGAAAGGGAAATGATTTGTATTTTTTATGGCACTCACTTAAGTTTCAAAATGTTTTAAATGATCACTTGAGAATTATATCGTGGAAAAATGATTACCTAAATGTCTCTGGCGACAAAGTCCGACAAATAGTAATACGCGTCTATTTTACCAGAATTCTTACGAATACGTGGCTTTTCTTATTAAAAAAAAGAAGGCCAACGTGGCAACACGAACAAATCCCTCTCTCACTCGAGTTCTCTAAGAGAAATCCTCTTTCGTAGAAAAATTTCTAGGGCTCTTCACGCTAGTTATCATCTTCAAGACATGAACGAGCTTGATGTCTGTACGATCAACCGGAATTTCTCAGCTCAACCATGTCATATATTGAAGTGAAAACGAAGCACCAGATCCCAAGCTCATCGAATCCTCATCCCCTGCTTTAAATGTCTTGCAACACCGACGAATGGCTCGATTTTGGTCTGGCACTCTCCTTTTCGGCTGTTCCGCCGTTGTCCTAATCGTAATTCTCGTCTAGTTTTCCTCCTCCGTCACATTCGCGAAGGCTGGTTCTCCGTAACCGACGTCAACGAGTTTCTGTTCCACCATGACTACTAGCTGGGGGCGCCGCCTCCTTCGCCACCGCGTTCGCCGTTTAGACTCCACATGTGAGGTTCTTAATGAGGTATATTACCACATTGGGGCAAAATCTCTGAACGGCGTTGTTTAGAGGTTTAATTACCAACTTCATCCACGTTGGATGTTATATAAACCCAAATCAATAATGGCACCAAAGTAATTGTTTTTTACGAAAGTGTTACTTAAGTAATCACTTGCAAAGTTCTAGGAATGAAGGACATAAGCGCCGTACAAAGACACTTATAGTGTTATTTTCCCAGAATGACTATTTTTTTTTTTACCTCTTGACCCGTTCTCAAGATCCATTTTTAAGTAATACATTGACGCAACATTGTATTATTGGGGTGCCATAATGGTTTCATGTGATAGTACTTTTTAAAGTTGAGTCCGCAAAGGAACATAGACGCGTGGCATTAAAAGGTTAAGTTATTAGTGAACGACGGGATTGAGATCCGTTCTATGTCTTTACACTCCCACAATGAATGACCTAAAGGAATCCAAAATTGGGTGAGATAGCTATTAAAATTCAAACTCTACCATCTCTTGCAAGGCCATCTCTTCTAAAAGCTTAATCTATGAGAATTTGGGCCAAATTTGTTTGGTATCGTCATGAGCAATGAATTATTCATTTCCATGCAACTTATAGAGTGCATGAACTAGAACATATTCTCGAGTTCTTCTAATATCTTCTGCATTGGAATTGCAATAACTATCATGGAGCTAACTAGACATCGTGCAATTCCAAGACTAGCTAGTCTTTCAATAATCAAGAAAATTACGTCTGCCATGGTGAACAAATCACCAGCAAAAGGTACTTTAGAGAAACGATCTTCGATTGGGCTTTGCCAAAGAAGCATGTTGTACTTTTGTTCATTTTCCACATCGTCAAATCGTTCTGAGCCATCAACTTTCGCAATTTCTTCCCCACTGCCTAGTTGCTTTGTCATCCTCCAACCTAACAAGCCACATTTTGTCTGCTCTAATATGTCAAACCCTAAATTCAATTTTCAATGTGGATAACCATTCTTATCCAAGCTCTCTGCCTAAAATTCAGTTGGGAAGCAAGAACCGTTTGTGCAAACAAAAGGGATTGGGCAAAATGCTTTGTTCATAACCATCGACATCAACCATAACGGTCGACGTTTGTGCTTTATCGGGTAAAGAGAGAACGCTGGAGATATATAATAAGAAAAGAAAAAAAAAAAAAAAAAAAAAAGAGGTTTGATTCTCATTGAAAAGGAAAAAGCAAGGGGAAAGAATAAACATTATCCAGTGGTACTTTTTTTTTTTTTTTCCAGTGGTACTTTACACCTCATAAATGGAATCAATGGGCCCATGATGGAAAGGAAGTATTATTTTACTTTGAATTTTGAAATTTAAGGTGAAATTTGTTTGGGGAAAATGAAATCTCATCTCTGTAAACATGGTCTCCTTAGCTTTTCCATATGTGGGTATTATTTTAATTTCGGGTTATTAACAATAGTGGATTTTTTTCAGACAATATATGCACTATCACCGTGTAATGAATCCATTGCATCATGAGCATCGTTAGAGAGATACAAATCGAAATTAAGATTTTCTTACTGACATCAAATGTGTGACGAAACCCTAATTCCAAACGGAGACAAATAGAATAACCTAGGCAATTCATGATTATTGGAAAAGCAAGATGAGAGTCTGTTGACATATATTTATGTGCAAAGGCGATGATGCGTAATTATTCGGTCGGCTAGCTGAGGATTGGACCTATGCTGAAAAATGCTGGGCGGCTATGATGCTTGGGCCATTTAGAATGTTCTTAATGACAAAGCATCGTAGCACAATCATGTCAAATTTAAGCGCTACCGAGTCATTTTTTGGCACCTAGCATACATTATCCTCTCTCATTACAAACCTCTTTTCTTTTTTTTAATAATAGGTCCATCATTAGAAGCTTAGAAAGCCACTAGTCATTAGTTATTATGTGGTCGTTAACATTCTCCAAATGTTTGTGAAGCTTCTTTGGACAAACAAGCACGTAAATTTTAAATCTTTATTCTGTCTACCACCGGTCGAAAGTACCATTCACACCAAAAAAGAAAAAAGTGCTAGGGTTATGATGAATATATGTGTAGTTAAGATGAGCGCATGCCAAGAAAATTATTCAAAAAATCATAAATTTATTTATAGCGATTAATTCAATATCAATTTAGTTATAAATCTTTTGATAACTTACCAATTGAATTCTAAATTTTTTAATTATGTCAATTTAGTCATAATACTTTTAATGATTTGTCAATTTAATCTTAAACATTTTAACAATTAGCCCTTTGATCAATTTTGACTGAAATTGCTAACGCAGTGGTCTAGTCATCGCTGACCATTCTACATGGCATAATCGGTGCTAACGTAGATCATCTTTGCAATTTTATTTTATTTTTTGCTTTATTCTTTCTCCCTTTGCCGGGCCTCATCAATGGTCAGCGAAGATTGTCAACCTCAAGCGAAGGACTAGCAAAGCAATGAGGCCCAGTAATGGCTAGCGGAGAGAAAAAGGAAAAGGAAAAATAAAACAAAAGAAAAAATAAACATAAAATTAAACAATTGCAAAGATTGTCCATGTTAGCCAATCATGTCACGTAGGACAATGATGCTAACTCAATCACCACATCAACAATTTTCAACTAAAATTGGCTGGATTGATTATTTAACAAATCATTAAAAGGTTTAGAATTAAATTTATCGAAGTTTAAGACAAAATTAATCGGCATATAATAGATTGAGGACTTTTTTGACAATTTTCCTTGTTGGCATCTTAAAAATAATGGATAAAAGGAAAACTTGTGAAGTCTTACATAACATGCAAGATAGGTTATTAACGATGACGTGGTAAAATTAAACCTAAGTTTGTCAACATGATATCATCCAATCAATAAAGTCTTGCTTTTTTATGCGTGCACATTTATTAAAATTCATTGTGCAGTGAAAGATAAAAGTGAATGGAGAGAGAGTAATGGTCTAATCTGCAATGAGAGAGAGAGAGAGAGAGAGAGATGCCCTCACTGCGAAGCAAGAAAATGAGAAGAATAGACGAAGAGAGTCAAAGGGAAACCAATGAACAACCTGGAATGGGGGGAGTTGTGGACTTCATGTGACAAATCCCTTTGCCTAAAAGCTTTTGCTTTTCTAGTACACGTATAGAGACATCCCCCTTTGTCCTAATGCTGTTCAGACATCACCCATGTGGGAATCTTAGAACCTTTACCATAATTTTCCACAGAAAAGAGAAAAAGCTCTACCTAATTTTTCATTTATCTTATGTTTATTTTCTCTTGTAAAAGGGCAAAAAAAAAAAAAAATTAGGCGTAGTTTGACATATTTGGGTCATGCACAATAAATCGAAAAAAAAAAAAAAAGATTACTGAACTAGATAATTAGGCAGCTTCACAGGGAGTCTCCCTATCTTTATTCGATGCTATAGCCTATCAGCATTTTTAACTTAGGATAGAAAAGAGAAAATCGCTTATTTTGGATATGAGGTCGTTCTTTCATCTCAAAATTCACAGTGAATGTACATAAAGACCATAATCATTCATTATCTTTAATTTTTTTTCATTCTGGCCATGGAAATTAGTTAGAAGGTACTTGCAAGAAGGGCATTGACAACTTCTTTCTCTATTGGAAATCCATTCTCTATAATTGCATATCATCATTAACCGTACAAAATACCTTCTTTTGGAAGCCTATATAGATTGAAATGTCGGTTTTTTTTTTTTTTTTTTGTGTTATTATTATTATTATTATTATTTGAAAAGGGAAAGATTATAGGGAACATTGCTTCATACTTTACACGATTTATTGTTGACCTGGGTCAACCATGTCCCTAATCAAACTTTTCGAAGAAGCACGACCGTCCATGTTCAGAAGATGGCCAACGATCTTGTGCCGCGTCACCAGCATACCTGGACTCCTCGCTGTCCAGAAAGCACGGAAAGTCGTATCATGCACGGTGACTCTTCTATGCCACCAAAATGAAATTGTCACGAGCTCAATTTGAACCTACATTTATGGGATTAAAAGAAAGATTCGTGTGGAAATTTCCTTTCATTCGGATCGTGACTTCTGAATTGACTTCATATAAATCGCTAATACTAATCAATGCTATGGATGGATCCCCAACCATAGAAGGGGCTTGCCGGGTACGATAGCATGTAAATGGTGTGGCTAGCTAACTTATGATAAACGCTTAGTAGGAAAGAATGCTTTTAAAACCATTGGTATTATTGAGTCAAGATAAGACAGAAGGAAGTCAATATACATTAAATAATACCATTAATTACTTTCTTCACAAATACAAATTATGTAGGATGGTATTCGAGTTCAATGATGGCATTACACTTTTTATGCTTCCCATTCCTCGAAATTGTGTATCTAAAGATAGAGAAAGAGAAAGTGCCAAATCGTTTGGTCAGTACCAAATCATATTTTATCTTTATATGTTCAGATTTAAGCAACATGTAAGCTTATAATTATTGATTATGTTTTTCATACATATTGAATAGAGTCTATAGAATGAATCGTGGATTCACATGGATTTAATTTTTAATTAATTCATTGTAACAAAAAGCTAGCACTCTGTGTAGGGTAGGGCAGCTGATCGAGAATCTTTGCTTTGATTTGTCTATTTTCAGCCTTTATTAACTTTGCGAACTTTCCTTTCCTATAAAAGGGTCGAAATGCAGACGATTTGGTTCCCCCGCAACATTTCCCTTTAGCTCCCCTCCTTCCATATTTGCATGCATTCTCCTCCTCATTCTTCCAACATTTTGCCTATCGCTCGACCTGGCCAGCCTCTCCTGAAATAAGATCGCCTCTAAGTTGCTCCTATTATGTAGAAAAATTACTGACTTTTCTCATAATCGTCTACACTTTGGTCCATTTTTGGGATATCCAAATTTTCAGTGGAACAGTAATTTTTCTACAGTTGTTTCTATAGTTGAACACTCTCATTGCTTTAAGTATGGCTGTCATCTCTTCTTGCTGCTTCCACTTGCATGCCCTGTTCTTGGGCCTCTCTCTTGTCTCCACTTTCAGAGGTAAATACATATAAATCCCATATTTTTATAGTGAGGAAAATGTATGAGTTAGGCATGTTTATCATTTGCACAAATTCACTGTCAAACATAAGATTTTATAGAATATTTTGAAGAACCATCTCCAATGTGTATTCATATGTAAATGTGATCTAATTGATCTTCTGGCAATGCTGCTATGTTTCTCAGGTGCATCAAGTGCTACCTTCACTTTTGTGAACAAATGCAACTTCCCGGTGTGGCCCGGGATCCTATCCGGCGCAGGCAGCCCCCCGCTGGAAACCACGGGCTTTGAGCTTGCTAAGGGCGAGTCCCACTCCCTACAAGCGCCAGCTGGATGGTCCGGGCGGTTCTGGGGCCGGAGCGGGTGCTCCTTTGACAGCTCGGGCCGGGGATCGTGCGCCACAGCCGACTGCGGCTCGGGCAAAGTCGAGTGCAAGGGAGGCAACGCGGCCCCTCCGGCCACCCTGGCGGAGTTCACTCTAGGAGGGTCAGGGTCTCAAGATTTCTATGATGTTAGTCTTGTGGATGGTTACAATTTGCCCATGGTCATTGATGGCATTGGTGGTTCAGGTAATGCAAAAAATCAAATGCCCCTGATTCTCTTTTTTCCTTTGAGTTAAGGCTGCATTATTCTTATCTCATTGCTGGCATGACACAGTGAGAGGACAGTAGTAGATCAATCCTTTATGCCCAGCTTACTTTTAATGTCCACTTCACAGATTTCAAGTTCTGATTCAGCCAAGTCTATTATTTTCACCAGGTAAATGCGTGTCGACGGGGTGCACGACAGACCTCAACCGCCAGTGCCCAGCGGAGCTGAGGGCCAGCGGCAGCATGGCGTGCAAGAGCGCCTGTGAGGCCTTCGGGAGCCCCGAGTACTGTTGCAGTGGCGCGTATAACTCACCTTCCGCTTGCAAGCCATCTCTCTACTCCCAAATCTTCAAGACTGCTTGTCCTAGATCGTATAGCTACGCGTTTGACGACGCCACCAGTACTTTCACCTGTGCTGGTGCGGACTATACCATCACATTTTGCCCCAATTCACCAAGGTATATCATCATCTCTCAATAATACTTTGGTTCTCTGGATGATTATTAGATTTACTAATATAGTTATTCGCCTTACTGTAATCTATTCAGTTCTGATTTAATACAGGGGTATCATATGGATACATTCAGAACAAAAAAAAAAGTTACAGATTCGTATAGGCGGCTTATGTTTGTATCTTTTCTGACATCATGCCTGGACTTTAGATGTTCTTTTTCAGTGTCTTATGACATGTACAAAAACAAAAGACAGCAAATCCGCCTTGTCACCAGCTCAGCAATTAGAGAACGATTTGCTTCCATAATAAGTCTATATCTTCGAAAAGAACGCACAGCTTAGCACAAACACCGAATTGATAATTACTAAAATGGAATAATTCGCGGGCTCGAGATTATTCCCGTGAGATGGCTTCGGTGGTCATGAATAAACTTGTGAGGTCATTACGCATTCTAACTTGGAAATAGGTGATCGTAACGCGCTCTGAGGTTCTCTTGATACTGGCTGAAAAGTCATAGTAGGCTTGCGAATGCTATATTCTGCAGAAGTCATTGCAATTGACAGTTGATTCAAAAACTCTGTTTCTTCTGCAGCATCAAATCTGCAACGGGCTCCTCTCCCAAAAGCACACAAGCGACAGATAACTCAGCGACAGCCGGGTCCGGACCAGGGTCGGATTCAAATCCAACCCAAGACACAGCATTTACCAATTCATGGCTAGCCAATTTGGCCATAGGCGATTCGCCGCGCTGTCTTCCTTCCTCAATTATTGGGATCACACTCACCGTGGCCATCTCTTTCTCCCTCTTGCAGTTTTTGTAGCCAGACAGGAATCCATAGAAAGAGACCAAAGTGAGCTGGCTAATTGCCTTTTGACAAAGAGAAAATAGCTGAATCCAGCTTGTAAACTACCCACTTCCGAGTTATGCACAACCAATGATTGTAGCTTTACATTTCATCATGTCTTAAAAATATGCAAAGCATTTTGTTTGGATATAAGAATGAAAAGGAGTACGCTCTTACAAGAATCTCGTATACACTTTGTCATTCCATCTGCCCAACAACTGATTTTCTCTGACCTGTGATCCATGTGCGAATATATTCTCGTGAAGGCTAAACTTCGAATCGAAATCCATTCTTTCAACTTAAAGGTGTGTACCTACCATGCATCTACTCTGCCCATGAGAATCGAACTCTTTCGTGAACTATGTATAACATAGAAGTCCATTTGATGAGTTACACCGTGAGGGCCAAAGCCAAGCCGATAGGCAACTCAAAGACGCATTTGATTTTATAGAATTTCTCATTCCCCACATAAAATTTTCCAGACATGCTTTCCAGTTTCTGTTGACACTAAACACTCATTGTACATCAAATAGAGGAGCAAATAGTATATTCCCACCACGACAGAATCACATTCGCTCATCAATTTCCTGAAAGTGATCTACATTGACATCTTTTCGGTAAAAGAACATCATTACCCTAGAAAAGCAGAAGCTTTACAGAATGCTCAAATAAAAATAAAAGATCTTTCTTCCAATCTCATGAAAGGTTTGGGATGCCTAAATGCTATGTAAAAGATAACTAGTGATGCTATGATTTAATCAGCCAAACGCATTTAAGAAACTGCAGAGAAGCCGTAGCAACTAAGCAATGGATTAATCACAAGACCAACACTTTTGAATCTCTCCACAGATCACTTAATGAACAGTAGTTTCAATGACTTGGTAAAGGCAGGAGGGTGAGAGGACTAGGAATAGGGCTCCCGAGATTCATGCATAATTCTGACAAGTAACGGGTAGCAATGATCTTTCTGATAGCCAGCCCAGGAGTCGTCACCACTGACAAAGCCTTGATGACGTTTCCAAATTTCTGAGTCGTAGTTCTCTGTGATGCTGAAGCGTAGGCCTTCTTTAGCTACTAAGTCCAGAAACTTGTCCAGTGAGTCTCCTCTTTTTGGACTGAAAACTATAGACTCTGATGGCCCAGGTCGCTTCAATAGGGATTTGATCATCCGAGCAAGGTCAGCGTGAAATTCCTTAAAAAAGGTGCTGTGCCAATGTGAAGCCCAACGTCAACGATTTCAAAAGGAGATAACCTTGGGAAAAAAAAATGAACAGAGCAAGCTTCTATACATTATGCACAATGTAACAGTAACACACATGGAGTTCATTCAGGAAATTGCTCACAAATCCAGACAATGCCAGGTCATCAAGCATTGAAAAATACTGAAAACATCGGCAAGTTTATCAACTCTGATATAGGAGAAGGTAGCAGTAGCACAAGATGTCAGGATGTGGAGTAACTCAAGCAGGATTCAGACAAGCAACCATCTTTACCCAATATTAAGAAATACAATCACATTTATACAAAGAACTATACATTTTATAATATTGGAGTAATGGAAGCATATAACAAATACAAAGGTAATTTTTTGTTACATTTATCAGACTTAGAAACTATTGTAGTATTTATAACCAACCAAATATACCATGAAAGATGATAGAAATTACCAGTCACTAGCAACGATAATGTCGTAACTGTTGGAGATTTCAGAAACTCCCGTCTGATTCCAGTGTAACATCATAGGCATTACTTTTGTTCCACCAAACATTTTCAAATTGGCATCGATGTTGCATTTGATATCTGGATGATAAGGACCAACACCAATGAAAAAACAGAATGTAGAGATAATAAAAGTCACTTATCGAATTCAGGGAACAAAAAAGATGACAATGATTGATCATAGTAGAGGAGTGGGACTTTCAGTCTTGTTTGAATCAACCAGATTAGTGGCAACCACACTTTCAATCAAACAAGTAATTGCCATTAGTATAACTTCTCTCATGTAATATAGAACATCTAAGATTAGATACACGTCCTTTTTCCTTCTACCCTCAGTTAGAAGTTCATCAATCCTTGCCATTAATGGTACTGGAAAAACAAACAAACTTAGGTTGATGCATCATCTCTGTACTACTTCCTATTCTAAATTCACTTCATTAAATGATTGAACACAATACTATTGGAAGCACTACTGAGATAAAAATGAAGCAAGCAGGTATAGGTGCCCATCAAGTGCTTCCAATTAGTTTTTGTACAGTGAAGTACAAGAGTCATTGTTCTGTTCTTGATAGACTGAAGAAATTCAGAATACTAATTACATTATTGTTTCATCTTTGAGCACCATCAGCCAAGAAGGATACAATCAACTACTTGAGGGTTTCCATCAGATATTACCACTTCTGATGCTTCAGTGGCTGCTGCAATGACTAACCCAGCTAAGCCATAGCCTGACCCAAGCTCAATAACTTTTTTACACCTAGAGAATTTCATAGGAAGACACTTCAAAATCAGTTTTCAGATAAATTCACAAGAAGCAAGCAGTTTCAGCAAAGTGGTTTGCTAGCACAGAGGATTACCAACCGGAACATGTCTGCATGCGACAGACAAAAATAAGCGAGTACTTCTTCTGATGGCCAAGAACCTACCATCGATGAGGAAATGGAAGCTATCATCGGTATAGCTATAAAATTAGACTGAAAATGCTCAAAAATCATGATTTTGAGGGAGTCTAGCATTCCACAATGACACTCCAGAGTTGCAGTGCTAAATTTATGTCAGAGGAACAGAGGAAGTCTTCAATAAAAAAATGGAAACAAAACATCGGTTTTGTGAAGTTTTGAAATCCATTACTCTTCTCATTTTTATTTAGTTGCTTCATTGAAACTCAACACTCTTACAACTTTGAGCAAAAACGAAGGGGAATATGGTTGCATAAATGAAATCTGACTTGTAAAACCTACTATCGGAAGACTCGTCATCATATTTTCCCTCCTTATTAAGGACAAGAAACCTTACTTTGGTGTGCAAACCTCAGGCATTATAAATATCCCACTGATCTCATAGAACATGAACTCAAACTTAGGTGGGTAGCTCATTGCACTTGACGTTATGGGGAATTGTATATATGCCGTGCACCTAAAACATATGATCAAGTCCATTCCTATGGGTTGGAAATTACAATATCAAGTGACTGACAGTATGTCTAACAAATTCATACTTTGTATCGAGCCAGATATTGTCACCATCTCCTCAGACTATGGACCAAGATCTAGGTCCTTCCTAGGCCACCTACCTTAAATGTACTGATCACTCAAATTGCCGCACAAAGCTTTTAATGCAGTCAACACAGCATTAATACAGTATAATCCAAAACATTTTGTCTCAGGGCAGCATTCAAACATAATGGATCACAAAAGATTAATCTTTTACCCAGTCTATGATAAGTCATCAATGCATCAGAGCTCTTGGGAACAAAACTGAGCTGCAAGAAATAAAGCTACTCAAGAATCTAACTAAACATTTTAAAGCTAATGGAGTAGAAAGAACTCACAAACAAGTCCAGTGTTGTCAACATTATACGTATTGCAGATCTCAAAGTCATGAAGATCAGCTTGATTCTCCAGTCTCTGACTGCATGGATAACAGAATTTCAGAAACATCAGTTTGCAAAATACTCCTGATCCTCGCTGACAAAGTGATGGCTCCACAGAACTCAATCTTGAGAAGTTTTCACTCTATAACTAAACCCCACAAGCTACCATCTTCCAATTCATAAGTCAAAACACGTCATTTCCCAAACACTGCATTCTGGAGAAGCCCAAATAGGTACCAATAGTTCGATGAATTATTACATGACTAGAAGCCAAATCAGGCAAAGAAAAAGTCTTTCTGAAATTTCAGTACTGGGAATGGTCGTTTACATTCATCTGCTAACTACTACTGTTAATGCCACTGTATGATATTACTTCATAATCAAAGAAATATTCGGAATAGATTACTTAAGAGTCCTGAAGTTGCCAAGCAAATTTCACCAGGGCCCTGCGTTGTAATTAGCGCCTTCTGGAAGTGTAACTCTTGAGTTTGCCGGAGGATTGCTCCTATGCTTTTGCGCTGCTAAAATCTCTTTACCCGATCGGAAAATCCTCAAGAAACCCAGATGAATATGAAGAGCTCCCAACTCTCAATCAGGGGCGAAACAAATCGAAATCGAGAAGGGAAAAAAAAAATCCGATCTTTAACGTCAACCACGTAGAGACAGCCTCAAGCCACCATTTTTACCACCCCATCAACGGACAAAAAAGAACAAGACGAAATTCAGAGAACTCACGTAAACAGCAGCCCGGGAGAACCATCGACGGGCAATGTGTAGCGAACCACGGCACGTCCCGCTTCCGCCGTCGACGGAGAACCCGGATCGCCCCGTTGGGTCACCGCCTCGAAGGGTATCAAGTTGAAGCCGCGGCGGCTGTTCTTCCTCGAAATGTGATTCGCGTCAGCTCGCGACTGCTCGTCTGAAAGAAAACGAGAAAAAGAAATGGGTGGGTCAGTCGTTCGAGCGGGATCGCTCCGGCGAAAATCTGCCGGCGGCGGAGGACGACGGTACCGTCTTGGGGGAGACGACGGTGGGGGAGGAGAGCTCGCCGGAGGATGCTCCATCGCAGGGAAGGAGGAGAAGCCTTTGTAGTTTTCTCCATGGGAGGGGAGGAAGCAGAACCAGCTCTCTCTCTCTCTCTCTCTCTCGTCACCTGTCTCTTCGCTTCTTGCCCGGCCGATCTTCTAGAATTAGTTTTCTTTGAAAATGTGTTTCATGGAATCATCATCGTCAAGATCGACGTTGACAGTCGTTTGGCAGCTTCCCTGCCCCTCTTCGACAGTCCAGATTTTCGTCTTCTATAAGTTTTCCAAAATCCAGAGGACGTCTTATCCGATCGATAGGACAATTATAATTTTCAAAACTTTTTAAAATTAATACCATAAAAACCCTCGAACTAATATATTTATAATAAATTTACCATCCGTTAATTTCATTTAAATTTTACGATCAAATTACTGAGTTAAAAGAAATGTTACCTATGAAGCACCGACACTCTCCAAGAGCCTTCGTGTCGTGTCGAACACTTCGACACGTGTCCGACACTCGATCAACACGTGTCGGAAAATCCGATACCTAGTTAATTTTCTCGACATTCGAGTTGGAATTCTGACATACAAGTTTCCGACACGTAATTCTAATATCGAAGTAGGTTTTAAAATTCATAAATAAGATAAAATATATATATGTGAAAAAATAAAACACAATGATAAAAATAATAAATGGAAAAAGAAGAAAAATTTAGTATTTTTTTCTCTCCTCATTCCCACTTCCCATAATGCAAAATTCTCCCTTTAAGTTTTTTTTCTCATCTTTTAACATATCTAACATGCGAGTCTATAATATGAATCGCTTATTTTTTCTCCAAGTTTTATGAATTATTGAAATAGAGTTGAATTTGTCAAATTAAAACAATGAATGATATTAATATATGGCAGATTAATATTTTTAGTGTATATTCATTCAAGGCTTTTTAATTTTTTATTATTTATTTATTTATGAATTTGATTCAAATTAATTTGATTGAAATAATCATAAAAATGATAATTTATTATGCATATAAATATACAACGTGTCCTAATGTATTGAAATTCTCTGTTTTTTTAAAAACGAAGTATCCGCATGTCATGTCTTGTGTTGTTTCACGGTCAATGTCGGTACTACTTAGGACGTTGCTATTGACGGGTGTACTAATTTGGAATTCTACCCTTCGTTTATCATGTGTAATGATTTGTGATTTTTTGTGCTATTAATTCAGTTTAATAATATTAACAAAGAAGAAATTTATCATATATATTTGTCATAAATATAACCGTTCGAAGAAAAAAACTTGAATTTAAAATTCTCTTCTGAATTTCCCATTCCACCCCATTTCATGTATTTAAGGTTGCCAAAGTCCATCAAGATGCTAGCAGCCAAAAGATTTCTCCATATAAGATGAAGATATACCACACTTAGGTAACGCGGTCTAAAAGATTTACTCACGACGTGAATTGAATTCATGACCTTATAAAAGAATCGTGATCTCTTTATCACTAAACCAACCATCTTAGTAACATCTTAGAACATGGTAATTGAGCTTAAGTATATTATTGAATTGGATTCTAAATAATGCATGGCACTCGAAAAAGAGAAAATGTCCCCAAGGCAATCACCCAAATATTAGACCCTAACCCAACTTTAGCTCTTCCACCCCAGAAAGGCACCACCCTATGGGAAGTCGTGCAACTGGCTATTTAAGTTCAAGTTTCAAAGATCGTTTTATCAAGCATAGAAAAACTCACACCAATTTGCATCATCCCTTGACAAGAAAGACAAAATTTCTGTGCTCTCAGCTCATGGAAACTTCAAATTACTAAGTACAACAATCTGCCGATCCATCGCCACTGCAGTGTTGAGCACTAAGGTCCAGGAATCATAAATAAAAATGAGTCTAATTCCCTCCTAGTCACAAGCCAACTTTTGTAAACTTCGCCACGAAAAGTCCACTAGTTTGAGAAGTCGAAGGATCGAAGCGCAAAGTCTTGGGTATCCTACCGCTCTTGCAGGGCCAACTTGCCGCAGCATCAATCTCCTGCAGCACTGCCAATGGAAGAAGAGCTAAACTGCTGAAAGAATAAAGGCTTTCATTCCAGTATAATACCATTACTTGAAAGCACTTATCACAAAAAGACCACATGTCATCAATAGTCTTCGATTATTTCCCCTTTAACTTTTGACTTCCCCATTAACTTTTGACTTCGGTGCAGAAGGGACTCACCAGCAGATGCGTTTTCCTTGAGGAATTGTTCTACCACATCTTCATTTTGAGCAACTGTCAAACTGATAATAACAAAAACAATTAAGAAATTGGACCAAGGCTGCGTTTTCACCATAGGAAAAAGATTTGCAAATGTGAAAAACCTGCAAGTGCTGTAGACAGTGTCCCACCAACTTTCAGCAACCTGAAGCCATTGATTAAGAGCTTTAACTGCAAAAGAAGGATCGTGTGCCAATGACAGATCACAAGACTTTATAATTGCTTGTAAAATACCAACAGAGCCCACTTCCGCAATTGGAACTCAAAATCTCCATAACAGCACACAAAACAACAGCAAGCAACAAAGCACCAGAACTAGTTTTCTCAAGAAGTTACTCTTTCACTCTATCGTATCCTCAGGCATACCATCAGAAGAAAATTCCAAAGATATTAGTGCTGTTTTGTATCCTATAACCAATATATGCAATTCTTCTAATCTTTCCAAAGAGAAATATAAATTTTAAGGTGTGAAAAGACAGAAAAGAAGGAGACACCCAGCCTTGTACCAAACCTAGCAAGAGATTATCAAATTACCTGGAGCAATGTCAGGTTATCCGTTCTCTCCGCATTCAGTACACGTTGTTGAAGAGTTTCCCATCCCCACTGCTCAAACTTCTGAATGTGCCTTATCGAACCATCATGAGTGCATTCTGCATCAACAAGTACCTAAAACCAAGTTGAACCAATTTGTTGCATTAACTAACATTTCACCATAGAGCTCAAGCGAAAATAAGGAAAGGAAGATGGAATTAGCAGGTTTGAAGAGGAAACAAAGGATGTAGATATGCTTTGAACCTTGTCATAGCCACAGTTCAGAAGCTCATTGTCGGACACAGTGCGATACAAGTCATCTTTGATGAGGCCAACAACTCCAGAATGCTTCCCGTAGAATATAATCTCAGGATATTGAAATCCCAGGCGAGACTTGGAAGTAGCACTTTGTCGGGCTTTTGCTGCTCTTTTCCTCTCTTTCCATGGCCTCCTAGAAGTCCATTCTTGGAACGTTTGAACCTTTTCATTTGTCGTGGATTCACCTGCATAACACTAGACAGGATAGAACATCAAATATGGAGTCCAACACAGTATGTACTACATGTTCAGGATGTCTTTCAGGTGGATTACATGATTTGTAGGAATGAACCCTAGCAGGAATCACAGAAAACGTCGTTCCATCAGCAACAAACAATCGGCACCGGTCGCCTATCGCATACTTCTGCAGCATTGTTCTGCAAGCTGCCAAACGGTGTTCAGAAACATCAACACCAGTGACCGACCCCAAATCGCCAAGAGCATCCAGCATCATGCAAAGTTTAGCACCTGAAAATACAAGGCGAGTCATCACATCAGCTACTCAATGGAACTAAGCCTGAAACCCAAAAGCATGAGCACAAACCAGAGAAAGCTTCAAGCGCAAGCAAGCTGCCCATGCACGCAGAATCAGAATAATAATAAGACATTTTGACTCACTTCTCATTCAAACAAAGCATACAACTTCATTTATCGGGCATACAAATTGATGACGAGAACGGATGACAAAATTCTCACCAGGAGCAGCGCAAAGATCGAGCACGTGATCTCCCTCGGCGATACTCAAGGCCGAAACAGCAGCTCCAGAGGCAGCATCAATCCCATAAAGCTACATCACCAGATCACACCTAAAACCATCAATCCCTAGAACCCAATCCTCCCATCAAATCATCACCAAAACCATAAGATCAAAACCTGCCAAGATTCTTACTTTGCCTTCGCGGTACGCTTTTGTACCGGCGATCTGAACCCGCGGCGGAAGCGAATAGAAACCGGGCAACCAATCGACTCTCTCCGGCTCGCACGCGAGCTCGCCTTCGAGCTCTCGCAGGCACGAGTCGCTTCCAGGTTTCACCCTGACTCCCAGAAAACGGAAAAACACGCTTACAGCAACATGTATCGCCCGAACGCCAACAGCTACCGACGAAGCAAAGCGGCGAAGATTCGAAGCGGCGATGGGCGGCCGATTACTTACCTCACGTAACGAGGGACGCGATCGCCGGCGGCGTAGATCGAAGGGTCGAGGCCGTTCTCGCCGAGGAAGTCGAGGAATTCCCGCGGCAAGGGCGCGCCGGGAGCTCCGTCCATCGGGAATCGCGGCGGCGGCGGGTAGCTGGTCTCGCCGCCGCCGAAGAGAGGGATTGAAGCTTTTGTATTCGTAAATGGGCCGGGCCGGGCAGGGCTAGGCCCGGCTCCAGAGTGCATTGCACTGACCGTCTAACGCAGCTTGTGCAACGAACTCTCCTATTCTCTTGCTAAGTTATATCCCCATGAATGCAAAACCTGGTCTGATCATCTCACGTTTGAGATCTCAGTTTGTGATATTCAGACATGACCCACCAAAGCAATGCCACCATTCTTGATCTGCCATGATGCAATGACGATCCGTCTTTGCGCAGAGATTCAGTTTCAAGTTGTTATTTATCAGTTTGTGTTCTTGAACTTTTAGTCCTTCTTGAGGGTCATCCGTGTGTTTGAATAGAGCTTGAGTATCAGCATGGAGGAATGGGGAGGTGCGTCACTCGCCGAAACGCCGACCTATGCGGTCGCAGTTGTGATCAGTGTCATGGTCGCACTCGGCGCCTTCTTCCAAAATTCCTTGGAATGGTCTGCAAAGGTTGGCAATCATCACCACCTACTTCTTCTATCATCTTTGTTTTTCTTTTCCGACTTCTGATCATTTTTCCTGGACATTCAAGGACAGAAGTGTCAGTGTCCTGATTTTTACCCTTAATTTGATGTCGATGTCTATTTGCTTGTGCTCAGAGGTTGGAAAAGAACAAGAGGAAAGCCCAGGTTGCTGCTCTAGAGAAGATCAAGGATGGTATGACCCATCAAAACACTCACTACTTCCCTCATTTCTGTTCCTTTCCTTTTCATTTTTTTGGTGGAATGTGTGCTTCTTAAGAGGTTCTTGTGCGTGAAACAGAGC
Organism: Eucalyptus sp. ANBG9806169; assembly: GCA_014182395.1. Classification (NCBI taxonomy): domain Eukaryota; kingdom Viridiplantae; phylum Streptophyta; class Magnoliopsida; order Myrtales; family Myrtaceae; genus Eucalyptus; species Eucalyptus sp. ANBG9806169. Next base: position 27,724,979 of record CM024581.1, on the reverse strand, counting down.
TTATGCTTTTCGGGTTTCTCTCGCTGCTGATGGGTCACTGGGTCGTGTACTTCGCAAAGATTTGTGTCGAATCTTCGACCTCAAGCAGCCATTTCCATCCTTGTGTGAGAAAAAACGTGGAGAATGTCGTCTTCCCGAGTTTGAAGAAGTTAAATGAATCAGGTTATAGCATCGAAGTGGTCATAGGGAGGCAGAATCATTGTCCTAAGGTCACTCATGTCACCACATCCCTTGGGTTATATAATTCATAATCCGTGCATAACCATGCTGTTTTGCTCAATATGTTTTTGCTCTCTGTATTTCTGATTCTTGAAAGCGATGGTACAGTTAGCGATGCCCTACTTGAAGCGAAATTGCATTTTAAATGTCAGTCCTAAATACCATCTTATTTTGCCTTCTCGAGCCACTGCGAGCTGCAGGTGTCCTAGTCTAAACATCATAGAACTATTTATAACTTAAGAGGTGGTGACAGATTTTCCCTCGTGTGATGTCTCATGATCTACTTGCTCTTCATGTCAATGTCTATGAGACCTTTTCAGAAAAAAAGTAAATTCTTCTTCAGGGGCATGAGCCTTTCATTTCATATGAAAGTCTCGAGCAGCTTCATCGCCTACTGTTCGCCCTTGTCATTACTCATGTATCTTACAGCTTCGCAGCCATTGCCCTGGCAATTACTAAGGTAACCAATGTTGTCAAGAGGATAACTTCTTGTCGAATCCCATTATCTGAGAGTTCTTCATTTCTACCTCTCTCTTTTTTTTTTTCCTTTGACCAAATCTATTTTCGCTGAAAAGATATACAGTTGGCGAACATGGGAGATCCACGCTAAGAGAATGACCATTAAGGAAGGTAAAGGTGCTCCGATTTTCCCTCAGAAGTAGTCAATCTTCTGATATAATGTTTCAGGTAGTGGTTACATGCTGAGGCGTTTTCTTCATGCATCGCCCAGGTTCTCCAAGCAAGATGAGGATGATGAGAAAATCAACCTTCATTTTCCACCACAACTTGCATCCTTGGAGCAAGGACAGAGTTCTCGTTTGGCTGGTATCGAGATAAATAACCGACCTTGCACATATGGCCTGTGAATGTCAGGACAACTTTCATCTGTGATGACTTTGCTCTGAATAGTTTATTTGTACTTGTTGACATTTACCTTGAGAAATTTCAATTGGCCATCATACTTCATTCGCAGCTTTGCTTTGGCCGCCAATTCTGGAGATCTATTAACCGAGAGGACTACATGGCTTTACGGTTGGTCTTCATTACTGTAAGTGCTTTTATCAACGGAGGTGAAGTTCTCTTGCTAAGCTGACTAGACAGAGTGGTTGAGTGCTTATCTTGTAGCTCTTGTATGGATTGACTCTCAAACCAAAGTTCATCTCTTGCACTTCCTGGCCTTTGTTATTTTCTAATGGTTTGCCTGAATTTGTTTTGCACAAGTTTGGCTATCTTTGGGTAAAGCAAAAGAAAGCATTTTACTGTAGATCATGATAACCTTGAGGATATGCAATTGGGCATCTGCTTTTTTTTTTCTTTTTTTTTTTTTTTTAGGGAAGAAGAAGAAAGTTGCTTTTAATGGAGTTGTCGCATTGATTACGTTCTTATTATAGAATTCATTTGCCATACTGAAAACTTGAGAGAGGCTTTGAAGTGTCAATTAGATATTTGCATTTTGACACCAACTTTTCTTGAATTGTAGACGCATAAACTTCCTCTATCTTATGATTTCCATAACTATATGGTCCGGAGCATGGAGGAGGAATTCCGTGATATTGTTGGCATTAGGTAACCTATTTCTCTCTGCTTGAGGCTTGTACTGCTATAACTTCAGTCAGTGTTAAACTCTTCGCTTGATTTATTAATTTGACCATCTGCTAGATTCTATTTTGTTTACGTCAGGCTACAAAACATACTCTTCATATGCTCAAAATGCTCAAATTTGTTCTTTGATTACATGGATCCTTACACTATTTGGACGAGTAAATTGTGGTTCTTCAGATGCTATTCAAATATCAGACCGAGAGATACCCAGGATAAAATATTTAAGTCGTCGAATTTTACTCAGCAAAGTTGTTGCCTATATATCAGATCTCTATAGCTGCAGCAGTTTGCTGTACTCGAAAATAACTTTAGACATTATCTACAAGTCTCGAATGAAACTAGATAGAACTCAATTGATTGTGTATACGGATTTTAACCAGTTAGTAGAACACTGAGAACTGGAGCAGGGAAAAAAAAGTTCTCGGACACGTAATAATACACTTCCAGAGAAGCTCATGCGGAAAAATGTATCGAAACACAGATACGTGGCAGTTGAGGTAGGCACTTGAACTTTACTCTTTCAAGATGAATGTTATGGTGTAGTTTATTCAGGGATCAATGCAGTCCACAATTGTTTCTCTCTTCAGTGCAGCTTTACATCTTGCAGATTTCTTCATTTCTCAGCAATAGCTGCAGCGAGTCTTGTTGCCTGAGCTAATAGGAGCTGTCTTTTGAATTTTTAATGCAGTGTGCCCTTTTGGATATACGCGATATGCTGCATACTCTTAAATATTCATGGTAATGCTCTCCTGATCAGCTCGCATATCTTGGGAGGCTTTACAACGTTCGGAGCAATACAACGAATTTGGTCTCACTTTTCAGACTTTGACTTTGCTTTTTTCTTTTATTCACCAAAAGCTTTCTGTACCAACAAGTATGAAGTATGTATACAAGGAAGACATTTGTTCCTCTGTAAATAAGTCTTTGCTGAAGAGAACTTGGTGGCCTTTTCACTTTTTTCCTGTTTCGATGTTTCATGGGCATAACCTAATTTCATGCAGTTCATTACTCTTGATAAAAGGATATCTATCCTATTAATGAGATAAGGCTCAGTCTAGTGTTGTTGTTGCTTGTTGAGCTTGAATCAGACGTTATTTTTGCCTTGATGTACTTTTTCAGGAACCAGCTTCTACTTCTGGTTTTCCTTCCTTCCAGCAGTTGTAATGTCCCAAACCTAACACGGTCTCCACTTTAAATATACTGATCGACCGCATGGAACTCTTTTATGTCGCTAAATCCCTATCCTTTGCGTGTGGCATGACAGCTGATTCTTCTAGTTGGCACCAAGCTGCAGCGCGTGGTGGCAAAGTCGGCGGTCGAGATCATGGACTCCTGCCCAGCCACAGGACATCATCATCTTAATCTGAGGGATGAGCTCTTCTGGTTCGGCAAACCAAAGCTTCTCTTGTGGTTGGTGCATTTCATAACCTTTCAGGTGAACATCATCCAGAGAACTTATCTGTTACCTTAAAACTAAAGACTACTCTTAAATGGAAGCTCAAATCCCACTTGTCCTCTTCAACTGACAGAATGCATTCGAGATGGCGACTTTTATTTGGTCCCTGGTAAGAACCCAGCAAACTCTCAGGACTCCTATTTGTGAAAGAATTGCTGCTTGTTCTTTTATCGATCAGATGGGGCACACCTTTTTGACATCTCCAGAAGTCAGTGTCATCTTCACTAGCTGTACAGAAATATAATCGGTGCTATACAGCTTAGGCTTTTGAATTGAACTGTCCGGACCTCAATTTCGAGCTGGCATTAGAGCCGTATAGAGTTTGATTCCTCAAAACAGTTGGAGCGCTGCCGTCATGTGAGAACATATCAGCTCTAAGGGTTCCTTTACTATGTTTCAGTGGGAAATTCAGGGTGGTTCTTGTTTCATGGACAACAACAGATTCCTGGTGACCCGGTTAATATTCGGGTATATCAATCACTTCTACTTTTAACTTTCTACGCTGCTCATCTTCAGAAACCGCACATGATAGCATGATAGTTGTTTTTTGTGCTTGATTCAGACTCATCACGTACACTCGTTCTTTGAAACTTGTTGCAGGGTTGTTTCCCAATTCTGGTGCAGCTTCGTTACTTTCCCCCTTTACGTTTTGGTCACTCAGGTTTGCTCTCTCTCTAGCCATTGTCATCATTGGTTATTAAAAATTTAAAGAAATGTGCGCAGAAGCATGGTTTTGATATGGATGATAGTTTGTAGTTTGATGACATGTGCAAGTGCATGTGTGTTCGGTCTAGTTGATGTTGAGATGAACAAGGGTAGGATACGTTGAGGAATATAGACCGGGTTTATGGGACAAAGATATTTTATCTGGCATAACAAAATAGTTTGGTGGAGATGTGGTGTAGGAGCTACACGATATAGAGTTTATTTTCATGCTCCTCACGCTCTTTCAAGGATGATTCCCAGCCCTTTTATAAAGAGTCTCCACCACCATAGTTCAGCAACAATTGTCTTGTCCACCACCGTATATAGACTGGACTTCTCTTTACAGCTCATCTCCAGCCATCAACTCGCAGCCATTCTTTTCTTATTCAGCCACCGCCTAGGACTCTTATAGCTGGCTTTTCTTGCATCACACGTACAACCTTCAAGCTGGAAGCTGGAGATTTTGCTGCACATTCTCTAGGCTTCTCTGGATATTAACTTGTTCACGTTCTTGACTCTTCTTTCTTCATGATTAAGCAAGTAGTTTCCAGATTTTGTTGGAAATGGATCACAATGATGATTTCATAGACTAAGCCGGACATGGTTCCCACAGAAATCACCAGATGAACAAAGGCAGGCAGACAGAGTTCGCATGACCACTGCATAATCATCAGATTGACCCACATCACGACCCCATCAAGATCACTGCAGTTCCAAAATCAAATTAGCAGTTTTCACTACATGCTTTTTACCACTTGCCAAATCTAGACTGTCCGGCTAGAATCAAAGGGAGAACTGGACTCCATGTAGGGAAGTGTAATCCAAAAGTTTAAGCTAATGGATGGAAGGAGATCATTTATATAAAAAGCATATAAACCCATGATCAAGTGACCATATTCCAACATCTGAAAATTCTGCAATTCCATGTTGCTGCAGATGGACTCGAGTTTCAAGCAGGCCCTGATCTCTGAGAACACTAGGAGATCGCTCAGCATGTGGAAGCAGCGGGCCAGGAGGAGTTGCACATCGTCCAGCCAGTCACTCCTCCACGAGACCTCGGCCAGGACCTCCAGTTTCTCGAGGAGCAGGATGGAAGGAGGCGGCTCTTCGGGGACCAACCTCCCGCGCCATGAGGCTGCTCTATCCGCCAGGGGCAGTCACAACACCCTGGAAGAGCTGATGTCGGAAGATGTGGACCATTGCATTCCAAGTTCCGACGAGTACAGCGGTCACGACGAGTCGACTGCGAACGAACCTGAAAGCTTCATTCCGGGGGTAGTCAATTTCAGAAGTTCTTCCTCATCTATCTCTTCGTCGACGTTAAAGAGAATCAAACTAGTTTTGTGAAATCATTTACTTCCAAACCCAATCCATCTTGTACGAACCTTTTCACCATTGACGAGTGGCTCAAGTCCAACCCTCGCGAGCCATCTCGAGAATGGCGAAGGGACAGGAATAAATCGAATCTCACATCACCTAGAGCCGGTGAGATAATATCCTATGTAAGGAGCAGGACCAATCTAACTATCAACAATGTCCTCGTTGCTTGGGGCCATGTTGTTGGGGCACGCTACTCCTCGAAAAAAGGAGAAGGATTTGGTGAATTCTTTTGTACGATGAGGACTCAGAAATTTAAGGAAGGTGCCAGTGAACAAGGAAAGTAAAATCAATGAATCTTTGTAGGAAAAGAAAGAAAGTAAAATAAATAAAGAATCGAAAAAAGGAGGAGGATTCAATTGATTCTTTTGCATAAATGACGGACTCACAAATTTAAGGAAGGTGCAAGTGAACGACGGAAGTAAAATCGATGAATCTTTGTAAGAAAAGAAATAAAGTAAAATAAATAAATAATCGAAAAAGGAGGAGGATCCGGTGGATTCTTTTGCATAAATGATGAACTCACAAATTTAAGGAAGATGCGAGTGAACAAGGAAAGTAAAATCGATGAATCTTTACAGGAAAAGAAAGAAAGTAAAATAAATAAAGAATCGAAAAAATGAGGAGGAATGAATTCTTTTGTATAAACTACAGCTCATAAATTTAAAGAAGGTGGAAGTGAACAAGAAAAGTAAAATTGACGAATCTTTGCAAGAAAAGAAAGGAAGTAAAATAAATAAAAAAGCAACAGACAAAAAAGGTAAGTTGGATGAACCAGTGTAGCAAAAGGAAAGCTTCATCATCTGGAATAAGCGGGGTAGGAGAGGAGGTCAGAATTTAGGTTTATAATTTACTTTAAAAAAAAATAAAAAATATATATAAATCAATCTGGCATCGAGATCGGATGGATAATCTCCAATTCAATATTGTAAAATTGAAATCCAAACTAAAATCTTTTTAGAATTGTCCAAAACCGATCCATCCAATTTGATCCCGACAGTTCTGATTCAGACGACGGCTATGTACGCTACCATCTATATTCATCACCCGGTCATTTCAGAAAAGAAAAGAAGAGGATGCGTCCCCACCTCCTTTATTTCGAATGATGCCTTCCTCTCATCTTTTCCATTATCTGTAACGAAGCGTCTTCGCCAAAAAAAAAAAAAAAAAAAAAAAGGAAGAAGTTACAGAAACGGAAAATACAAAGGTCGACGTTTCAGGGTCAAGGTCAAGGGTCTATCGATAGAATATTGGCTGTTCCGGGAGCGCCACGTGGGGGCGGGCCGCACTTCATCCACTGATCGGCCGCCACGTCTCCAAACCTGGGGGGCCCCACTCTGCGGATCTTTTCCCAAGTAGAGCCGAGTCCCTCGCCTTTCATCAATTAATCCAATTGATTATTAGCCATAAAAGAAATCCACCGGTGAAAGCGCGGGAAGCTCCCGAGGACGAGACGGTTGTCGATCGTAACCACCGCCCCCACCCCTGTCTCCTCTCTCTCTCGTACGCGGTCCGCCCACGTTCTCCGACGCTGTCTCCCCACCATCTTCATCTCCATCTTCATCCTCTTCCGCCATCTCTCTCTCTCTCTCTCTCTCTCTCTACACTTTTTCCGTTCGATCCGCCCAATCGCCGCCGCCGCCGCCGCCGCCGCCATGTCGTCCCGCGCCTCCAAGCGCTCGCTCTACCCGGAAGTCCCCCGATCCAACCCCGACTCCTCCTCCCCTTCGTCTCCAACCCTAACAACCCCCGACCCCCTCCCCCTCCTCCTCTAACCTCTACCCTTCCCTCGACATGAAGGACCTCGTCGAGAACCTCTTCCCCGACCCTACCTACGGCTACGACCCCTCCTCCCACCGCGGCGTCGCCGCCGCCGCCGCGGCGGGAGACGACCCGCGGTCCCCGCCCGCGCCCCCCGACTCCTCCGAGGAGGTCCTCCTCCGCGTCCCCGGCGCCATCCTCCACCTCATCGACAAGGAGTACAGCGTCGAGCTCGGGTGCGGGGACTTCTCCCTGATCGCCCTCCGCCAGGGGGGGAACGCCGTCGCCGTGCTCGCGCGCGTCGCGGACGAGGCCCAGTGGCCCCTCACCAAGGACGGGGCCGCGGTGAAGGTCGACGACTCGCATTACTTCTTCTCGCTCCGCGCCGTGGAGAAGGCGGAGTCCGGGTCCGACTCGAGCGACGAGGAGGGGAAGAAGGGAGGCGGGGCGTCGGATGATCCGTTGAATTACGGCTTGACCTTCGCGTCCAAGGGGCAGGAGGGGGTGTTGAGGGAGTTGGACGCGATCTTGGAGAAGTACAGTGCGTTCTCGATACAGAAAGTGTCTCGAAAGGCGCAAAAAGGAGAGGCCTTGGATGCTACCGTGGCGAAGGAGACTTCGCCGGCGGAATTGCAATCGGGCGGGAAGAAGAAGGTCATCATGGAGGATAAGTGTAGGGCATATTGGACGACGTTGGCACCGAACGTTGAGGATTACAGTGGGACTACAGCGAAGTTAATTGCATCGGGGTCAGGACAGCTGATTAAGGGTATTTTGTGGTGCGGAGATGTGACTGTGGATAGACTGAAATGGGGGAATGAGGTAATGAAAAAGAGGATTACTCCTGCAGAGAAGGCAGAGATCGATAAAAAAACACTGAAGAGATTAAAAAGGTATGAAATTGCGTTGGCGCTTGAGCAATCATACTCGTGTTTTTGGCTGCATTCTAGATTTGTGCATTTAATCTCATTGTCTATTGCTCTTATTGGTGGATTGTGAGTTGGGACCACTTCAATACATACTTACATGTTAGATATTAATGCGGCCATTTTGATTTTCATTTAGAAACAAGTTGATGGAATAGTGCTTGCTTTGATGAATACCAATTGATTATTTGTAGTGACGTGGCCTCATTTTCCTTTTAGGGCAAAGAAGATGACAAGGATGACCGAGAAAGTAGCAACAGGTGTTCTATCTGGGGTTGTCAGAGTCTCCGGTTTCTTCACAAGTTCAGTTGCAAATTCTTCAGTGGGCAAGAAATTTTTTGGTCTACTGCCAGGGGAACTGGTCCTGGCTTCGCTTGACGGATTTAGTAAGTGAATATGTTCAAACTGCTAATGTGATTTAAGCAGATACTCTGCTAGCACCTATTCCTGTCTGTTAGTTCTTTCAGTTTTCATCACCTTTTTTAGCCCGTCTTTTCTATTTTTCACTATTCACTCTGACAACTAATCACCTAATCAGTCTCATTGAAGATCCTGTGATAAGGGTTGAATCCATTTGCTGACGTTACAAAATGCTTCAAGCCTTCAAAAGCATTATATTCTTACGTACATATTACTAATTCTCTTTGTTACTAATCTTGAATATTAACATTTTCGATTTTGCTTTGATGCAGACAAGGTGTGTGATGCGGTTGAAGTGGCTGGAAGGAATGTCATGGCTACATCCTCTACTGTGACAACTGGACTTGTATCCCATAGGTACACTGTAGTTAAATATTTTCTTTTGAAGAATGGTTACTTTGAAAATCAAGGGATAGGATTCATAAGCACATAGTTCAGCTATAGAAAGCCAAGTAAGCCACTAATCAAGGGACAAGTTGTGGAATGCAGTGTAGGTTATGATGACTTTTGTGGTTTACCAGCGTTTTCTAACCTCATTATGGATGGTATACATCATGGTCAATATATCAGAAATTTCGAACCCACTATGTTGTATCTCCATTTGCCCATCATCGAAATTTCGATAAAGTAAAATCCCATGACAGGGAAATATATTGTATAGTAAAAAGGATAAGTAGTTTCTTGTTACCATGTTTCTTCTGTGGGGTAAAATAATGTCTTGTGACATTTTTTTTTGGGGTAAGTGCATCTCATCAATATAAACAACAACACTAGGAAGATTAAATTTGCTACAAGCCCAATCATTCTGTAATTATGTTGCTTTGTTTTAGTAAATTTTGTTGTTAATTTTGTGAGTTGTCCACATTGCAGGTATGGAGAAGAAGCTGGCAAGGCAACACATGAAGGGCTTCACGCAGCAGGGCATGCCATGGGGACAGCATGGGCTGTTTTTAAGATCAGAAAGGCATTTAACCCTAAGAGCGTTATTAAACCTTCTACTCTTGCCAAGTCTGCTGCTAAAGCTGCTGCTGCTGAGGCGAAAGCTAAAAGCAAGAAATCAAAGTGATTCCTTTATGGAGATTTTGAATTGGTGATAGGTTAGCAGGGTTTGCATTGCCTTTTTCTTTGCTGAAATCAAAAGCAAATTGTCATATACCTGTGTTTTGTTAGTAGGTGGTGCTTGATTGGTTTTGTAGCTAACTTCTTTTTTCCCCTTACCAATTCTATTGGTTGTAAGTTGATATAGGAACCGTAGAGGAATTCCTAGATTTGATGGGTTTTAGGGATAATATCAGAAATTTCTTGATGTTGGCTGGGTTCTTTTATCTGGGATATTGACATCAATTTAAGTTCATGAAATGACTTTCAGGCATTTGATGGTTTTGATGTGTCTTGAACACAGACACTGTGTAGAGAGTGGATTTAGATGAAGTGCTTTCATAGTGCCAACTATAATGTTCAAAAAGAAATAGAGAGCTATAAGTTAAAGCATATTCCTCCAATTGAGTTTTAAGCAAGGAAACCTGTTTTGAACTCTTTGATGGGTGAAAAGCTTCCGAAGCTTTAATACTTGCAGGGTTTTGAATCTCTATACCTGTCGGTTGGTCAAAGGAGAGGTTTTTGCAATTTTGTGCTCAATTTTCTTTTCTCAGTCCATGTGCCCCAGTTCACATCCATCTTAACTCTTACATTCTGAAGATGAGCAAACATCTGCTGGGTATGGTCTCTATTTTGTATATGCCTCATCTGCTTTTATCATGACCAACATATTAGCTGGAGAGATGGACCGCATATCCATCAGGGAATTAAGGTCACTCATGCAAAAGCACATTGCTAATGTTGTCGTCTCTGTACCTTATATATCAATGCATGGGAGGATGTGGAATATGGACAGTTGACTGGTCAATTTTGCTTGTGTTGTATTGGAAATGCTTTAGAAACAGGCGACCGATTAGAGTGCCAGGTATCGACCTGAGCAGAGATTGCCGAGCTGGTTTTATCTGAAACCAGGCTAGAGAGTTGAGAGTTCCATTCCTCATTAGTTCCAATAGCAACTTTTGTAGCCCCCATGGTTATGTTTCAGTGTATGGAAGTTTTTGGTTTGCTCAGCCATGGCTGAACTGTCACGGGGAGAAACAAAAACGACAGTGGGGAACATGATCAACCCACATTGCATGGAGAACACAATCATCGTTTTCTGCAATGGTACACAGCTACAGGCATAAAGGAAGTTTCAAGAACTGATGTTTCTACTCCGCAACCCATCACTGGTCGGCCGACATCACTCTCTTGGCCACTAATCTTCACATCTAAGAATGATTTTGCCCTTCTTGAGCTTGACTTCCATGGCCATCAAGACCATCCACTTGGGGGACAATGCTTAACGTGTCTTCTACTCCAGCTTGACTTTCCATCGCCATGAATGGAGCTTCCACTCTCTCGCCAACACACACCATCCGCCCCTCCAATGGGAAGCCGTGACCAATCGCATGAAGGGTTTGCATGTGTAAGGTGACTGAGTGGGAGTGGAGTGTCGACTGTCATGGAATGCCTCTATCCTGAAAAAAGGCCATTGCGTTGCTCCACTTTGAGGAGGTGTGTGTGCGCGCCCGCGCACAAAGTCAAGGCCGGCGATGTGGAATCTCGTGGCTCACCTTACTTCTCTCTAAACAATGTAATAAAATAGGTTTCAACTCTATCTGGAGTAGGTTTCAACTCTCTAATCATGACATGAATCGAACCGAAACCACAGTCAACTAGAATGGATAATAATTTCAGCTCAAATTGGTTCCGTCCATTCAGAAAATTAAAAAACGTGGTGATGGTTACTCCTTCCCAGAGACCTTCGGTCTATTATTCGACACGCTTCGTGATTGATGCTCCAACCACCAACATCGTACGGTACGGAAAATTGTGTTATGTGGGTCTGCCTTGTTCCTTCAATTTGCTCCATTGGTTCTCATTCTCCATGGCCCCAAAAATTTCCTTCTTTTACCTCCTTTGAGTTTGGGAGCCTTTGCCACAGCGAATCAAATCTTGCTTTTGAGTTGATTTTGTTCAGCACAGCATCTCTAGTCGATCTGATTTGTCTGATCATGATAAGGAAGAGACCTGGAAGATATCTTAGAGGGAGTCTTGTTCTTGAATTTGGTAGATTTGACTCAAATCGAACTGTTTGGAGGTTCTTGTAATCTGATCATATCAAGACAAAAGTCTAGTTGCGAGAATGAAACCAAAAAGCACCATGTGAAGGAATCTCTCTCTAATTTACATGATCTCGTGACAAGTCATTACAAAAAGATCCAAAAGCTCTGATTTTGAGTCTCCAAACATTGAATGTATGTGCCCTTTAGTAAAGTTAACTGCTGTCCATGTACCCTTCAATATACGATGATCTTTTGCCATCGGATTAACACGAGTCATGCCAGTCGCTCTATAAGATGCAAGTGGAGATTAATTGAGTTGAAAAGTCGACTACCTAGCTTTATAATATCGAAATTTCTATCGCTAGCAACCTGTTCTTTTTCTCACTATGTCCTACGTTGGAATGCTTATCGTTACGGAGACATGCGCATTCTCTTTTATCTTGCTTACAATCATTAGTAGCTACTGTCTTAAGAAGCGTTCGGCTCATGTTTCATGTAGTCTATCAAGATTTAATCGTAAGAAAGTTGTTCTTCGGGAAAGTCTTACTTACCCACCAACCGAATACTAATTACAGTTCACCACATCGCTTTCGAAAGCGAATCATACAGCGAGTTCATCTTCATATACCAAACCAGAAGTACATTGCACCTAAATGGATTCTCTGGATGCTCTGGATGCTCTTCCTTACTGGGTTTCCTCCATTCACTAAAGCCATTGAGAGAGAGCACTAGGGTCTCTACAGCAAATGTGCTTCAAAGGCACAAGTAAGACAAACTAAATTTCCAAGTGTCTTTTCCAACAGATACAGTGATGATTGTCAATTCAAGCAATGAGATGAATCACAAATTGGGCCTTGGTTCTGTGGTTTGTGATGTGGAGTCACAAAGCTTGCATCCTAGAGGGTGAACTGTGCCAAGTCATGGCATATTAAAGTACAGAAGGGCCAAAGTCTGTCCGAGAGACCCTTAATCAATATTATCAAGCCGCCCTGAGCATTAGTCTTCAGACATTTGGATAGCTATGAACCTAACCACCCACTCACCTGACCTTTATAATCCTTCTTTTCATGATTTTGTACTATTTTTTGGGTTCTCGTCCTGAACTTAGATGCTTCTCTTCAGTGAGTAAATGTAATATATTCAAAAGATTTTTCATGATATTAACTTCCAATCATTTTCGCCTTTCACTTTCTAGTACTATGACCAACCCAAGTTGCATCATACGCACATGATAGATTAATCCTTAATGAATTTCACCATCTTTCTGCCTGCACTTGATCTTAAAGTTTGTGTTTTTCTCAATTAACATCAGTGATTAGCAAGTTGGCAAGAATTCAAGTGGCTGAGGACAGGTGTGGCTATTTATTAACACTCCATATGGGCCATATCTAGTCACTGGATGAAAAGAACAGTCGTGTCCTCACTGGAAAGTCTTTTCCAGTGACATTGAATTCAAGCAAAATTTAAAAAGAGGCATTGATTTTATTCTACTTGCCAATTGCCATCTATTGCGAAAGCATGATACCTGAGACACGTAACGATAAAGCATGCCCTTGAAAATTCATCATCTGACGGAGAATGCCTTTCACTGTTTTTTTTTGGGACCACAATGAGTCCTGAGTGTGCAGTGGTAAAAGGTTTTCATCAATGGTGAAAAACCGGTTGAACTTCTTCAAAAGAATGGTCCAGTTAGATCTCTGACATTTCTCTCTTGTCATCGCTCGATGGAATTAAGTTGACACCCCACATTCCATGCACAAGGTCCGGCTTACACATAATGAGGCATGACGATATGTATTTTTGATATCTAGTGTATGCACGTCTCTTGCTAGTTTAAACTTTTTCGGAAAATCTCCGTTAAAAAAAAAAACAAAAGGTTGTTCAAAAATTGCATTTGAATGTGACTTGCACTAGTTCAGACTGCTTGGAGGGGCCTGCAAGTGCAAGTTCAATTGAGACCAGATATAATTGGGGACGTTGGTTCTCATTTGGATACTAGATCAAGATAAAGTTCCAACATTCCATTGGTTTTTTTATTGTTCAGTCTTTGATTTTCTTTATTCATCATTTCTTTCCCTCTTTCTCTGTAGGAACATGTAAGTTTCAGACCAAGATTCTCCCTCAGTCTTGTCCATTGATTTTTCAAAAGGAGAAGGGCTTTTGACTTTTGACTTCATGAATCGATTCTGTTCTCGGGAAACAAAAATCTTGATTGACACCCTCTTTTGCGGGGGTAATTTTGATGCTCTCAAACGACTAGACAAAGCCAAAACTGTTGGGGCAAAGCAAGATGGTTCTGCCCAAGACATAGCAGATGACAAACATTCTTTGCTATACATTAGCTTTTGAAGTTCATTGACATTTTTAATTATTTTTGGCAGCTTTTAAGAAGTAGCTTAATGGTAAAGTCGACATGCCCAGGAAGTGTTCTCATCCGAACATTCTGATGTCAAATTTCAAAACCAGAAAGAAGAGAAATCTAGGCACAACCACTTCCTCTCAGTTGAGTATTGAGTATTCCCAAGAACAACATGGTAAAATCTTTTTAAGCTGTTGGAGTTAAAAGAAACTCGGTACAAGAAGCTTGGCACTATTATGGTCACCAAGAGGAAGCTCGTTGCCTTGCCTTGTTTGTGTCATGGTCATGAACAATGTTACTGATGAAACTTCTGCTACACTGAACCTCCGGTTCAGCTCCAGCAGTCGAATTTGCCGAGCGCGGTATGTGAAAAGACGTGAACTGAAAGAAATTTGCACTAAAGGATGTTTGTGGGTGGAGGGGGAATATAATATCACACCCCCTCCCTCCACAATTTGAAAAAAAATTGCACCATCGAGATGTGCCTTGCCTTCAAAAAGTGGGAAATGACACAAGCAGCTGTATACTCAACACCACACAACTCTCCATCCCTCCCTCCCTTCCTCTCTCTCTCTCTCTCTCTCTCTCTCTCTCTCTCACACACACGCACGCACGCACAGCCACCCACCCACTCATTTCCAAGCACGCATGCACGCATAGACACAGAGCAAAAAGCCTTTTCTTTCTCTGGAAAATGCATACTTAATGAGACTCAGGAGCGAGTGAGGCACCATGGCAGAGAGTTTTGGTATTGCAACACCAACGACCATATGCTCTGATTTCTCGACCCCACCCGTTTCGCCGATGGGGACGCCTTTAAGGAAGGTGTTCGAGAGGATTTCGGGCCTCGCCTATCCTTGGAGAAGGGGGACGGTGCTGCAGGGCCGCCGTCGGGTTTTCCGTAGAGATGTTCAGCAAGATGACTTTCAGTATGCAAGCGCTCGTTGCCTGTCGTCGTACTACAGCGTCTTTGTGGCTCGCTTGGCCATCATGGTCAGTAAAAGTTTACACTACATGGTCTGTTTAATGGTGCGATGAATTAGTGATCATGTTCTTTGACAAAAAAGCGATTGATTTTCGATGAAATGAGCGACTGTCTAATATGATATTACTCACTGTCCGTGTGATATGTGTTGCCATTATAGTGAGTCATAGTAAGTAAATGTAGAATTTATAATAAGCATGATCATTCGGCTGGTAAAACCAACGAGGATAACAAGGAGTTCCAGAAAATGTCCATTTCTCAGCTACCTGAACTGTGTAAGTCCTCCTCTGTTGCCTCGATTCTGTTTTTTGTGCCATGATAAAAGTTCTTCCGAAGCACATGGATCGGTCAAAGTTGGCATCGGTATGCCAAATTCATTAATTGGCATGCTGCTTGTTTTGTATCAACTAGCTGATCACGTGAATGAACTTAGGCCATACACGTTGGGAAATGATGGCTGCATTAAGATCTTTGATCATTTGATTTGAATGAACAGAGAATACAATTGATATTATTCTATTATTTACTTCCCGGAACTGAAAAATTGCCTGAGATCTCCAAGTGTTCCACTTTTGCGAGCTTGGAGTTAAGGATTCCAAGGTGAAATTGTAGTTGGCAATAGTAATTCCTCTGTTCTCAGTCCATTTCTGAGATTCTTTATGTATCGTTTCTTCTGCCATGATCAGCAGCGACTTTTAGTCTTGTTAGACAGTCTCATGTTTTGCTTCGAATGTGAACAGAGAGAAACTGCGTGTGTTCAGCTATCAATTAAAGCGGACTGTCACATTCTCGCAGGTTATGCTGGCAATTTTAATCGGGTTGCTCACAATACTGACATGGCATATCACCAAAACCTATACGACAAAGTCTCTGAACAGCTTAGCATACGGACTGCGTCATGAGCTCTTACAGCGTCCCATATTACGGATGTGGAACATCCTTAATTCCACTGTTGAAATAACAACTGCTCAGGTTAAGCTCTCGGAATATGTGATCCGGCGGTACAGTAAACCTGCCACTGCCACTCAGGCCGAACAAGTCCAGGTTTGTCTTCAAAGACCTTTGGTTGTTATTAGCAACCGTCCAACAAACTTGAGGTTTCCTTAGTGATACGATACCTTTGTCAATAACTAGCCATTCTTTGGCAGCTGTATGAAGCAATGAGAGATGTCACATGGGCGCTGTTTGTGAGCCGTAAAGCGCTCAACGCGATAACAATCAATTACCGGAACGGCTTTGTCCAGGCTTTCCATAGAGATCATAGGAGCAGCAACACGTTCTACATATACTCCGACCTGATGAACTATTCAATCAGCACCAGCAGGCCTTCCAACCTCAATATGCTTTCATCACTCCATGGTTGGGACGACCAAACAATCCATGGCAACATGTCGGCAACTTGGTACCGTGTATCTCTCGACCCCGTCACAGGCGAGAGGATAGGCAAACCAAGGACAATACTGCCAGATGATCTCATCAACATTGCTGGGCTTTCTCAAGTCCCTGATGGGGTAGCATCTTGGCACGTGGCTGTGAGCAAATACTCAGACTCGCCGCTGCTTTCGGCAGCATTGCCTGTGTGGGATCCTTCCAATGAGAGCATAGTGGCGGTTGTGGGCGTGACCACAGCGCTTTATAGCGTTGGCCAGCTAATGAAGGAGCTTGTTGAGTTTCATAGTGGGCACATTTATTTGACATCTCAAGAAGGTTACTTGCTTGCCACTTCTAGCAACACTCCTCTCTTGATCAATTCGACAGAAGGGCCGAAGCTTATGATGGCTAACCATTCTCAAGATCGAGTCATACAGTTGGGAGCCGAGTGGCTGCAGAGGACCTACGGAAACAGTTTTCCTGCAAATCATGAAGTTCATGTAGAGAATGCCAAACTTGATCGCCAGCACTATTACATTGATTCCTTCTTTCTGAATTTAAAAAGACTCCCAATGGTAAGCCTAAAGATATAAGTACGTGCATAATACACTGTACACTTGACAGATATAAAGATCAGTGAGACCAAATTGCAGGGAATTTTCAAATATTGCGCTTTCCTTTCCCACAAAATTTGTCCAAATGCACACACATCACTCTGAACATTTCACAAAAGAATGAACTGAGCAACAATTTTTGCAGGTGGGAGTGATCATCATACCGAGAAAATATATACTGGGGAAGGTGGATGAGAGAGCCTACAAAACATTGGTCGTACTCATATCTGCTTCACTATGTACCTTGGTGATCGGATGCCTCTGCATTTTTATACTGACAAATGGAGTATCAAAGGAAATGAAACTGAGAGCAGAACTGATAAGCCACCTTGATGCAAGGAGGCGAGCCGAGGCATCAAGCAACTACAAAAGTCAATTTCTGGCAAATATGAGGTGAACCTCAATCTTAATCTTCAGAAAATTTTTATCATCATCAATTTGGGCATCAATGGTGGTGTTAAAATGGAAAATATGTAAACTTACGTTAACAGATACTAGGCCATTCTATTATTTGGATAAAAGCAGGTGCTGTGGAAATGGATTTCTTGGGTTCTATCGAGTGCCAGCAACAATATGATTGATATATAGGACTATTAAGGTCATGATCACATACATAAATCTACCTTCTGATACACATATCTTGTGTTACAGTCACGAATTGCGGACGCCTATGGCTGCAGTAATTGGATTGCTGGACATTCTTGTTTGTGATGATTGCCTAACGAATGAACAATACTCAACAGTCACCCAAATTCGAAAATGCTCAACCGCTCTGCTCAGGCTGCTGAACAATATATTGGATCTTAGCAAGGTCAGATATGATAGAAAAGCTAAATCTTGCCTTTAGTGAGTATCTGCAGCAATACAAAAAAAATGTGCACTTATGAGAAAACATGGTAAAGGTTTGTGCAGGAACAAGCGAGCGCACACATATGGAGATAATATTATAACTTGCAGATGAAGCACGTACATTGCACTTCTTTACTCTAAATGTCTTCTGTGTGTCATCAGGTGGAGTCTGGAAAACTAGTGCTGGAGGAGGCGGAGTTCAATTTAGCACGAGAACTGGAAGGACTTGTTGATATGTTCTCGGTGCAGTGCATTAATCACAACGTGGAGACTATCTTAGATCTTTCTGGTATGACCTACAAGCATGAACTCTTCTATCCAGCAGCAGTATGCTGAAAAATCCTCATTTAGCAGGCCTCATCAATTATCTTTTCCTTGCAGATGATATGCCAAAATTAGTTCGAGGGGACTCCGCTAGGGTTGTCCAGATATTCGCGAATCTTATCAGCAATTCAATCAAATTTACTTCATGTGAGTATTACTAATCTCACAGGCCTGATTGCATGCTGGAGTTTACAACATAAAGCAAACAGAAAATGGTAATTTATAATCAGAATTTCAGGGGAACAGAATTTGAGAATAGTTCAGGGCAATACACGTGAGTTTGCAAAACAACATAAAGAACACCTAAACTTTCTGTACCAAGAGTAATTTATCATCTGCGGTGATTGCCAGCTGGTCATATAATTATACGAGGATGGTGTGGAAACTCAAGGACCATGAGTGACTTTGTAAAGCTTCCTCTTGAGCATAAAATATCCATTTCTTCACTTAAGACAAAGTTGAAGCAACATGGTAGTCACGCAAGAAGGGCATCCAAGAAAGACAACAAAGTGACCCTCTGGTTCGAAGTTGATGACACTGGCTGTGGTAAGGCCTCTAAATTTCTTCATACCATACTGCATAGAATTAATTAGTTCCTTTTTTTTTTTTTTTTTTGGGGGGTGGGTGTGCTTGGGACATCCATTGAGCATTTTCTCTTGTTGTAGGAATCGATCCAAGCAAATGGGAATCCGTTTTTGAAAGCTTTGAGCAGGCCGATCCATCAACAACTCGATTGTGAGTCCTTCAAATGTCAAGAACAGTAAATTCAATGAGAGTCCTCATGATAGATGCTCAAGTTAGTTTTTGTAGGCAGATAAATCAAAGAAATGCTTATATAGAAGAGATATCATCTAAAATATACATCTTTCGCAAAATCTTACTCTTCTTCTTTGCATATGTTCAGACATGGTGGCACTGGTCTTGGCCTATGCATCGTACGAACCTTGGTGAGTTGATTTCTCGTCAAATCTCTATCATGTGCAGCAAAAAGATGGCAGGCGTAAAAGAGAGAGCTCACATTTACAAGAAAGGCCACAAGAAGAAAAAACCGAAGTCGAAAATCAGAACAAAGGACACTTACTCCACAAACTACACCATAACAGATTCAGCTTTTTAAATAAGCTTTTTTTAGAATTTTTCCTTACAAGCATGTGATTACAGGTCAACAAAATGGGTGGAGAAATCAAAGTCATCAAGAAGAATGGCCCGGGAACTCTCATGAGACTTTACTTACTCCTCAATGCGCCTGTTGATGGCACGGAACATAACTGCTCAGTGGATTATGCCGAGCACAACATAAGAGTACGTACTGTTCTTTCCAAGATTCTCTAACTGAGCAACAGCAATTGATTTTTCAACCTTTCCATGTAAAAAGGCTCAGGTGTTTCAAACTAAGAATTAAGACGTCAATGACCATAAAAGGACCATTATTTCAGTCTTTCCATCTTAAGGTTTGACTTTGACATGGATCAACGGTGAGAAGACAGATTCATCGCACGCACACAACTTTCGTAATGACAATGGTCCATAATTTGGATGCAGGTGCTACTTGCACAACATGGAAGCACGGGTAGATTTATAATGTCTGGATGGCTGCACAGAAATGGAGTTTCCACTCTGGAAGCATCTGGATGGAATGAATTGACCCAGATTCTTCAGGAACTCTACCAAGGCAGAAATTCAGGTGGTCCATACAGGACTGTCAATACGGAACATGCACATGAACTCCCGAGATCAGAAGTGACAACTTTCGATGATATTCAAAGTGAGATCCTCATCATAGTCGTGGATATAGGGCTACTTGACCTAAACACAGATATATGGAAGGAACAGCTCAATTTCCTAGACAAGTACCACGGGAAGGCGAAGTTCGCGTGGATGCTAAACCATGACACCTTCAATGCCATTAAGGTGGAGCTCCGAAGGAAAGGACACATGCTGATGGTCAACAAGCCGCTATACAAGGCCAAGATGATTCAAATTCTGGATGCTGCCATAAAGAAAAGGAACTCTGAACTCCTGAAGAGGGGCTCCAATTCTTCAAAAAGCATGAATAAAGAAGAGGACTTGCACGAGTGTCTAGAAATCGACTCTGAGCACTATGAGGGAGCGAGCTCTGATGAATTGGACACGGTTGAAACATCACGTTCTGGTTGTACCAATACATCTCCTGGTGAACAAAAGCAACAGGAAGGGATCAAAACCCCTCCTGCTCTACAACACAGGACATCGAACTATCGCTCTTTCAATTCTACTCTGCTGTCTTCCGGCTATAACAATTTAGGGAACAAAGAAGAAGCATGTCCAACTAGTCCCCCTTTGGACCCCCCAGATAATGCCGAAGGCAGATTCAAGTGCACGAGGAGCGTGTTTTCTTCAAAAGAAAAGGAAGATGGAAATTCAGAAGCACAGGAACAACTGCTGATCAGCAAGCGTCCTCCAGCCAAAGTTGATTCGTGTTCCAGTAAAGAATTGGACCAGAAAAGGTCTCTGGAGGGCCTGCGCATACTACTTGCCGAAGACACGCCAGTGCTTCAGAGAGTTGCTACGATCATGCTGGAAAAGTTGGGGGCTAAAGTCATTGCTGTCGGAGACGGCTTGCAGGCGGTGAATGCCCTGAACAGCAGTCTGGATGTAGATGCAGAAGACTTCAGGACGGCATTGCATTTGCAAAACGCGAACAGGATGCCTCGAGCAGGAACACGAAGTTGGCAAACTTACGACCTGATCCTTATGGATTGTCAAGTAAGAGATGAATGCTCTATGACTCTTTCTTTTGGTCACGAGCCATACTGCTTAGTGTGTTATCTCCAAACTTGCAAGCTTTCAATGAAGGAACCAATTCAAGCATGACAAAAATGAATTAGTGATCTGTCTCCAAAACGATAGCAAACTTAATCTCCAGAGATTCTTCCTAGAAAAGGGTACTCTTGTTTGTTCATTGTGTCGTCCTGAGACAACACTCTTGAATCTGTTTCATTACCTTTGCCTACACATTCTCTCTTCCTTGCCATGCACCATTGACCGTCTACTGATACTAGATCTGTTTCCTGCAAAAAACACAGATGCCCCAGATGGATGGGTACGAAGCAACGAAAGCAATCAGAAGATCCGAGACCGGAAGCAGCCTGCACATTCCGATCGTTGCACTGACCGCGCATGCCATGTCGTCGGATGAAGCCAAGTGCTTGGAGGTGGGAATGGACGCGTACTTGACGAAGCCGATCGACTACAAGCTTATGGTGTCCACAATTCTGTCACTCACCAAGGGAGTGAACTGAAAGAGCCTGCCAAAACAACTTAGAGAGAACCAAAGAAAGCCAGATTCTAAAGCTTACACAGTTTTGGCTTTTGAAATGTGAAAAAATCAGTATGATTAACGAACTGGGCAAGTATACCAGTGACCCCATCTGCAATCTGTAAAGACATCTGAGTTTCTCTAGCTTATTTCTGAGCATATTCGGAACATGAATCTCCAGGAACGGTGATCATCTGATTCTGTCAAACTTAAACATATCACAGCGACAGAGCAAAGCACTGGAAACACAGCATCAAGATCCTCGAGACTGCTAAACTGTCATTTGCATACATATCCTGAAGTGGAAGTCAAAGTAACTATTGGCAAAAGCAATTAAAAGACCAAATCTTCGCTGTCGCGAGCTTCACTCCAAAGAGCTGTCCATCGAGTTTCCACGTTCAGCTTTGATTTTTCGCGACAAAAGACGTCCATAGAAACTTTCGAGATCTTGCAGAAATTATTCACTCATGGGTCATGAACGATAAGACCTTTGATGTATCTTACTGACTTCATCAAAGGCGCGAACCATGCACACGAGCGACACAACGATACAACACATCCCAATGAAGCTCAGAAACTGGAACATCTTGAGTTATGTTACTGTTATAAGAGGAGAATGGGGATTTATTTTTGCTGGCGGAAATAGGGGAAATCGCAATTTCAGTCCTTATACTTCGAGGGAATTTCACTTTTGGTCTTAATACTTCGTTCGGTTATAATTATGGTCCTCATACTGTTTTCCGGCGACAATTTTAGGCCTTCGGTCAAACTTCCATTCAAAATATATCAAAAACTCTGGAGCCATCACCGAAAACCAACACGTGGAGCCTATGTGTGTAAGCCGCTAAAACAAATTACAATTCTGATCGTTATTCTTTTTCAAAGTGTTCAAATTTAGCGATTATGTTTTCGCGACGGTTCTCGTCCTTGTACCATTGATTAACGAGATTTAAGTAAGATTTTTCACAATTTGCAACAGTACTAGTTAACGCTAAAAACCGACACGAGATGCCTGTGTATAAGCCTCTTAAGTAAACTACAATTTTGACCGTAGCTCTTTTTCAAAGTGTTCGAATTTAGCCACTATGCTTTGTTTTCGCAGCAGTACTAGTCCTCGTACCATTGAATGACGAGATATTAAGTAAGATTTTTCAAATTTTTCAACGGTGCTAGTTCATATCATCCTGTGACCTAATTGGCCAGCTAGATTTGGCATCGACAACCCTCGTTTGAGATTGCACGACCTCGGCAAGGGCCACATGGCGTGCAATCTGGCTGGCAGGCACATTCAAGTGAATCAAATCTAGCTCCCCAAGATTTAAAATGGCAAAACAAGTCTTGTAATCCAGGTGAATCCGGATAGAGAGGGGATAAATGTAAGATTATGGAAGGAGAAAAGTGCTACCTACAATTTTAGGAACAACCCTAATGATGGGGCTAAAATTGGTTGATGATACTATAAACGCTCACACACATGATCAACAACAAGAATGGTAAAAATAAAACTGCAAGCCTCAAACACGGTTAAGGAAAACACAGGCTACTGTCACGGCCAAGAGGTTTCTATAGCTAAAGGGCCGTGCCTTTCCGAGGAGGACCTCCTACGATAGCTCGAATTTCCAACAAGAAGACTTCCGAAAAGTTCCAAGGGCGGATGATACGATAATTGGGCCAAGGTCTAGAACTCTCCTGCCATTAGTGTTAGTAGTTGATAGTTTTGGCAGTACGATCTCGTCCGCTAGATGGAAACTCGATCAATGGATGTAATATGGAGTTGCGGACACTTGGAGTGCCAAAACTTGGCACGGAATGACACTTAAGTGCCAAAAGTTTGGAAAGTGACACTTAAGTGCCAAAATCGGAGCAAAATGGATCATTTAAGTGCTAATCTAATCAAAATCCGGCCAAAATGTAGACGTGGCATTTTCCGACGATATGCTTAACCGACATGGCAATTTTTTTAAAAAATTAAGCACACGTGGAGGATGAAAACGACGTCCCCCATCCACTCTGCCTTGACCAAGTTAAACGACGTCGTTTTTCCTTAGTGCTAAACAACGTCGTTTTTCTTATTTAGGGTTTAATCAGTCGTCGCTCGCGTTCACACCAGATCTGACGTCCTCTCCATTGCCGTTCACAGCTCACCGTCATCGCACATCATCGTCGCTCGTCGTCGTCGATTGCCGTCGTCCCTCGCTATCATCTCTCGCTCAAGTTTGTTCTCTTATTCCTCTCTCCTATGGTGAAATTAGGGCTTCAACTTGTTTATTAGGGCTCCAATTTGAAATTTGGGGGTCGGCTGAGAAATCCTGGGCTTGGATGGTATTGATGTGAGATTTAGGGACAATGGGACACTTGGAGTGCCATAACTTGGCATGGAGGGACACTTAAGTGCCATAACTTCAAAATGGTACACTTAAGTGTCAATATCGGAGTAAAATGGAACACTTAAGTGCCACTCCGGCGAAAATCCGGCCAAATGGCTGACGTGGCAATTTTTCGGCGAGTTTGGTCCAAAACGGCGTCATTTTGCATGCTAACGTGGCGGAGAAAATGCAAAACGACGACGTTTCGTGTCTACATGTAAATAATAATATAAAAATTAATTACATTAGATTTAAACTTAATTTTATTTTAAATATTCAAAAATTAAAAAATTAAGAAAAATTAAAAAAAAATTAAGGTGGGGGAGTTCAAAAGGGGCGGGTGAGGGCTGAGCCCTCGCCGCCACCGCCTCCCGCCGTCGCCGGGAAGGGCCGGCGACGGAGCGGGAGGGTCGGCCGGGTCACCGGCCCCGGCCGACCAATGGCGAGGGCTGCGAGCCCTCGCCGGATCGCGCAAGGGCCGCGACCCTCGCCCCCGGATCTAGGCGAGGGCTCACGGGCCCTCGCCTCCGGTCGGCCGGCCTCGCCGGCCCCGGCCGGCTCGACAACCCCGGTCGACCCTCCCACTCCGTCGCCGGCCCTTCCCGGAGACGGCGGGAGGCGGCGGCGGCGAGGGCTCGGCCCTCGGCCGCCCCCCTGTTCGACCTCCCCCTCCTTTTTTCTTAATTTTTAAATTTTCTTAATTTTTAAAATTTTTAAATTTTTCTTAATTTTTTAAATTTTTTGAATATTTTAAATAAAATTAAGTTTAAATCTAATTTAATTAATTTTATATTATTATTTACACGTAGACACGAAACGGCGTCGTTTTTGCATTTTCTTCCGCCACGTCGCGTGCAAAACGACGCCGTTTTGGACCAAACTCGCCGAAAGTTGCCACGTCAGCCATTTGGCCGGATTTTCGCCGGAGTGGCACTTAAGTGTTCCATTTAACTTCGAAACTGGCACTTAAGTGTACCATTTTAAAGTTATGGCACTTAAGTGTCCCTCCGTGCCAAGTTATGGCACTTGGGCTATTCTTCTGCCGAGATTTAGGACTCAGATGTAGTGCTAGAACCCTATTGGGGTTCGGATTGCCAGTTTAGGATCGGTCTCGAAATGTAGGACTCGGCGTAGGGCTTGGCGGGGGGAAAATTAAGTCTCAGATGTGGTGCTAGGTACTGTGATGTGTGATTTAGGGCTCGAATGTGGAATTGTGATGTGCAAATTTGTAGGGGTTGGATGGGAAATGTGATGTGCAATAGTGATTATTAAGGTTCGAAATAGTTGTCGTGGGGACTTTTGGGCACTTTTTTTTAAAATTGCAATGTTGAAATTGATGTCATAAGAACCCATGCTTATCTAGGGACCACTCCATATTTTAAGGGAATGCGACATAATCAAAGAAGTTGTCTGTCGAGTGGGGACCTCGATTTGTCCTGACGGCATCTTTCCAATAAAAGTAACCGTCGTCCCGAATACTGCGTCTTTTCCCTCTTTCTTATCTTTTCTTTAATAAAGAATGTAGGGACTGTTGGATAAAATTCTCTTAAAGTATTTTAAAGTTGACAAAACATTTTCATCAGTCTAGTCTCAAGACTTACAGACTATATTGACAAAGTCTGAAGATCAAAGTCTGAAGCTAGCAAGACTCAAGACTTATATTTTAAAGTCTACTCTCATGGACAGTTTCCAGACCAACGTTTAGTCTGATCTTATATGATCTTTATTCTAACGGCTAGAGAATATCTTTCTACTGGATTCAGCACTAAAAGATCTTACTTTCGTACTCGAATATGTATAGATTCTCTAAAGATTTCGCAACTTATATTTGGAATGATCTACTTATGGAAACCGAGATCCCGATTGTATGGGCGAGCGGGATTGATGGGCTATCAACACTTACCTTAAAGAGCTCGAGATCTCTCTAATTGATTCTGTCCAACGGGTTGATTGGAAGAACTTCTTTGGAATGTGCCAACGGTATGGAAGGCATAAAGAAGTATATAAGAGAGATGATCTAGTTGTTGAAGGGTGGCGGATAGAAGAATTCCAAAGTCTGAATCTCATTTTCTATTTTGTGATATCATTCTTCGAGCATTATATGTAATCAAAAGAGAGATCATATTGTAGTGAGACCTTGAGGAAGTGTAGTAGAATTTTCTACACTTTGTGAACTCAAGAGTGTGAGACTCGTAATCACTCTTTTTATTCTTAGTGAAATCCAAATTTAAGGGCTATCCGTGCGGGAGAGTGGACGTAGGCTTGGTCTAAGCCGAATCACTATAAATCTTGAGTCTTGATTCTCTATCCCTAATCCTTTTATCTTTAACTGCTTTCATTTGCTGCAATTGTTGGTTTTAAGTTATTAATCTCGCATTCGGATTAAATTATTAAAATTGCTTTAAACACCTGTTCACCCCCCTCTAGGTGCTAATTCTAGTCCTAACAGGGACCTCCACATGCAATTGTATATTGTCCTTTATGAATGTGATCCCAAAAATTAATTGTATTTTTTTCCTCTTTTGTTGCAAAAATGGCTCATGATAAGGACTTTGTTGTTGTCATTGTTTGCTACGATGGGGATTTTGTGATTAGGAAGTATGAGTGGGAGTATGAGGGGAGGAATGAGGGTATTATCTTTGTAGATATAAAGAAAGCATCTTATATTGGATTTGTTAGAGATATAGTGACATATTTGCCTTGTAAAATACAAAAGTTGCTGTATTGTGTTCCTGGGAAAGACTTGAGAGATGGTTTGAGACCTTTAGAAGATGATAATAATTTTAGGAATGTCCTATATCATTATCTTCATGGAGAAGAGGCAAAAGTATTTGTTGATGTTGAATACAATACTGATAGTGAGAACGAAAATGATGATAGAGATAGCACCCAAGTAGGAGAAAGAGGAGATGGTATTCAAGCTAGTACTGAGATTAGGGATGAAGGAGGGCATGATGGACAAGACGAGGAGGAGAGAGGCGCAGATGCTGTTTACCAAAGTGATGGTGACATAGGTGATGTCACCATCACTGAATTAGATTTGAAAGTAGCTGAATCCGGTGATAGTGATGATAACGATGAAGGATTGGCTGCTGAAAATTTCTTAATCTTTAGTGATGACGACGACAACAAGCTTACACAGTCAAGGAAAAAACAAATGGACTTTTTGTCAGATAGATTTGCAACTCTGCAGGTAGTTGATGAAGTTCCAAATAGAGACAAAGGCCCTGCAGATGCTGCTGGTGTTAGTGGCCAGGAGACAGATTATAAAGAAAGCATCGAGATTGCTACTTCCCAGGATGAGCTTGAAGAAGATCAAAGAGTTGTACGTATAAGGAAAAGTAAGTTTCCTTCCTATGATCCATCCATTGCCTCTCCTACTTTGTCAATAGGTATGAAATTCCAAGATACGAAACAATTTAGGGAAGCTATACTGAAGAATTTCATTGATGCACAAAGAAATATTGACTTCATTAGAAACACTAAGAACTTTGTTAGAGCTAAGTGTTCGCAGCAAAATTGTCCATGGAAGATTTACGGCGTGTTTTTTAAAAGGAGTGGGTCTTTCCAGATTAGAGCCTATCAAGAGGAACACAATTGTTCCATTAATTTTCAAAACAAAATGGTAACAAATGCATGGTTGTCCAAGCACTTCTTCAATCTAATCAAGCTGATGCTTGAGATGAAAAGTACTGACTTTAGAATGCTGGTGAAGGAGCGTGTAGACATCAATGTATCTAGGAATCAATGCAAAAGAGCAAAGAAAAATGTGATAAAGATACTTATTGGTCAATATGGCAAGGAATATGGGCAGGTGTGGAAGTATGCTTGAGAGTGTAGGCTACAAAACCCTTCAAGTAGAGTGTATGTAGAGGTGGTGGAGAGGCCGCTTCCTAATAATGGAACCAGGTTCGACAAGCTCTATATGTGTTTTGATGCATGCAAATGGGGATTTTTAGCTAGTTGTAGATGGATTATAAGATTAGATGGTTGTTTTTTGAAGGGCTTGTGCAAGGGAGAATTGTTGGTGGTGATTGAAAGAGATGCGAATAACCAAATGTTCCCACTAGCTTGGGCTGTTGTAAGGATTGAAAATAAGGACAATTGGTCCTGGTTCTTGAAAAATCTTATGGCTGACTTAGAAATAACAAACGAGGAAGGGTGGGCGTTCATGAGCGACCAACAAAAGGTAATGCTTGTTTTTTTAAAAATTTAGTCAAAAATTGTTTGCTTTATAATATTAACATATTATTTGCTTACATTTCTTACTTTGAATTATTGTAGGGATTGGTTCCAAAAGTAGCCGAGTTGTTGCCCCATGCTGAATATCGAATGTGTGCACGGCACATATACGAGAATTGGGCAAAGACCTACAAAGAGGATAAGCTGCAGTTGTAATTTTGGCAATTAGTAAAGAGTACGAACATGGCTGACTTTAGGATAGCTAAAGAAGGATTGCTTCAGTTGACAAAGGAAGGTTGTGCAGCACTATTTCAAACAGAATCGAAGCATTGGTGTAGGGCATTCTTCAATGAGGAATTCAAGTGCGATCACATCAACAACAACATATGTGAATCATTTAATGCAAAGATAATAGATGCCATATGCAAACCAGTCATCTCTATGCTTTTAGATATACGAGTTATGGTCATAACTCAGCTGCACAAACAAAGAGATGAGGCTGCAAAGTGGACTAGACAATGTAGTCCTAGGATTGTCAAGAAATTGGATGAGAACTTGGCTGCAAGTAGACATTGTCATCCCATTTGGAATGGAGATGATGGATATGAGATAATGAAGAGTTCCAATAAGTATTTTGTCCATCTAGGTACGAGAAAGTGTTCATGTAGAGCATGACAACTAAGTGGAATTCCTTGTGCACATGCCATATGTGCATCCAGTTGAAAGGCCACAATTTAGAGGATTACATTGATGATTGATACAAAAAAACGAAATACCTTGCTTCGTATCAGTTCATGATACAGCCAATTAGAAGTAGCAAGTTTTGGGAGTCAACGGATCATGAAGCACCTCAACCTTTGCCACTGAAGAAGAAAATGGGAAGGCCAAAATGAAGACGAAGAATGGCAGAGGGAGAGGTCTCGGGTCAGCAAAGAATGAGCAAGGCAGGTGCAAAGATGATGTGCTTTTATTATCACGTAGCAAGGCACAACATTAAAGGTTGTCAATTGAGGAAGCAACAAGAACATTTGGGGCCAACTGAGGGGCCTAGTGAAGGGACAGTTGGAGAAAGACAAACAGAATGGCTAAGTGAGTCGATTGTTCTTCAGTCGACAACCAGAAACCCGGTAAGTCATAAAATTTATGTTTATGTTGCTTTATGGTTTATCATAAATGTGTACATAATATCTTATATGGCCTTGTATGTAATGTCTTTGTCAGGTCACGAGAGGAACCCCAATAAGTCATGAAACTGAAGGGCCTATTCGAAGAAGGCAAAGTAGAATATGGCCAGCTGAAGGACTGGCCCAAGCAGCTAAACAACCAATTTAGTCGATTACTCTTCAGCAGAGAAAGAAAACCTAGTAAATTCAATAATTTGTATTTAGTTATTCTTTATTTTTGTTATTATATATAACCCGATGTTATATTTATGAGGTTTTTTGCCTCTTTCTCAGGTTCGAAGAATGCAAGTTGGAGCTCAATTGCCAACTGAAGGGCCATCACAAAAGCACCACAAGGGTTACTACAGGGGCCACCAGAAGAATCATTACAAGGGTCACCACAAGTATCACCAAAATGGCCAACAGAAGGTGTCACGGAAGCTGAAGGGCTACATAGAAGGACAACTACAAGAAGGCCACGTGAAAGGGGCAACTACATAAAGGCCATCTAGAAGACGCCAAACTGAAGAATTGGTTGAAAAAGCCCCAGCTGTAGCTAAAGGGCCAAAAGAAGGACCTAAGAAATCACAAGCAAGAAAAGGAGCCAACAAATCATAAGTTTCTGAAAGAGACGCCCCTATTTAAACAAGAGGGGCACTTGGGAAGAAGTTAAGACAATATGGCTATGGCCTTTATATAGATGAGCGTACTGGAACAGTCATTCTGAATGTAAGTTTCATTGGTTGCATTTAATTTAATTTATGATGTAGACTTTTGCTGACAATTTATTGTATTTTCGTAGCCTGGGAGAAGTTCTGAGGTTCTTATCTCTCAAAGTCCAACTCAAGAATCAACAGCTGCACCAACAAAGAAGAAGAAGAAATCATTAGTTGCGCCAACAAGAAAGAAAAGCAAGAACCCAGTTGTAGGTCCATCTGAATCAATTCAGCTTAGGACAGTTGCAACTGCACCTCCTTTTGAATCAATTCAACTTGGGACATTTGCAGCTCAATCTAAGTTAGTGGATACTAAGAATATCGAAGAAAAGTTGCACGTCCAATTAGAAAGAGTGCGAGGATTATGAATCAAGTGAAAAGCTCATCAAAAGGAGCATGAAGAGGGGGTGTTGTGCATATTGATTGATGAGATGGGACGTGATAGGATTTGTGGAGCTTAGGAGTTAGTTTTGATATACGAGTTATCAATGGAATGTTTATCATTCCTAACTTGCTATGAATGGTTATCTTTTTTTTTTCTTTAGTTTGTCATTAATTTTGTGAGACTTAATTTCAATATCAATGGAATGATCTTGTTGCTTGTCAAATTCTTTTGTTTTTTGTAAGATATGGATTATGCTTTTACTTACTGCTGTTAGTGTTGGGTCTATGGTGGTAGCTGGAGTGCTAGTGTGGCTGGTAGTGGTGGATGATGATGCTGGAGTGCTGCTTTTACTTGCCGTTGTTTGATGCTTGGTGTTGGGTCTGTGGTGGTAGCTGGAGTGCTGGTGTTGCTGTTGGGTGGTGGCCGGGTGCTAATGTGGTGGATGGAGTGCTGGTGTAGCTGGTGGTGATAACCGGTGATGCCTGGTGGTTGTGGGTTTGTGGTGGGGGTTGGGGGCTTATGCTGCACCTGGTGCAAGTGTGCAATGTGCACATCTTACACCAGGTGTACTGGTGCAAGCTAGTGCAAGGCTCGGCTTGCACTAGTACCTTTTGCAGCAACACCATCAGCACAATGGTGGCTGGAGTGCCTAGTGTGGCTAGTGATGATAGCTGGAGTGCCTAGTGTGGTTAGTGGTGATGGCTGATGGCGCAGCCGATAGTGGTGGCTGGCGCAATTTTTAGAGAAAACCTACAAAAAATTGGCACTTAAGTGTCCCACTTTTCAAAAAACGTGGCACTTAAGTGTTCACTTTTAACTACATGTGACACTTAAGTGATCACTTTAATAATAACTTGACACTTAAGTGATCCTTTTTTTCATCGCAACTAACACTTAAGTGATTACTAAATACAATTTATGGCACTCAAGTAATCACTCGTGTTTGTCTTGTGTATATGCTGGTTTGCAGTAAAACAGAGAAGGTGATGGTAATTTAACTTATGGCAACTTCATTCAATTCCAATATTTGCTGCTGGTTTATGTTTATATTCACAACACATTAACCAAATACACATCCATCATTATTGGTTTATATTCAAGAACAAGCAACAACATAGTACAAGCAGCATCTAATTCACTCATTCCCTTTCCTTAACCTCATTACAAACACAAGATGTAACCGACAATACATATAACAGCACAAACAACAACAAAGCCACAATGATCTTGTGGAACAACACAAACTTCTTCTCATCTTTCAAAAAGAAAAAAACGTACATTTAATCCAAAACAATTACATTTCTCCATTCATTTTTAATTATGGTAGTCGGAGAAACTTTTTCTCATCTTCAAGTGCTTTACATTTCATTATAAAGTATCATTGACAACAAAACAACACCATAATAAACACTTGATAACACTTCCGTTCAATATTCATCCTTGAAACTTCATTCTTGAAAAGTTTAGCCAAAGATGTTTGAGCTTGCATTGAGTCAACATCGTCCAAGTCGTCCACGAACATAGATGAAGATTGATGTCTTTTATTAAGTAGATCCAATATCACATTTTTTGCTCGGTGAGAGAATTTAGCATCAACCCATTTGAAGTATTTACACTTCGACCCTTCTTTATATCTGGCGCATCCATAAAATCTTCTCACAGGATTCATTCGAGTCCACGATATTCTTCTTGGACTCGGTAATCCACAAAAATATAAACTCTGGCCTTCTCCTTCGCTTCGATGAGAGGAAATTGAGGCGCTGATGCGAGTCTTGCTCTCCATTTCCAATATTCGATGATGGAATTTTGGGCAAATCAAAATTAGGATTCGAGACTAGGATTTGAGCACTTCAATAGGGATTTTAGCCGATTTAGGATTTTAGATTTGGGGCAACTTGGGCTCCGATGACGTTTTGGCAGATTCAGGGCTTATATTTTGGCCAACTACGACGACGTCGTTTTTGGTGAATTAGAGCTGAGTCGGCTCTCCGGCGAGCCACCTAGGCGAGCAAAAATAATAAAATATTGCCACGTAGGATTTCCGACAAGGTCCGCCGAAGGTGGCACTTTGTGTCCCACTTTTCAAAAAAAGTGGCACTTAAGTGTCACTTTCCTAACTTTTGGCACTTAAATGTCTTCCTCGTGCCAAGTTTTGGCACTTGGTCTGTACTTTCCCCATGTAATCTGAGGGCCTCAAGTATAAGAAGGGGTGTCATCTCCTTCATTTGTAACCATCCAACTCTTCAGCAATACAAAGGCTCATTTCTTTCTAAAGCTTCTCTCTCTATAAACTTTTTCTCTCTACGATCCGGGTGAGCGAGTGAGCAATCGATCGAGCAAGGCTTGCTTAGTTTAGGCATCCCAACGGTCCAAGTTGATCCAAAAGTGCCTAAGTCACCGCACGGTCACAATCCCAATCGATCGGCCTATGTCACTACACTACAATTGTTCTTTTTCTTTTTTTCTTCTCCCTATCATATCAAGCACGGAACCGAAATATAAAACGCTGCATGACATAGTCTCTCTACTCTCTCTCACGACGCCCCCTCCCTCCAGCTCTCTCTTGGATCTCCTTTCTCTAGCCACTCTCTCGCTCGTGGCTCCCTCTCTCTTCGAACCGAGCCCCCCTCCCCACTCACTTTCCTCTCTTCCTTTTAAGCTCGGCCGGCGAGCGCGCATGACTCCTGCCACCGCCAGTTGCCTTGCTTGCCTAGACCCAACCTTGGGAGCATGTTGCACGATCCTCTACCTCGCCTACTCCTCTAGCTTGTACCTTGCGTTCCCGTCTTTCTGTAGAAAGCGTGAGAGAGAGAGAGAGAGATAGAGGAAAAGAAAATCGAGCCGATGAAGGAGGCCGAGCCAAGCCCAAGCCAAAGGGAACGGACAAAGAGACAAGGAAAGAAGGCCGGGGCAGCCTAACCCCGACTCGGTCTCGCTTGTTATTTTTTTTTTTAAAATAATCTTTTCCTCTCTTTTTTTTTTCTTTTTAAAAGAAAAGAAAGAAAACCGATAGGTTTCGGGTCAACTTAAAAGGACATATAAACCCGCTAACTACTAACCTCCCATTGCCGTCGCTCTTTCTCTCTTAGCTACCTCTGCAAACCCTAAATGGCTGCTGAAGCTCTCCAGCCAGCCCAGGTGCAATCAATTGTGGCTGCCACATTTTTTGGTAGGTGGTTTTATCATACCCTCGAGTTCAATAGAGCGGGTATGAGCATCTTCTATGGACCCGAATCCTCCCTCAATTTCGATGGTACACATGTCGGCGAAGAGAATGCAATTTTAGCATTGTTAAGTGGGTTGGGGCATTCCCATTTCAATGTGATGAATGTGACCTCACTTGTTGAACCCACCACGAGTTACCACATTTTTACATTATTGGGAAGTTATACACTGGCAAGCCATTAGAGAATGTTCAACTAGGTTTCTCTCTATTTTAGAATAAGCAACAATCTATGTCTTAGATGAAATTGACTCAAGTCGTTTTGTTGAAATGACCTTAGATGTTTATTTTAGAAGAAACAAATTATCTATTGTTTCGTACAATTCCGGATCCGCTCGTGTCACCGAAAGACGCGGTCATGCCATCGGCGGATGCTATCCTGACGGTCACACCTTAACGGCTTCATCTCATTAGATATCATGCTTGTTGGGAAAATATGGCTTCAAATTGGACAGACAATAAAGTCGGATTTTCAGAGTAATCAAGTTAGACTTTGAGACGTGATATCACTTTCTTTAAGGATTTATTTGCCCCACAACGTTGCTAATGGTCACCGGTAAATTTCCTCCAGGATACAACAAAGTCTCAAAATGAGAATACTAGATAACAATTCTAGTATTTTTTCCATGATCTTTTTAGGAAACAATTGAAAAATGGCTATAGTTTTTTTAGAAAGAATGCTCAAAAGATAAAATAACCACATTGTTTTTCTGAAAATTGACATGTATATATAAAACAGTCTTAAAACATAGGCAACTCTTCGTGAAAATTTGCAAAATGAACAAACATATCATTTTGAAAATTACCCATCGGAAGAAGTTGAAAAAAAAAATGAACAAATGCAACCCTTCAAGAAAAGTTGCAAACTGAATGAGTATCTTTTCCAAAGATTGTCTTGAAAAGACACAAACAAAATTCGAATAATTAAAAATATATATTATTATAATTATTTTTTAATAAATAAAATTTCGTTTTTTTTTTTTAAATTTCCGAATATTCTCAATAAACAAAAACAACCTTTGAATTGATTAAAGTTAATAAGATAATCGTACAAAAGAAAAAATAAAAAAAAAATAAATGGGTTAGGGCTAAATAAACCGCGAGCGTGCAAGCGTGCAAAGTGTATACTTTAATTAGATAACCATACGAAAGAAAAAAAAACAAATGGGTTAGTGCTAATTAAACTACGAGCACGCTAGTGTGCTCGCGCGTGCAAGTGCGCCAAAATCGCGTAATTATTCGTACACCCACACGTGGGTAAGGTGGGGTTTAGCCCACACCCAATCATTTCTTTAGGTACACTAAAGAAATCCCACTTATTAATTAGTCAACTTCCTCCCACTTTTCTTATGTGGGACAATGAAACATGCACTTAGTTTATTTTACAAACAAACTTCCAACAATGCTTATAGGCAGTACCACATATTATATTAGATAGTAAACCTTGTTTTTTCTCTTTTCTCTTATGACCTTTAAGTTGTATCCGATGAATATGAGATCTCAACTAAGATCTCATCGGATATCATGCTTATAAGCAGTACCACATATTATATTAGATAGCAAACCTTGTTTTTTCTCTTTTCTCTTATGACCTTTTCAAGTTGTCTCTGATGAATACGAGATCTCAATTGAGATTGCAATATCACTCAATGCGTTGCGGTGTAAATATCAATGGAACTGACAGGGCATTGTTTTAATCTTCTAAGCCTTCTCTCCACATTCCTATTGACTCTATTTTTATACTTATGGAAAGTTAGTGACCTATGCTATATATTCAAGAAAAATTCCCATTCTCATGAACTCAACTTTTGCACCTACGAGCTTTCCGTAGGTGTGACGGTAGGTGCAAAGATAGTAGGTGCGATAATTGAGTCAATAAAATATCAGATGAAAAACTTATGTCCAATCAAAGTTTGGTCAAATTTGTCTAAACAACACATGACAACAATTTGTTTTTAAATTTTCCCAATTTGATGAATTCAAAACTATTCTGACTAGATGAATAAATGGTCTAAATGCTTAATAAATGTTGAAACAAGTATATGCATGAACATTTATAAAATGCAATGGATTTATGTAATCACTTATTTAAGCTTACTTATCTTACTATAGCAAGTAAGAGCTAAGAAGCTCCAATAATACCAATTCGGATATATATGTTTAACACATGCAAGTCGGACTATAATAGGCAATCACCAATCTTGACCATAAAGTAATCATATTGTCCAAGGAAACTAAAAAAAAAAATAATGAAAGTGCTTCAGATTCTATTCTATGAGAAATACAACCAACCCAGTTCAAAAACTAAATCTTCTCGCCGCTAATTGTCACGCATCACTTACTTCATTGCTTGGTGGTGCTATTATTGTCGATACTCGTCACTCTATTATGGGCCAACATCAATAGTTGTTTATGATGACCAATCTACTGATGGTTTCCAGCTACATATCTTCTTTTTGCTATGCTAATGTTGAACAACATCTCTCATCTTGTGACAAATATGTCATCGTCTAATGGGATCGACATTTTTTCACCTTCATCGGAGTCATCCACTTGGAGGCCGAATTTAGAGACTTCCAAGAGGTTCATTGGATTTCCCTCTTGGGATAGTTAGATCTCGACGTGAATACTAATTTTTCATGAAATTTGTCCATTTAGATGTTTATTGTGGAGGGGATGTTAATCTCTCCTCGGAATGGACAGATTCTCTGTAGCAATTTCCATTCAGGCCCGTGGTAAGTTACTGTACCCAATGTCCCAAGTGCCCAACGACCCAATGATGTACCTAATGCCATGGGAGCCCAACAACCCAGCGGTACACAAAATGCCACAGGAGGCCGCGCAACTGGAGAACCCAAAGAATCCAATGCCATACCCAATGCTATGGAAATTAATATCTTTTTACATCATTCTTTACATCGACTTTATTTTTGTACCTATACAACATTCATGACCCAATACTTAAAATCGTACAAAAATATTTTCAAGAAAAATTCCTTTTTCCTATTGACTTTATTCTTATACCTATGGAAAGCTAGTGAGCTAATGCTTTAACATCACATCTCAATATATTCAAGAAAAAAAAAATCCTTTCTCATTAACTCAACTTTTGCACCTACAAGTTTTCCGTAGGTGCGGTGGTAGGTGCGATAATTGAGTCAATAAAATATCAGATGAAAAATATATGTCCAATCAAAGTTTAGTCAAATTTGTCTAAAGAACACATGACAATGATTTTTTTTAATTTTTTTTCCCAATTTGATGAATTCAAAACTATTATGACTAAATGAATAAATTATCTAAATGCTTAGTAAATGTTGAAACAAGTAAATGCATGAACATTTATAAAATGCAATGGATTCATGTAATCACTTAATGTTTAAGCTTACTTATCTTACTATAGCAGGTAAGAGCTAAGAAGCTCCAATAATACCAATTCGGATATATATATGTTTAACACATGCAAGTCTACTATAGTAGGTAATCACCAATCTTGACCATAAAGTAATCATATTGTCCAAAGAAACTAAAAAAGAAAAAAAATGAAAGTGCTTCAAATTCTATTCTATGAGAAATACAATCAACTCAATTCAAAAACTAAATCTCCTCACCGTTGATTGTCACCATCGCTTGCTTCATTGCTTGGTGGTGCCATTACTGTCGATACATGTTGCTCTGTTATGGGCCGACATCAACAGTTGTTTATGATAACATCTACCATGGCTTCCCAGCTATAGATCTTCGTTTCCATTGCTGATGTTGAACAACATTTCTCATCTTGTGACTAATATGTTATCATCTAATGGGATTGACATTTTTTCACCTTTGCCGGAGTCATCCACTTGGGGGCCAAATTTAGAGACTTCCAAGAGGTTCATTGGGTTTAGATCGAATACTAATTTTTCTAGAAACTTGTCCATTTAGATGTTTATTGTGGAGGGGCCATTAATCCATCCTTGGAATGGACAGATTCTTGACAGCAATTTACATTCAGCCTCGTGGGAAGAGGAGTTATTGTACCCGATATCGCAGGTGCTCAAGTTAGCAGTGTTATACCCAATGCCTCAGGTGCCCAACAACTGTACACAAGAGATGCTCAATCGGAGAGCTTATAAAACCCAATGCCATACCCACCACTGGGGAAATTGATATCTTTTATGTCGTTCTTCCAATCGACTCTATTTTTGTACCTAAATAACATTCATGACTTGATACTTAAAATCGCACAAATATATTTTCAAGAAAAATGCCTTTTTCCTATTGACTCTATTTTTAAACCTATAGAAAACTAATGACCTAATCCTTAAAATTACATCTCCATAATTTAAGAACAATTCATTTTCTCATTAACTCAATTTTTGCACCTACAGGCTTTCTGTAGGTGCAACGGTAGGTGCGAAGATAGTAGGTATGATAATCGAGTCAATAGAATATCATATGAAAAAACTTATGTCCAATGATGTCCGATTAAAGTTTGGTCAAATTTGTCAAAAGAACACATGAAAACGATTTTTTTTCAATTTTTTTTACAATTTGGTGAATTCAAAACTATTCACAATCTTGAATATATTCAGATGTCTCCAGCACCCGCTGCCAATGGTGTCATCTTGTACTACCTCTAGCACATCCTTGAGCTCTAGTGCCTCCTGACCTCTCCTCCAGCAAGCTCACCTTCTCCTCTTTCTGTGCCATTGCCCTGGCAGGTCATTCATTGAATTTGATATTATATGAAAGACGAAAAATACAATGTGTCCTCTTTTTGGCGTAACATGCAGAATAAAAGTTTAGGGAAAACACAAAGTTAGCCCTACCCTCAAATATTGTCCAACAAAGGTTGCGATGATGCAATCTGTGATGGTTCAACGAACGCATTGAACTCATGCACATGGTGGTGGAATTCACCCAAGCCATTGAAGAAGGCAGAAATGGTGTCCAAGGTGCCAAAACGGCTCCCATCAAAATCAATCAATCATTTTTCGTCATAAAGGATTATGACCGCTTGCCTGTCGAATTCGAAAGCATAATAGTACGCTTCACCCCAAATTGACGCTACCTTGTTGAGATCATCCATTACGCTACCACATTGAGAGAAACAATAGGGATATTTAGGGTTTAGCAAAATAGAAAGAGAGAGAGGTTGGCAATTTAGGGTAAGACAGAGAGAGTGAAAGAGATGATAGCTTAAGGTGTCATGGAACTGCAGGATTTTATGAAATTAAGTGAAATTTGAGTTTCGAGGTTCGATTAAAGAGTTGTTAAGCTATGTATCTATATAGAAATGATAGCTAAGGTATTGTGTAACCATAGAATTTTACGAAACTTAATTCGAACTTATGGTTTGCCTGAAACATAATTTTGAAGTTTCTCATACATGATGAACAGTGCGCATCCAACATTTTAGGGTTGTATTTTGTTTGTTTTTGGCTCGATTTTAGGTCGGTATATATATATGTGTGTGTGTGTTTTTTTTAAATGGGTTTGGTGAAGAGAGTTATGATGGTTTATTTTCTTATAACCCGACTCCAAACATGAATTACTTTGATTCGTAACGATCAGTAAGTATTCAAGCCATTTATTCATCTATTCAAAGTAGTTTTCGAAATTAAGATCGAAATCTGGAATTAAGTAAAATTTGAGTTGTGAGTTCAATTAAGGAGTCGTTAAGTTGTGTTTGTATATATAAATGATAGCTTAGGATGTTGTAGAACCATAGGATTTTACAAAACTTGATTTGAGCTTATAAGTTCCTTGAAACAAAATTCTGAAGTTTTCCGCGCATGATTGATGGTGTGCATCCAAAGAAATTGGGGCCATATTTCGTTGGTTTTTAGCTCAATTTTGGATCGATCAAATTGGGGTTCACGTAATACATTGGAGGTTCTATCGACTATAAATACGTTTGAAATGAGGGTCGGAGGAAAGAGTTACGGTGGTTTATTTTCTTATAACCCAAACAGAATTTTTTGTTTATTTTCTTTCAACCTGGCCCTATACGTGAATTACTTCAATTCGTAACACTCCGTAAGTGTTCAAGCCATTTAGTTGTCTATTTGGAGTAGGCCGATATAGTAGTCAAGCCATTTAGTTGTCTATTTGGAGTAGGCCGATATAGTAGTCGTTCGCACCAGTGAAGTTGGAGAGGTGGGTGAAACACCCACTGCAAGTTGACTTGTGCTTCGCATAATGTTTCTCAACTGATAACACAGGTCCTTCAACCGACTTGTCAGCCTTGTACCTCGATTGAGAGACACTGTGCGAAGTGAATGGGTCATGAATACAAGTTAAGATATGCTGCGCGATCCTCTACCTCGCCTTCGGAAAGCGTGAGAGAGAGGAAGAGGAAAAGAAGACGGGCCAGTGAAGCCAAAGGAAACGGACAAAGAGACAAGGAAAGAAGGCCGGGCAGCCTAGCCCGGCCTGGTCTCGCTTGTTATCTTTTTTTTTAAATAATTTTTTCCTCTCTTTTTTTCTTTTAAAAGAAAAGAAAGAAAACCGATAGGTTTCAGGTCGACTTAAAAGGACATATAAACCCAGTAACCGTAGCCTCTCGCTATCGTCGCTCTTTCTCTCTCAGCTATCTCTGCAAACCCTAAATGGTTGCTGAAGCTCTCCATACCCTCGAGTTCAATAGAGCGGGTATGAGAATCTTCTATGGACCCAAATCCTCCCTCAATTTCGATGGAACGCATGTCAGTGAAGAGAATGCTATTTCAACGATGGTCAATGGTTAGGGCATTCCCATTTCAATGTGATGAATGTGATCTCACTTGTTGAACCCACCACGGGTTACCACATTGCTACATTCTTGGGAAGTACACTGGCAGCCCAACAAAGAATGTTCAACCAAGTTTCTCTCCCTCAAGTTTGTATACCCAATGCCTCAAGTGCCCAATGACCTAATAGTATACCTAATGCCATGGAAGCCCAACGACCTGGTGGTACACAAGAGACACTCAATCGGAGAGCCCATAAAACCCAATGACATACCCTGTTGGGGAAATTGATATATTTTATGCCATTTTTCCCATCGACTCTATTTTTATACCTACATAATTCATGACTCAGATCCTTAAAATCGCACAAATACATTTTCAAGAAAAATAGGTTTTTCCTATTGACTCTATTTTTATAGCTACATAAAACTAATGACCTAATGCTTAAAATTACATCTTCATAATTCAAGAAGAATTCATTTTTTCATTAACTCAATTTTTGCACCTATAGGCTTTCTGTAGGTGCGACATAGGTGCGAAGATAGTAGGTGCAATAATCGAGTCAATAGAATATCATATGAAAAAATTTATGTCCAATTAAAGTTTGGTCAAGTTTGTTTAAAGAACACATGAAAACGATTTTTTAAAAATTTATGCAATTTGATAAATTCAAAACTATTCTTGATCTTGAATATATTGAAATGTCTCCAACACAACTGCTAATGGCGCCATCTTGTCCCGTAGTACCTCTAGCACATTCGGGAGCTCTAGTGCCTCTGGCCTCTCCCCCAACAGGCTCCCCGCCTCCTCTTGTTATGCCATTGCCCTGAGCAGGCCATTCATTGAATGTATGTGTCCTCTTTATGGCGTAACATGCAAAATAAAAGTATAGGGGAAACACAAAGTCAACCCTGCCCTCAAATACTGTCCAGCAAACGTTGCGATGATGCAATCTATGGGTTCGACGAACGCGTTGAACGAACATGGTGGTGAAATTCACCCAAGCCATTGAAGAAGGTGGAAATGGAGTCCAAGGTGCCAAAACGACTCCCATCAAAATTGATCAATCCTTTTTGTCATAAAGGATTATGATCGCTTGCTTCTCGAATTCGAAAACATGATAGTACGCTTCACCCCAAATTGACACTACCTTGTTGAGATCATCCATTACGCTACCTCGATGAGAGAGAAACAATAGGACTATTTAGGGTTTGGCAAAATAGAAAGCGAGAGAGAGGTTGGCAATTTAGGATGAGTTAGAGAGAGTGAAAGAGATGATAGTTTAGATGGAACTGTAGGATTTTATGAAATTAAGTAAAATTTGAGTTTTGAGGTTCAATTATAGAATTGTTAAGCTGCATATCTATATAGAAATGATAGCTAAGGGTTATACTGTAGAATTTTACATAACTTGATTCAAACTTATGGTTTGCCTGAAACAGAATTTTGAAGTGTATCACACATGATGAACAATGTGCATCCAAAGACTTTAGGACCGTATTTTGTTTGTTTTCGACTCGATTTTGGGATGGTCAATTGGGGTTGTAGTATGTTGAAGGACTTTATATTGACTATAAATATGTTTGAAACGGATTTGATGAAGAGATTTATGATGGTTTATTTTCTTTTAACCCAACTCCATATGTGAATTACTTTGATTCGTAACGATCGGTAAGTATTCAAGCCATTTAGGCTACGTTTGGTCGTTCGGATTTCTAATCAGGATAGGACTGGATAGGATATGATATAAAATTCTTGGATTTTTTATATCATATCCATTGTTTAGTGAATCGCAGCATTAAAGTCGGAATATATTCACATCATATCATATACATCTTTTTAAAATAAACGACATATCATTATAAATGAACCTAAATTTTTTATTTATTTTTTTTGGTAAAGGATGAACCTAAATGTTCATAAATGGAGATAGTGAAAATCTCTCATAGTACCATTCCTTAATTCATTTTTATTTTTTTTTATTTTTATTTTTCCTATTTTTTAAATTATTTTCTTTATTATTTCTTTTTTCCCCTTTTATCATTCTTTAATAAAATTTTATCAAATAGTATTCAAGAGTCGAGATTGAATCATAAATTTTCATAAATATTCTACAATATATCACTATTAGACATTGATATGATTAAAATATGTAAATGTTATCTATGTTTTCCTAAAAATAGTCCCCAGTACGTCTATTTAAATTTGAATTGAAACTGAGGAAGTCATTATCGAATGCGATGGAATTTATCTAACAGAACTTTCACCAGATTGGACACATTTGTTAACATAGGAATCACCAATCAATAATCGGTCTTGATTAGACATTTTCATAAGATTTTGAATGAAATTGTGATAAAAGAAATTAAGTTGTTCGGTGAAAAATAATATTGTGACTACTTACTAAAATTAAGCATGGCGAATAAAAGTGCAATTAATTCATAAGCATGTGTTCATAGGTGCCACACGTCAATGCCCGATGCTGACCAACAATTTTGGTAGAATTCCAAACGAAAATTTTTAAGAGAAGAATTTATCGGATATGCTTGGTAACCTTTATATTTTTAAAAATAATTTCCATTCTCGAGAATAAATAAGTAGATTTTTTTTTTATTTCCATTCCAAACCGATTCCCTGTTTTTAATTCTTAGAAATAGAAAAATTAATTAACGTTATGCAATAAATTTCTATTTTTTTCTGAAGGGAAAGACCGGAAAAATAGAAAAACATGATATTTACCAAACAGGTCTCTATTTTTTAAGCAAAAAACCACATCAGGGTTAAAATTGTAATTAAATAAAGTATGAGGACCAAAAGTGAAAATTTCCAAAACTGCAGGGACCAAAAATGCATAAACAAGAAAAAGTGCCTGCTGCATATTTCTTGATGCCTAAGCCTAGTCACTCTGTACAAAAGAGGAGAGCTCGTCGCAGAAGAAAGTCGCAGACGACGAGCACTCCTAGAGAGAGAGACAGAGAGAGACAGAGAGAGATCGAAGCTCGGAAGGGTAAGACGCTCGAAGCGCGAAGGATCGGAAGGCCGCCATGGCGAGGTACGACAGGGCCATCACCGTGTTCTCCCCCGACGGCCACCTCTTCCAGGTGGAGTACGCCCTTGAGGCCGTCCGCAAGGGCAACGCCGCCGTCGGCGTCCGCGGCACCGACACCATCGTCCTCGGCGTCGAGAAGAAGTCCACCGCCAAGCTCCAGGACTCGAGGTGAGCCCCGGCCGCGCGGGGGTTCGCGCGTCCGCGCGTGCGGGTGCGATTGGCTGTTTTGATTTCGGATTGATCTGGTTTTTTGGGGAAATGCGAGTAGCTAGGGTTCGTTCGGTTTGTGTCGATCCCCCGATGGCGTCGATGTGGACCGAGGATTGGTTGAGTTGGTGAGTCGATTGGGGGTTTTAGGTCTGGGGAAAGCAGGAATTGTCGGGTTCTTTTTTTTAGCTGGGATCAGATCGTTTGTGGAAATTATGCTCTGCGAATTCTCCGATTACAACATGATTGAACATGAGATGTTTTTTTAGAAAGAGAGTTGCTTTCTTCGGTTTCGGAGTGGGAAAGTTTAGCAGAGGAGGAATGGAGTAATAAGGAAATGGAATATTCAGGTTTCAACTAGAAGGTACTGAATTTTGCTGTCGAGATTTTGGAGTTGGGGCTTTACTTGGACTGGTGGAACTTTGTGCTATCTTGGGGCTGAAGTGCTGTCTGAAATCTAACTAATCTATGGAAGCTCAAAGTTGTGGTTATATTTTCTTATGCAAGGACAATTCAACTAAGCCTATTTTAAAGATTGTAGGATTACTGAGATTAGGTGGTAAAGTGAGTTTAGCAATGATATCATGTATCTTTTAAGATCATGACCTAAAAGACTATCCAACAGTTGTCGCTCTCTTTTATTTTTTTGTTTGAACACATGTCAAGACTTTGAGGCTAAATTGTCCAGTTCAAATTGAGAGGATTCACATGCTTAGTAATTGGTGGTTAAATATTGGAGGATGTTTATTCATCAAGCTTATAGGTATGGTCGTTAGTTAGGTGACGCATCATCATTGGCGAATCCTTTCAATGTTGACACACTAATATGATTTGATTTACTAAGGAAGCTTATGCTAGGTTGATTTATTTTGTTCACTGTGACTTGTTGGTATCTCATTGACCTAATGGTAGTATGTAACCATATGGACTCAGGGTGCATGTTAGATAAGCCGACATGAGCCTTTTGCCTGGAAGTGGTAAAAATTGTATTAAGATGACCAAGTGTACGTGTGTAAATAGATGTTTCCACCAAAATCTAAGTGGTATTTTGAAACTTAAATCTTGGTGACACATAAGCATGTAAATCTTCTTTACAACCGAAAATTGTTATCGACACTTTCATATTGCTCTTTCTCTTTCTTTTGTTGGTTGAACTATGCTCTGACATATATGCTTCTTCTGTATACAGATCGG
This sequence comes from Eucalyptus sp. ANBG9806169, assembly GCA_014182395.1. Classification (NCBI taxonomy): domain Eukaryota; kingdom Viridiplantae; phylum Streptophyta; class Magnoliopsida; order Myrtales; family Myrtaceae; genus Eucalyptus; species Eucalyptus sp. ANBG9806169. The sequence goes on along the minus strand of CM024581.1, from coordinate 27,680,369 downwards.
TGAGGAAGATTGTTAGTCTGGATCAGCACATTGCATTGGCCTGTGCTGGCCTTAAAGCAGATGCTCGTGTATTAATAAACAGGGCACGAATTGAATGCCAGAGTCACAGACTTACAGTTGAAGATCCAGTGACCGTTGAGTATATTACGCGTTACATTGCTGGTCTTCAGCAGAAGTATACACAGAGCGGGGGTGTGAGACCATTTGGTCTTTCAACTCTGATTATTGGTTTTGATCCCTACACTGGCGCACCATCACTGTATCAGACAGATCCATCCGGGACATTTTCAGCCTGGAAAGCTAATGCCACTGGTAGAAATTCCAATTCCATAAGGGAATTCCTAGAGAAAAACTACAAAGATACTTCAGGGCAGGAAACTGTGAAACTTGCTATACGTGCATTACTTGAGGTAAGTTTCTCTGCGTTATTTCAGAGATGTGTTGACCTGTAGACTGTCTTGTTGATTCATTAGTGTATTCATTTGGATATTAGAGTATTTTTAAAAATTGGGTGGTTGGCTGGTGATAGTTGCCTTTTGTCTTTATAGCCCTTTTGCTCTTGGACATGAGTTTTACGTCCCCTAACTTGAACCCACCTGTTTTCCAACTCACGCATACATCCGAATGGATTTAATCCCCTTATCTGTGTCGCTCTTTATCTCTCTGTCAGCCTCAGGCACCTTCCTTGGAGAGTGTTTGCTTAGCTTTCTACTTCCGTGGCAGTTTTTCCATTTGCCTTTTACTTTTCAGCTAGTTTATATTGATGCGACAGTTATGAAGAAATGTTGTCCTTAGCAATCCAGCTGACAGTGGCTGATCAGGTTTTGGATGAATAGATGTTTTATATACATCAACTACGACTTACATAGACAATGCCTAATCATGATTGTTTTGTCTAACAATGCTTCTTAGAGATATCCAAGCCAATAGATAAGTTTTGTGAAAGCTACCTACAGTTGCATGATCAAATAGTTACTTACTAAAAGTCCCGAATTTATTTCCAGGTTGTCGAGAGTGGGGGAAAGAACATAGAGATTGCTGTGATGACAAGAGAGCATGGCCTGCGCCAGCTCGAAGAGGCTGAAATCGATGCCATTGTCGCTGAAATCGAGGCTGAGAAAGCAGCTGCGGAGGCTGCGAAGAAGGCCCCTCCTAAGGAGACTTGATTGCCTGCCGTTTCTTCCTGGCCCGTGACATTCTCATAGTTTTTTCCTCTCTTCACTTATCTTCTGTCGCTAGATGCAAACTGAGGATGATGCTATCGCAGCCTTTTAAGGTCCCGAACATATCTGCTTCTGATTTATAGTTGTGTTAAGGACTCGTGTTCACGTGTGGGGAAGAAGCTGGCTTTCGCTGCTCCCTGCATTGTAGTTGTTGTTATCTGCATGACGCCGTGAGATTCTATTGGAGAAACAGCATTTTACGTTCCCGGTCAAGGTTTGATTGGGCTCATCGATGACTTTTGCTTCTTTTGGAACGCGTTGCAACGAGGATGCCTTCAAGTTCACTGAGAGTTCTGCCAAATATTTCCCAGAGGAAAACCGTTGTCGAATTAAATCTTAATTGAAATCAGTTACGGAAGCAATTAACACGCAGTATCTCTATAACCTGAGCATTTAGACGTGCCTGATGAGATGCACATGGTGACACGTTATCGGTGGATTTTGCCCTTAGTAATTCGTGTGCAAAGGTGCTGTTTGGCCATGCGATTAGATTATTTTGTGCACACTTTTACTGTGAGATACATTAGATCAATTTTTTTGTGTTTTTTTTTTTTTTTGGTCTAAACATTAGATTGATGCGTTGCCCATGTTCAGACTATTGTGTCGATTCTTCATGTGGAAAATCAACACATGGGAAAGACAAGATTAGCTGTAAATGAACGGTCCGGGGGCTGTCTTATTAACCATACGAAAGGAGCAATGATAGCCCCTCCTCTCTCTCGACGTGCTCTCGGGTGCATCGTTGGTAATGCCTTTTGCCAAAATCACTGTGCAGCCTTCTGTGACGAGGCCCGCGCATTCAGCATATATATCGTACGCTGCTCCTTTTCGAGCTTCATACCGCTATAGTTGAAGGCAGGCACGTACTAAGTTATCAACGCACCAAAAAAAAGAAAAAAAAAAAAGGCGCGGGCTAAAGCACGGTAAGTTGATCGAAGAATCGGTCTTGATTTATATATTTGACTAGCCCCAATGAACATCAAGGCCTATTAGCTCAGTTGGTTAGAGCGTCGTGCTAATAACGCGAAGGTCGCAGGTTCGAGACCTGCATGGGCCAAACAACATTTTCGAATTTTCCATCGTCCTTCTCTTTTAAAGTGTTTTACTTCTGTATATGTATAGGCCTTGATGTTCATTGGGGCTAGTCAAATATATAAAATCAAGACCGATTTTCGATCAACTTACCGTGCTTTAGACCCCGCTTTTTTTTTTTTTTTTTTTGGTGCGTTGATAACTTAGTACGTGCCTGCCTTCAACTATAGCGGTATGAAGCTCGAAAAGGAGCAGCGTACGATATATATGCTGAATGCGCGGGCCTCGTCACAGAAGGCTGCACAGTGATTTTGGCAAAAGGCATTACCAACGATGCACCCGAGAGCACGTCGAGAGAGAGGAGGGGCTATCATTGCTCCTTTCGTATGGTTAATAAGACAGCCCCCGGACCGTTCATTTACAGCTAATCTTGTCTTTCCCATGTGTTGATTTTCCACATGAAGAATCGACACAATAGTCTGAACATGGGCAACGCATCAGCATCTTTTTCACCGAAGGTTGACCAGGAGATAGTATATATAATTATCAGTTGCAAACTGAACGTGCACATTTCACATCTTGCTAGTAAACTGCAGTAAGCAGACTTCGCCAGCATTATGCTGCTGCATCTAGTTTAACAGATGGCTCAAGAAAGGATTTTAGTTCGCTCATAACTTGTCAAGATCGAGAAAGACCTACGATTTGATTTTCCCTTTTCGTTTTGCTCCGCATACAATCTAACTTTCCTTGAAGAAGTAAAGGACGTAATACACAAAGGAAAACTCCAAAATTTTACTCAACCTAATGCTATACAAGGAACTCTGTTTGGCAAGACGACATAGCTCAGTTGGTAGAGCTCTGCTCTTCCAATTGGGTCGTCGTGATTCCGGGTTAGACATCTAATGCAAGCAGGAATACACATACAGACCCATAATGAGGATACTGTACATACTAGGGGAAGCAAACCGCAGAGCTCTTGCACATTATCATGAACAGACTAGACTCCAACTCACCACTCCTCAATTTCATCATCAGATGTCTTCACTTCTCGGTCATCTAAATTGATCCCATCTTCAATCTCAGTGCTCAGCATCATCACTTCATGAGCTTGGAGTCTATGCTGAAGCCATTTACACGCAGGCATGTACTCAGTAGCTATTACTGACGTATCAATTGAGCTAACTCCATTATAAACCATGAATCTCTGTCTTAACATCTCATCCTGCATCCAAACCGTGACAAGATTTCAAAGGTATAAATTTTGCATGGCCAGAAAAATAATGGTCTCATCCAACATACTTTCTATGCCAACCACAGAGGGTGACATCAGTGGATATTGTAGAGTAATATAAGTGGCTCCGATCCTTATGAGTATATCAGTTACGGGCTGTTTGGAAAACAACAATAATAAAGCATTGCGTGCTTTCAAGGTCCAGGGTTTTTATTTTTTTAATTAAAGCATTTAAGAATTCAGTTATTACACCATGCAAAGGTGGGGATACAATGGCGACTTATTTAAGGAAGTCCAAATGACAAAAGCAGAAAGATCATGTTTGCAAAGTCTAACAACTAGAGGACAAATATCTGCTGTCGCAGCTGGATGAAGGCAGCATGAGTAGACCCAGCAAACTCAGGATTGTTCTCTTGATGATTAAAAATCGAATGCTACATTTCAAAAAGATTTAGAAGGGGCACAATACAAGCTGCAAGCATGCCAAATTAGTGTACCAAATGAGTTGAAATCTGTGAAGATAACGAGCTTAGTAAATTTAACATTTACTTGAAGGGCACACATTTGCTTGAAGGTCATTCTTCTACTGACTTTGCAATTTTCAATTTCAGAAATCCTCAAAAAAAAACAAAACAAAACAAAACAAAACAAAAAAAAACAAAAAAAAAACAAATAAATAAACAACAATCATGATGAGTAGAGAGTTCCTTGATAAAGCGAATGGAAGATGCAAAGGGTTAACGCCAAGCATACCTTATTGTGCAAAGAGAATTTCTCACTCTGCCAGAGTTTTGGCTTACGAATGGAATGCCACCTGCACCTCATAAAGGATTGGCAGGTAGTTCATATAAACATTTGAAATTACTCAAAAAAGAAAAAAGAAAGACAAACGTAAATAGCATGCTCAATATGTATAAAGGGAAACCTGGGGGGCAATGGATGAGAGTTTCCAAAAAGCACCCCTCGAACAGCAATTGAAGCAGCAGCTGACTGTACAACACCCTCTGCCTCATAATTTCTAGCTACTGCTCCGTGAAAACTGTGCAAGAGCACATCAGCATCACCCAAATAAGAAAGCACAGCAGAGGCATCATCGACAGCCTCCTCATTAAGAAAGTCTAGAACTGCAACAGGAATTATAGAAAGAGTCCATCAGCAGTAGAATGGTCGTTGCTAGCAATCTTATCTCTTTGTTTTTGAAGAAAGCACAGAGCACAGCTATGTCGGAAGGGGAGAAGTACCATTTTCATGCAGAAAATCAGCAATTGGTCTTGCTTGCCCATGTGCCTGAGAAAGGACCTTCTCTGGAGCATCCATCTTTAAGGGTAATCTCATAAATTTCTCTTGCATGGGGTGCAGATCTTTCCCTACAAAACAACAAAAAGCGGCACGCAGGTAATCACACAGAAACATGCCGTGTAGTAACCTTAACCTTGCTTACACCCTACTAAGTCACATGCAGACAGCACAAGCACATGCCAAGATGTCTCCCATCAATATATCATGATAAGAAGATTGTAAGTGCGGTGACTGGAGAAGACAGTGCCATCATGGGGCCAAAGCTAGATACATCCAAACGAAATCACAATAAATCTCAAGCCTTCATCAAAACTTACCTGATGGAGAAACACTCTCTCTTTTGTTATGGAGAAACTTTCCCAGGGCATGGAAGAGAGAGATTGTCTCATCTCTGCTAAAATGAAGATCATATACCGTAGTTGGACTTGACGAAGAAAAGGATGGCCAGTCCACCTTAAGACAAAAAAATTGTAAGGATGTGATTGCATGTCGGATGTCGCCTCCACTTGCCTTCGCTAGTAAATCAATCTGTTCAGAAGTCACATTGCGCTTCTCCTGTCTACATATTTTGGAAAGTATCCTCTTAACGCCATTACTGGTGATAGGATTAAATGCAATCTGAGAATTTCAAGGAGATAGGCTACACGTCAGGCACACGAGTAAAATATGTATATTATCCAAGGATAACTGTAGAACTAGTTCAAGAAGCTGACTTTATGAGCTCCAGCACTTTCAAGGGACAAATGGAGTTCCTCTAAGAATCGTGCTTCCCTGTCAGCTGAATCCACTCGACCATAATCAGTTATAAGAATAGCTGTTGGTATATGAGTAGATTGCACAAGAAGATGTAGACAGTTCTGCAGTCTTCTACGTGCAACATTCCCATGCGCCATGGGTAGATCATCAATGAGGAGTATTGCTGATGATTTTGACTCTCCAGCAGATGATTGAGAAATCAGTCCATACTTTCTTGTTCTCTCAACAAAAGCTTCAAACTCATCCAACTTAGATACATACTGCCCTGACAGTAGATCAAAATAACTCATCAATAAATAAGGAAGTGACATGTGTTCACTGACAGAACTTAACCATAAGAGATTCAATAAACCAATTGATGTTTATATACCTGCGTTACTGTTATGGACATATTCCTTCCAGACTGTTGGAGTAGGCGTGTTCCACTCACACAATGTGGCTCCTAGGTGAGATGCAACAACATAAATAGTAGCCTGCGCAACAGATCTCTTATTTCAACATTGCAATGCTTGAACTTCTACGGTGCCAGCACTAAGTGCAGAAGTCATGAGACAATAGTCCATTCAGGTGACAAATGAAAGAGCATTTTTTCCTTTATCAGATACCAGAAGGTTAGAAGAATCAAATGAAAAACAAAACGCAGGCAGGGGCAGACAAAAAGTATCATTATCCTTAAGCCAAATGTTTGGTTGCACGCCCCAAAATACACTTTTCCTCAGATTCAGGGGAATAAAGGAAATTCCAAGATTGTGCATTTATTCAGCAGACAGCCGCAGATCAGTTTAAAAACTCAAAATTAATACACCGCACTATGAACAACATAATCAGATTTGGAATAAGTTAGTGTCAAGTCCATGTCAATCATATAAAAGATTTTCTACACTTCCTGTCCACACTATCAAGTAGAGATCCAATCATAGGGAGATAACAAGGGCTTGTTCATTTAGTTAAGTTCAAGTAGAAAGTACATTTTGGCTTTCTCGCTAAAATTTAGAAAAAAATTCCAAGTTTCAAAAGATTGTAAAAAAAATACATGAGAATCTATGTGTCGATATTTGTATATCATGAAAGTTTTGGGTGCTTAGTGCCAAAAAAAAGTCAACATGCATCCGCCCCCAGATTTAGATTAAGCAAAAGTAAAAGTCTATACAAACAGACCTTAAAACTAGGCATGATGAAATAGTCGAAGCAGTTTCTGCATAACCTGCCTGAGAGATTAAATAGAGAATAATTTTTGTGGGCACATCCAGTTTCGGAAAGCAAAACATTTTCAAGGTTTGGACCAACTTCACATTAAGAATAGAAATAAACCACAAACAAACCAGTCAAACCAACAATGTTTGTGGTCTAAACTAGTGTCTCCAAGTCCAACTTCATAACTATGCCACTTCAGACACAAGAATGCTGAACTGAAAAATGCATCAATATATTCACCCGATATAATTACAAGAAGTATGCTTGAACTGGAGATATGACTAAAGCTCACATCTTCATTAAGATGTTTGTTCAATATAAGAGAAAGGAAGACATACAGATTTTCCTACACCAGCTGGCCCAGTAATAACAAGAACATGATCACCGAGGTTATCCTGCAATTTAAGAATGCGGAGGATTAATTTCCACAAGGAAGGGAAAGAAGAAATAATTTTCCACAGGTCGTCCTTTTAGTGATTATTCTATTATGCAGAAAGGAACTACACTTCGTTGCCAAAACATCCCTATTTCTTGGAGACTTAAATCTGTCTTTGGAATGGATACCATTATGTAATATTTCATGGAAGACACCAAAACCACATAGACCATAACAATCATTACAATCACGACCACCATCACCACTATCGTCATCATCATTTAAGAAAGCTTCCAATTTATGTGCGCAGGAATTTTGTACCCATGCAGATAGTCAAACATTTGCTGATAATAAGCACAAGGTGAAAAGTCAAAACAGCTTATATTGTATTATACACACTCTTATGGCCATCCACCACTTAGTTCAACGGCAGCAGAATCACCCATCAATCCTAAACACGCCCACATGCAAAGACAGCACCAGATCACAACGGTTCATAAACCTTTGTCAATAGTATTGCTAAGAAGACCCGTCCTGAACAAGTTTCCAACTAAGTGCGTCCTTTTAGAGGGTGAACACCTCATATTGGTAGCCCTCATGAATGACGGAAGTACCTTTGAAGTAATCAATCGTTCCTCAAACCATGATTTCACTTCTTCAACCTACAATCAAAAAATAATCAATATCATGACCTTCAGTCTTATACACAAAAATTGAGCAAGCTGGATCAACCTTTTTCTTGTGTACTGCAAGCTCTTCAAAAGTACATGGTTTATACTTATCAACCCATGACTCCTTGGCAGTGCTCCTACCAAAACCTGCTCCACATACCATTCGGAACAACTAAGGGCTACCAGATAAAGGAAACAATAGAAACACACCAACAAACAAAAGCAGATTCGTGAAACAAAATACATTCTGAAGCTCAAACTTAGAGAATAAAAGGACCAATATCATCTAAACACCTCAATGATAATATAAAGCGCAATTAAAGACTGTAGAGCTTTTGTTTAGTGAATAACCCTTGATGACAGTATTAAATCATCTCTATTTGCGAGGTCATAATCCTTTCTCAGTGTTTTAAAAAACTTCCTTCTAAGATTGCCCCTTCACCCCTCGAGGCTCACCCTGTATCAACTCTTGTTCGAAAGACCAGCTAAGGATGTGACAACCGGCACATAAAGTTAAATTGCTTTGTATCACATTTCACTTGGGCAGTTAATAACCCATTCCAATTGCTGAACACTGAGAGCCTTCCACTATCACTAGATGTCACCAAAAAAAAATATGCAAGCGACGAAATAATGCTTCCCAAGCAACAACATAGTGCATACTAAAACTAGGGCACAATAAATATTTTTCGAAAAGAAAAAAGGCAAGGGCATACCCGTTGTTACCTTGGCACCAGTGAATACTTCATTGAAGTCTTCCTCTAAAAACTGAAACTGCAATAGGTTAAACCCAATATTTCAGAAAGTCCAGTAGCAGGCTCAATTTCAAATTTTTCATTCTATTTCCCCTCATGAACTACTTCTATTGCCGCCATTCCTTAAGCAGACTAAAAGAGCCATTTTCACTCCATTTTTATCGGCAGTTCTCCAGGCAGCTTAAGTATCACTAGCCACCACTGACCAGTGACCATAAATCCCCACACTAAGATGAAGCACTCATACTAAGTTGAAACGCAACAAATACATAGGACGTAAGAGCCTTCTCCTAATCGGAATAAACGGACGATCACGGAGAAACGGGATGACATCGGAGCAACCATACCTCGTCTACAATGGAGGACCGCCTGCACGACGACGATCGGGATCGGGAGCCCGAAACCCGAGGCTTCTTCGCTCTCCTCGGCTCCGGCCGAGCAAGGTGCGGCTTCGCCGCCGGCTTCGAACGGCTCCGACTCGAGCTCAGCACACCTTCGCCTTCGCCTTCGCCTTCATCGCCTCCGTCGTCCGACGACAAAACGACGACCGCGTCCCTCTTCCCCATCGCGAAGCGCCAAGGTCCGACGATCGCCGAACGGCCCTAGCTCACGGCATCGTCGGCGCTCGGCGAGGTTCTCGGATGGGAACAGAGGGAATGGCGATTGCGGAGAATGAAAATGGCGGGATTGGATAGAGAGAGAGAGAGAGAGAGAGAGAGAGGCGCGGGTTTTCGCGAGGCGTGGGTGACAAGCCGAGGGCGGAGGGTTTTGCTCGGGTGTGCGACGGGAGTACCGTTGAACGCGTGAAACCCGAACGAAACGACACCGTAGCGTAGACAATTATGCCATAATGACATTATAATCAAGTTGACATGAGTTGACATATTATGATTATGGAAATTCAATGCAGATCACTCCCTCTAGAATTGATTTCTGCTTTCTCTTTTCGATCCGAAATCAAGAGCAATGATGACACGTACGACTTCGTCTGTAAATTAAAGTATAACGACCATATCTATCACGAATCTCCTTTGATTTCAACATAAAAGCACAAGAGAGCTCTCTATGCAGCTTGAAGATTGAAATACAAGTAGTGGATCGCTCGATTCGCGCTTAGTTAATTGATTTTTTTTTTTTTTTTAATCAATGAAGATATGGTTTAGTTAATAGATTTTATCTTCACAAACGAAAGAAATGCCTAAAACGCTCGTTAAAGTGACTATACCAAGAAAATTTACAATACTTGATAATTCGAGAATCGAAATATTTCTTTATAAGATGCTTCGAGGCACTAATTTAAGGACCCAAATCAGTATTTTTGAATTTTATCACGTGATTTTTTTGGTCAAAAAAATTTGAGATTCCACATGAATTGCAATTGTCAAAATTTGAGATGCCTGACAATATAATCGAACATGAAAAATACATTCGCAAACCAGGAACGGGATAAAATCTCAATGCGGGGGGGCGCTGGAGGTGAAAATCCAAAGGCTTGCTCGAACTCTTCTTCCCAAAGGCCGTCGACTGCAACTAGCTCGTTCCTAAAGGTCCCGCGTCCCTGTCCCGTTCTCACGAATCTCTACCTTCTCCGGCTTTGCTCGGCGCACTCTTCCCGTCGCCGCAACGCACCTGGACGGCCAGCATCTTCAGCACGTCGGGGCACAGACTGCCCGCCTTGTCGAAGTTCTTTCCCTCCACCTTCACGGAACACTTGCTTCTTCCCAGGCAGCGCTGCTCGAGCACACGCAAAATGCGGACGAGCGTTAAGGGCACGAGCAGTTTCTCGGCTCGAAAGTTGAACAGACGTTGACAGACTAACTGGCAGACTAGGAAGAGAAGCGAGTAGACTTAAAGAGAGCGAGCTAGTTACAGCACGGGATTAAGTCGGAAATGTAGTTTCTTGGTTTGCCGCGGGAGATGTCGATGTGGGAAATACTTGCGCGGCATTTTATGCATTGCGACGGCAATGAATGGGCGCGCGTGCTGTGTGTGTATGTTCGTGTGGGTATGTGTGTAAGAGAGAGGTAAGAAACCTGCTCAACAACTTTCTGGCTCTTGGCTGCTGAACAGTTGCCGACGCCGTAACTTCCACAAGTGCCAAATGGGTCGCCGTAGCTCGCGAACTCAACCTTGACAATCTTCTTGTCCTCCGGGCACTGCAAATGAGCCCTCGGCTTCATGTCATCCGCAACAGTTCGAATCAGACCACCGTTTGTTTTCCACGATTTCACAGTCGCCGGATCGCGTTCATGGATGAAGCTACAGACGACATCTCGGTTCACTGTCAAGATCTTGACACCTTCAGGATTTCCTTCGATTTCCTCCAACAGAACGAGAAGGTTGTTTGTCGGCTTCAGGAACCCTCTTGGAACATGGTATCTGCAAAAAGAAGTCATCCATTTTCTGTTTTTTCTGTTTTTTTATTGCAAATTGTGAAATACTTACACATCCTGGGATGGCCTTCCTAGAGGATTCAGGTAAGACGACCAGTATCTGCCAATGCTCTTGCCATTGACCCAGGCCATGCCCTTTGACATCGTTCCAAGTTGCATCGCCACAGGATCGTTTCCTTCAGGAGCATCAAAATAAGCCTAGGAATCGGCTAAAATCTATCAGAACATTTTCGCATGAATCTTCTTCTTCTTCATTTGGCAATGAATGGGAAATTCTGTCTCTGATGTACCTTGTACCAGGTGAGAGATTGTCCGTGTCCTTTAGCTTTCGTCCACTGTACCCTGTGAGAGCTCCTTTGTGTGTAGACACGGAGTTTTTCACCGTCCATGCCTACCTGCAGCATCAGGACTGAGCCTGGGTTTGTCTTTGTTTCCTGAGACTTTCGTGTGAAAAAATAGCGACGATTTGATTACCTTATGCGCCCATCCATTGAGCGACAGATCGAGGGTCCCGGTGTTGAGGCCTTTGAGTGTCACTTTGTGGACTCCAGCAAACCGGTGCTCCAAGTAGGCTCCGCTATCCTGAAGCATAATAAAGATTGGGAAGTGACAAGACAACACGTCTTTCACGTCACGTTTGCAATGTAAAGGAGAAAAAGACACCAAGACAGTGGAAGGATTCTACCGCGTCATTACCGGAAAACCAACTGTCGCACCGAGCAGAGATATGTTATTGAGTCCAGGCTTTAGTTCGATTGGTTTCTGTAAGACGAAGCTCTTCTCTATGTTGCTTCCATGACCAGACCCTGTGAAGCAGGCGAAATGTACTCGTGAGAAATTAAGGATTACTGAGTATTTGTCACATCCTCCTTCTCCAGGACTGTACCAGATGCCCCGAGAATGTCTGGACAAGTAGCCCTTTTGCCGAAAATCCGTCGAAACAACAAGACCAAGGATAAAATGCAGTACCTATATACTCTCCGTTGACAAAGGCATGCATCAAGTGGCCAAGATTCGCCACCTGAAGGACTGGAATGATGTCCTTTCTAAAGGGTAAGTCGGTGGGATACAATTTAATGCTGTCAAACAACAAGTAAGGACATATTGAAGTTCTATTAAGTAGTAAGGTAACTTAGGACGCAGTTTAGCTTCCCGGTTTTTACTTCTTGGAGGAATGCTTAGTTGCTTACCTGGTAACATACCACAGATAATCTGTCGTGTCTTTTGTCATGCTCATCAATTCTAGAGGAATCTTTGACTTGATAGGAGCATCGCTGGTCGTCGGAATATTGTCCCGCCACATTTCCCACTGTAGATTCTTGTTAGCTATCTCTGATTGATGATAGTTTCTCGAACTGTGCTGCGAGACAACCTGAAAATACATAGACGCATTACAACTTGCATAGACCTCACTAGAATTCACTCGAGTGAAAGAAACAAGAGCTGGTCTCCAGTGGTACCATTCCCGTGTTATAGACCACAGTCTTGCAATCGGCGAGGATGCTGATAGATCGCTGAGGTAGGTAATACTCAATGCCCTTGAACATCACTTGTCTAGGAAGCTGAGTATTATTGTTGGATAGAAAGGCTGCACAGATGCTAGTACCTGGTTTCTCGTAGACTTGGGCCTGCAATGTAAAATTTGCTCAGCTTTGTCGCATCTCTGTTCGAGGGTAAGCTGAATCTACTGAATATATCAGGTTTCGGGTTTGGACCGTGCTTTCGTTTCCTATTTTTATACCTCGAGTCCTTCTCCCAAATTTTGGACCGTGGGAGTCCCCCAAAGCAGGGCTTTCTTACACAACATCAAAGCCGAATGCAAGTCTCTTAAGTGACCCCATTTTGGCTCCCTCAACAGACCTACATATAGTAAATTACTGCTTCAGTACAAGCTTATTCAATGATTCAACCTAGCCATATCCTAAAGAAAATAAATCGCCATAGCTGGCAAGCTTTGTGAATTTTCTCGATGACTATTCATTGGAAAGACCGAATTTTTTTAGGCGGAACCGTTTAGTCCGGAAAATAGGAACGGCATAATGGTAAGTTCAGTTCTTATGGACAAACAGAGGTTCAATCGAACAAAGAACCAGGGAGACTTACCGTATTCATCGATGGGAGCTTCATCGTAATATCGAGTAGTTACAAAAGAGGATGGTGTTCTGCCGAAATTTGTTCCACCGTAGTACTGCCAGACACAACGATACAAGTAGTCCGCCATACCAAAAGGGTCTTAAACCATATTGACCTACTACAGTTCATGTTAATTCTGTGGAGATGGGCTAAACATACCATGTAATAGTTCGCCAAAGTGCCGTTTTTGGAGAAGAAACGAGCGACAGAGTATGCGAGATCTTCAGCAGACCTTTGGGATGGAGGGTCACCAAACACTCTGTATCTGTCATTTGGCCATTGCCTTAGTTAATGCATATGTAGAGCAAGTCTGAAACGATCTTACTTAGTCACTACGAAACTCATTCGTCCTGAAAGAGTAGCATCTACGATACAACGATTTTGATCTGCTAAGGCCGTGGAACATATATGGAGAAGAAATATCTGATGTTTTGGAAATACTTACTGAGCAGTCCAGTTCTCGGTCCACAGCCTAGGTTTATTGGGACTGTTCGGACCGGTGAAGGTATCCCCACAGTTTCTGCCGTTGCATGTGTTGATCTGCGCTTTATGTTTGTTTCTCGGCATGTTACAAAATGCTTAGGCATCGCCGTGAACAGATGACATATCAGGAACGAACAAAAATATCTTACCACAGGATCAGGAGCGTCCTTCTGCATGCACATAACCCACGGAACTCCCGTTTTGAGCCCCACGGCCATCGTTCCTGCCCACTGGATGTATCGAGTTCCTAGCGTTCTGTAAGCCAGCTGAATGTTGGTGTACTCATTCTCAATCTGCACTCATCAACAAGGAAAATTGAATTTTCTTGATCTAGCAAAAGATCATCTGGATTTCTTTTAAGTGCGATGCTCAACCTGAGATAAGATAATGGGGCCACCTTGAGAAGCAAACAACTTCTCATCCTTCATCTTCTTTATGATTACTTTGGTGAACTTTTTCATGTGGTACTGCAAATCAGAAGAAACCCCGAAACTCGTTAGGCATGCCCACTCCATCCAAGAGAACTATGAAGAGCATAATTTACCTTGAATGGTTCATCGTCGGTCCGAAACGTGATGTTCGGTACCTCTCTCAACCAATACGGGAAGCCTCTGCACAGAACACGATCACGAGACATGATAGCTGAAAGTCGTAAGAGGAAAGAAAGTGCAGCAGAATCAGATCATACCCGAAATTCCATTCAGCTTCTATGAACGGACCGACCCTTAGCGTTGCATACATTCCTAGCTTGCCGATCATTTTGATGAACTTGACCAAATCATAGTTTCCATTGAAATTGTACTGCAGGATAAGCTCAAACTGCGTAAACATCTCAAATCCTAGAAACAGCTCACAAAATAGGCAAACCAGCGAAGCTGAAGTGCTACCTGACCCTGCACTGGTTCATGAATGTTCCAAAAGACGTAAGTCTGAATCACATTGAGACCGCCCTTTTTCGCCTTCTGAAGAATGTCTCCCCACATCTAGTCCCAAAAACAAGAACAGCATCTGTCGGTTCCGAATTCCAAGTGAAATGACCTCAAACGAATATAAATAGAAACATGAGATCTACCTCGGGGGTACTACGCGGGTAATGGATGGAACCCGAGAAGAGAAGCTCTCTGCTTCCATTGATGATCAAAGACCTCGCATCATAAGTCACTCCTGGAGCTTCATCGGCCACTGCAGGAGCACCGAAATGAAAGCCAGAAGCGCCGCCAGAAACACCTGGCCTAATTTCAACATCTTCTGCTCTTGCATTATACTGCCAAAACTACCAATCTCGCTTAAAAACGTCTGTGGCTTCCTTTTCCTGGAGCGCGTTTTTGCTAATGGGAAAGATCGAGACTTCCTGGCAGAACCAGATGAAGACGCGCCGACATGGATCAACCCAGAAAACCGTCTTGCGAGAAGATTATTCTCCTCAGACTATGAGGATGCTGAAACGTAGGCGATCCGATGACGAAGAAGAAGAGGAAGAAGAAGGAGATAGTTCAGAGAAGAAGGTGGTGGGGGTGTGAGGCAAGGGTCACTTCATGTCATGTTCAAGTGAATGGTCTTGAGTTTCCGTTTATGTCGTTTCTTCTTCGATTCTCTTCCTCTTTGAAGCTACTGTTCTCTCTCTTCTCGCTCGCTAAATTTGGGAGATGATGACCGAGTCGAGAAGCGATCCGAATTTCTGGTTGGTGGCCGATGAACTCCTGAGGATTAGTGGAGGGAAGTGCCACACATTGAATGAATTCCCCCAATGACAAAACTTCTCTAATACTGATCTTTTTTTGTGTTGATAAATGTCGATGAGTGTTGGTAAGTACCAAAAAAATCATTAGTAGTAGGGAAAAAAAAAAGGACCGATGACTTTTTTTCTAGGTTAACTTACTTATTATATCACCAATTCTTTTTCTTTTTTTTTATAATTTGCATATTAGTAACTTCTGTATTGACCTACCAATTTTTATTTGCATAACTTGCCAACGCTTCGGATTCACTAACTTTTATATGAATTAGGGGTTGTTTGTCAAACAATACCCGATTCTGATTTTTTGTTCACGGGAGTAGTTTTGGAACAGAATCTTTAAAAAATTTTGTTCCCGGAACAAATTTGGAGTAGAATCAAGAATAAAAAAAAAAGTTGATTCTTGTTCCGGGAACAAATTTGAGAATCAAAACCAACTCTTCTTATTCTTCCCTTCCGTCATCCCGCGACCGCTGTCCACCATCGCTTGCTACTGCCCGCCGCCCGCCATCCGACAGTTCGGCAAGCTCGCCGATGGTTGGGCAAGCCTCGCAACGCCCAACGCTCAACCCGGGCAAGCCTCGCCTAGCCGAGCCGCCCGGCTGCGGCGGGCCGGTGGAGGTCGGCCGCCCCACAAGAATAAGAAGAAGAATAGGAGAAAAAAGTAAAAAAATTATTTAAAAATTAAAATAAATTGATTTGAAACATAATGAATGAGCACAATACCAAACGCAATTCTATTTCTTTTTTTCTTTTTTTTTGTCGATCCTACTCTATTCCTATTCTACACTCACTCTCGGACTTTTGCCACGCTTCTTTGCGGGCGTGGGAGTCGAAACCCACTTGAAACTTACGCGTCCCCACCCCAACCGCCCTGAGAAGGTGGGGATTTGAACCCTCACCTCCCCTTCCATGTTGGAAGGGTGGCCACTAAGGGCCCGTTTGATAACCATCCAAACAAACAGCTGCATTCCGATTTTTGTTCCTGGAATCGCCTTTGGGACGAGAATCGCGTTTGGTAAAAATTTTGTTCTGGGAACAAATTTGTTCCCAATCGGTTTGGGACGAGAATCAAGAATCAAAAAAAGTTGATTCTTGTTCCGAACAAAATTGAGAATCAAAATTATTCTTCTTCTCTTTTCTTCTTCTTCATCGACCGCCATCTTGCGACAGCCGCCCGCCGCCGTTCGCCGCCGCCGGTGGCGGAGGCTCTCGTTTGGCCTGAAAAAAAAAAAAAAAAAAGAAGAATAGGAGGAAAAATAAAATAATAAAATAATAAAAAGAAAAAAAGAGAAAACTAAAAAAAAAAGGAAAAAAGGAAAAAGAAAAAAAAAAAAAAAAGGAAACAAAGAAAGAAGAATAGGAGAAAAAAAAAAAAATTAATAAAATAATAAAATAAAGAAAAAAAGAAAATTAAAAAAAAAAAAAAGGAAAAAAAGAAAAGAAAAGGAAAAAGAAAAAAAAGGAAAAAGGAAAAAAAAAAAAGAAAAAGAAGAATAGGAGAAAAAATAAAATAAAATAATAATAATAATTTAAAAAAGAAAAAATTAAAATTAAAATTAAAAAATTAAAAAAAGAAAATAAAAAGAAAATAAAGGAAAAAGGAAAAAGGAAAAAGAAAAAAAGGAAAAAAATTATTTAAAAATTAAAATAAATTGTTTTGGAACAGAATCAATAAACACGTTACCAAACGCAATTCTATTCCAGAATCAAAAAAATTGTAGATTACCAAACACGTTTTTTACTAATCGGTTCTAAAGTAATCAAAAATAATCATTTCGATCGTAATTTGTTCCTAGGAACAGAATCGTTGCCAAACGCGCCCTAAAACGCAATTCTATTTCAAAATCATAATTTTTTATAGTTATCAAACGAGTTCTTTTACTCATAATCAGCTTTTGGGAACATAATCAAAAAGAATCATTTCTTATCAGAATTTGTTCCCGGGAACAGAATCGTTACCAAACACACCCTAGTAACCTAAATCAAAGTGGCATAGTAGCTTTTATTATATTAAATTACCTAAAAGCATATTTACATATCTAAATAATATACCAAATCTTAATGATATTTTTGGCTCGGGCACTATTAAATTAAGGTAACATTAGAAGTATGATGCCATTATAAATTTAGGATATTATGAATCGGCATAGAAGTGAATTAAGTATGTGATAAGTTTAATCAATATCAATTTATCTTACTGCAAATTATATAAATAGTTTTATATGAATTGGATCAAATATATCATTTTAAAAAATTGAGTCAATTTTAAATATTTTTGTGAAACTATGATGAAAAAAAGGGACTATGTCATTTAAGAATATATTTGAAGATATCCGAAACGCCAGATTGTTTTTCTTTATCCACATTATGGAAGTGTCTAATGTCAAGATCATTTCTCTTTATCATTTAATTATTTTTTTCCTCAAAATTGTTAGATAAAAGGGGGAAAAAACTGTAGTACAGCAATATAAAACTCATGATCTTTCAATATCACCTAAGATCATATAATCAGATAAATAAATAAAATAGCATTCCTTAAACTCTGTACTTTTTAATTTACAAGATGTTATTTTTCATGTAATAAGATATATGTACTTTTAAAATTATATGTAAATTCGACGAAGTAATTAATTTATTTCAAGATTTTTATTTATTTATTAAATTACAATTAATAATAGATAAATTCCAAAGAGAATGTTTTGAAGAAGTAATAGTAATTTATTTCAAGATATTTTGTGTTTATCTTTTTTTTCAATGTTAATCAAATAAGGTAAGGTTTCAAGAAAAGCAAATCAATAGTCTACGACTTATTAGTTGATTAGGTACCATGCGGCGAATTATGTACTTCAAGATATTTTGTAGGTTAACTTTTGGAATCAATTAAAGAAGAAATTGAAAGGAAATGAAAAAAAAAATGGAGAATATATTAAAGATAATCTCTTTTTGTCCGTATTTTTATATCCAAACCCAATGAAAAAAATATATAAGAATGACAAATCAATTGTCGAACGTATCATGTGACGAGACAATGCCACGCGCATGCCACATGATAATCATAGAGGTTGAGTGAAATGTTGTGCATTATTTACAAAGGACTGTATTAACAAGCGTCCTCAAAACTCCATCAAACGATGTCCAACATGAAACTCGTCCGATTTTCAGCGCATGCTTCGAAATCCCTCATGAGCTCCAATTCGTTCATTTCTTTTTGTTAAGCGAGAAATAAATAATTATCATACTCATGCGGGTGGATCTACATTGCTCAAAATAGCCAAAAGAAAATTTATACTCCCGTCTACTCTTCTACCCAAGATAATGCTAGAAAAACCAGTTTGGGAAAGTTGTCAACTTCACCTAATATGAAATTGTTCAAAACCTCCCAAGACTATAATAAACTGCAAAAGTCATTCAATTGGTCATTTAATAAGTAATTTTTGAATCAACAACTAACAAAATATTTATTTTTAAAAAAGCACAAATAGGATTTTCAAATATTTATATATATATAAAGAGAGAGAGAAAGAGGAGAGAGAGAGAGAGAGAGAATGACAGACGAAAGACAGAGTAGAAGCGGCGGGTGGATTTGTTGGCGTCGATTGGTTCGCTCAACGAACGCTTCAACTGCATCTTTTCCCGCACAGCTCCAACGAACCTCAAAATCTCATCTTTTCCTCTCTCTCTCTCTCTCTCTCCCTTTCTCTCTCTTCCTCCGTCGCTGCGCTTCAGGGCAATTTCGATCTCGCCCCGATCGCATTCCGCCTCTCCCTGCCCCGCATTTCGAGAGCTCCTTTCTGGGTCTCGCTAGGGTTCCCCCCTTCTTGAGCTCCGCTCGCTCGCTCGCATTTCTTGCCTCGTTCGTTTCTTGTGGATGTGGAGGAGGAGGAGGAGGAGTAGGAGGTGGTGAAGAGGAGGCCGGGCTTCTCTGCGCGGTTCGATCAGGTCTTCGCAGCTCGTCCGGGGAAGAAGATCTGAAGGAGGAGGAGGGGGGGTTTTCTGGTCTCTCTCGCGTCTTGTAAGATGAGCGCGTCGAGGTTCATAAAGTGCGTGACGGTCGGCGACGGGGCGGTGGGCAAGACTTGCTTGCTCATTTCCTACACCAGCAACACCTTCCCCACGGTGGGACCCCCCGTTCCCTGTCGATTTTCCCTTTTTATCTTGGACGGGTTTGAATCTTGAAAATGTTCTCTCCTTTTTCGATGAATTTTTGTAGTGCTTCTTTTAGGATGATTCTTCGGAATGCAGGTGAGATTTTTCGTTGTTTTCTGCCTTTTCTCTTTTTTTTAGCTATGTGGGTAATTGAGGAATTGGATGAACTTGAGGAAAAACGGAACCTTTCTTTCTTTTTGTTGTTTCAAGATTTCGGCTTTTATTTGATGCCCTTTGTCTGTTCTGTCTTCCTCTGTAAATTTGAGCTGTGGATTAGATTGTTTTGTTGATGCTGTCCAATGACACTCTGAAAGTTGTACTTGATACCGGCAGTGTATGGATCGCGGCAGATTTTTTATTTTTTTTTTCCCTAGCAGCTTCTTTTTGTCTTGGTTGATGGCGGCATTATCTGAATAGTACCATTTCGTGGGCTGCACCTTTGCCTGATTCGAATGCTTCCGTTTCCTGTGTCAATTCTATAAAGAGTAGTGGTGGAAGGTAAAGAAATGTGGTTAGTTTTGGAAGTAGGTTTAGGTTCATTGGTTGGTTCTGCGTTATTGTTATATTCTTGTGGGCCTTTGGGTACACCCGCAGCTGTGCACGCCTTCTGTGTGCGCGTGCACGCGCCAATTGATCAAGTCGTGGACCCATGGTTCTATATGGCTTAATTTGTATTGTGCCGTTGGATGATTTTACTGTAGAACGCAATCTTGTTTTTCCTTAAACATGTGACCTTTAGCATCTTCTTACTGGACTTTTTGTTGAAAATAGGATTATGTGCCCACCGTCTTCGACAACTTCAGTGCTAATGTGGTTGTCAATGGAAGCACTGTGAACCTGGGACTGTGGGATACTGCAGGTCATTTTCTTTGATTGACTCCGTGTTTTTGTTAGCTTAGATGTTTTGCTTTTGCCTCCTGGATTAATTCTTCTTTTGTGTGGAACAGGACAGGAGGATTACAACAGACTAAGACCTTTGAGTTATCGGGGGGCAGATGTTTTCATTCTAGCATTCTCTCTCATCAGCAAGGCCAGCTATGAAAATGTCTCTAAGAAGGTCAGACAAATGAAGCTCTCTGTCTCTCTCTCTCTCTCTCTCTTTCTCTCTTTCTCTCTCTATTGCTGATAATTCTATCTGTATCTTTGGTTTCATTACCAGTGGATTCCGGAGTTGAAGCATTATGCACCTGGTGTCCCAATTGTTCTTGTTGGGACAAAGCTTGGTAAGACCACTTCTCATTACCATACAGGGGAAGATTTTTCTCCTCTTGTGCTGCTCCTTACATGTCTTCACCAGTATCTATACATTGCGGCAATGCTATGTTGCACTTTCTTTACCTTTCTTTCATTTTACTTCATGAAGTGTTTCTGGGGTTAATTGATGTAATAGCACTGAATTTGTCACGATCCCACAAGCTTTACTCTGGATCAGTTGGCAGTTGAACTAATGGTTCCAGGATCCTGGTGGTATCTGTCACGAAGTCACTGCTCTCCATTTATGCACTTTACTTGGTAGAAAATGTCAAAAGTTGCATAAATTACTTTCCTAATTGTCAATATGACAAAGGCAAGATAGTTTGAGGACTTTCAGAGTCTTGAATAGGTTGGTAGCATGGAATGCTGATGAAGATGAATTACCTGTCTATCATGCAACCTTATGTTTTTCCATAGTGATAGCTTTGCTCTTTCATCTTTGTATCTTGAATACTGCAAGTAGTCTTTGGTTGTGGGAAGATGACGCCTGCTTTATTTCTGGCAAATGCCATACCTGTCTACCTGTGATAATATTTTTCGCTTTGGTGATTGAGGATAAACTTTGAGCTAAGACTCAGCATGCAAATTTCAGCAATTGTTGAAACTCTAATCTGCCTTTTATGGTGGCTCTGTTAATCGTAAATAACTTGGTTGTTTTGGGTTTTGAATGAAATCTTGCCAGATCTTCGAGATGATAAGCAGTTTTTTATAGATCATCCTGGTGCAGTGCCAATTACTACGGCTCAGGTACTTGTAAATGATGGATTTTTATTCTCACAAGTGACTTCTTTTTCCAACTTTTGTCCCCTTTCTGAGTCCTAATAATTGATTTATCCTTCCTTCAAGGGAGAGGAGTTGAGAAAGCTGATTGGTTCACCTGCTTATATTGAGTGCAGCTCAAAGACACAGCAGGTACTTGTACATGTAAAGTAGAACTTCGCATCTTTTTCTGCAATGCCTTTGTCGGTCGTGTCTTGACATGGCCACGCTTTGTGACTGCAGAATGTGAAGGCAGTGTTTGATCAAGCCATAAGAGTTGTCCTTCAACCACCCAAACAAAAGAAAAAGAAGAGCAAAGCCCAAAAAGCCTGCTCCATATTGTGATTGATAATAGCTCGAAGATAGAACAGCCGGTTGCTCTGCCTGTATCTCCTCCGTTCTTGCTTTGCTCTTAGAAGAAGATGTTGTTGCTGATTTGTTGTGCCAATTGACAAGACTTTCTTTGTGAAGCATCAGACCATCCAGTACCACTCGATTGGCGTCATGGTGATCTAATTCTTGTGTTTGTCCACGTGTCGTCTGCAATTCTTGACTTTGATATTTCTATGTATTAACGAACCGCATCTAATGAGAGAAAAAACCTTTCTTACATGGACCACGTCTATATGCTTTTCTATCAGTACAGCTTGTGATCACTTTATGATTACAAAATTGGTTTATCTTGATAGCCGCGTCTGCTGACCGTCCCTTTTCTTTTTGATCGGAAAGTGATTCCCTCTCTCTGCGTGGGTCTGCTTTTATTCCATGAGATATGAAATGGTTGAATTGTAGGCCTTAGGATAAATTTACGGTGGTCAACACTCTTCCATGGTATGTGAAAGGAGCAAAGTTGATCAGACCAGACGCCCAGAATCTCGCCTCAAAACTCATTCCTTTCCCACTCTTTTTTTCTATTCTAGTCCTTCAGGGAAAAATATAAATGTTTTTTTTGGAGTTTTACATGGTGGTGCTCTTGTATCAAGTACTCGACTCTTTTCCTGTCACAATCTTGCTATGATTTCTATGTTTCAGTGGAGAAACTTGTATTTTGTTTGTGCAGTACCCACCATGCGAATTTCTGGTATGTCGAATAACTTTCTATCCAGAGACTTTTGTCTGTCAATGAGTTTATGGTAATGATCAGTGCAAGTCATCCATGGTTTGTTCGCTCGTTGGTGTTCTCATGGCTTAGTGCAATCCGCCTTCTTTTTGGCCTAATTGGCAATGAACTGGAATCGTTGATGGTGATGGAATGGAATCTGCATGTTGATGAGAGGTCTCTGTGCAAGGATACTCCACTCGAATGTCAACTTCACATGTAAAAGGCACATGAATGAATCCATTTGCGGGGTAGGAATTCTTCATAAAAATCCACAGGGAATAATTTAAAGTGATTTACTTTTGGCCATTTGCACCCTGTCCTGAGCCGAAGCTTCTGCCAAGTAATGGAGTTTCTACTGGTAAAAGACAGTTGGGTTGAAACCTCTTTACTAGTTTAACGTCAATGGAGATTTCTACCTTTCTTTCGCCGAATATGAACCATGAGGCCTTCTATCTTACCATGTGTGGGACATACATGGTTCATCTCATGACCCCAAGCCAGTGATTCTTCGGAAATCCTACCTATCAATGTCGACCGGTGAAGAAATATACTGCGCAAAGGCAAAAGGTGGTCATCGAGAACGTCAAGAATTTACCAAAAATCTATATTTTTTTGTTCTTAAAGAAATATGACCCTGGAAAGAGAGAAGGAAAAGGCGTCTTCGATTCTTGTGCTGCCGCTCCCTTTGGAATTGATACCTCTCTAGGAATCCCCGCTATTTCTGAGCTCGTTCATTCTTTATAATTCCACAGGACCACAAAACCACTCACTCTTCATATATAAAGCTATACATCCAGGTTCATTGTGAGCCGCAGGTCTGTCTCCAACGAGAAACATTTGCCATCCGTCCAATCCCATTGAATTAGAGAATCACGTTCCCAGCGTCCACAAAGAAGTTTCTTCGCCATGGCGTCGAAGAGAATCCTCAAAGAGCTCCGGGACTTGCAAAGAGATCCTCCAACCTCATGCAGCGCAGGTGCTCCTAGTTCCTGTCAACATTATCAGATACTCCTCCACAATGTTTTCCTTCTGAGGTTTCCTCAATCCTTTAACATGTGCAATCTCTTCGTCCTCCTTGAAAGTGATCCTACTACTCCTAAAACTCGATGATACAAATGCAAGACGGCACGAGAGCCTCTTGTCATTCTCTTTTCCCAGAAAGGCTTAGCTCGTGGAATTAGTGGATTGAAAATGAATTGAAGGGCAAAATGTCATATCAAGATGCATATATAATACCTAAGTTTCTTGAACCTAAGTTTCTTGAAGGCTTTGTTTCTATATTCCGGGACTCACTTCGATGGTGTTGGACTTAGGCCCTGTTGCTGAGGACATGTTCCATTGGCAAGCGACCATCATCGGTCCGAATGACAGTCCGTATTCCGGGCGGAGTTTTTCTGGTGACGATTCATTTTCCACCGGACTACCCTTTCAAGCCTCCAAAGGTGAATACTTCTTCTTTTGGGCTAACCCGAGTTGTTAAATTTAAAGGAGCTTTTTCCCAAACAATATGAATGTGAATTTAATTTTTTTGATCTTTTTGGAAAAGTAGGTAGCTTTCAGGACCAAGGTATTCCATCCAAACATTAACAGCAATGGAAACATATGCTTGGACATTCTCAAGGAGCAATGGAGTCCTGCCCTCACTATATCCAAGGTGCTTCCTTCTTCTTGTAGATCCTATTTTGATTGCTGAATCGTCGAAATGCTCCTGGAAAAAGTTCAGAGAACAGACTATTCCGGATTCTAGATTCGATGGAAAAAAGCTGCGGATTTAACGATGGGTTCCTGCAAATATACGATCATACACGAAGGAAATGTTCTAAATTTGCTCGGTATTAGCAACCGAACCCATATACATCGGGCAGTTCAATCGGACGGGTCTACATGAGTCCAACACCGATGTCCGTTGCCCATATTTCAAGTCCGTGTGCGCATACTTTCTCAGTTCATAAATTACCCAACATTCTCTTCTTCAACATGATAGTACTGCACAATTATTGAACAGCACATCCTTTGCTAATGTGAAATTGATTCCCATTGAACATGCAGGTTTTGCTATCCATATGCTCCCTGCTCACGGATCCGAACCCGGACGACCCGCTTGTGCCGGAGATCGCTCACATGTACAAGAGCGACAGACCCAAGTACGAAGCGATGGCCCGGAGCTGGACTCAGAAGTACGCCATGGGCTGAAGCTTGCAATGATCGAACAGAAAATTAAAGAGGAGCAGATGGATAAGAAGTCGCTTTTTTTACTAGAATAAAAGTCTTTACTTTTGGAATTGAAAGGTCCCTTCAAATTCGATTCTTTTTAAGTGTCGTTTCTGGGGTCTTGTTTTCGAATTTTATTGAGCCCAATAAGGTGATGGAATTAAATTCTCTCATTTCCGCTTGAATCACCTGGATACTTAGTTCGTTCCCTTCGTTTTTCTTTCGGTGAACCGAAAAATATAAACATTTCACCCGGCAACATCAGGGATTCAAAACTCCGCGACATCAAACACTCGGCAAAGTCGTAGCTAGAAAGATAGAAAACAAGTAGAAAAACAAGAAGAGCAATAAGAAATTGCGGCAAAGATTAGCAACCGTCCTCTTTCTCGAGTTCGCCGAGCTTACAACGCAGTTGCCCATTCTACGGGAGTAGCACGCCCTGCAAGGAGTTATGGTCAATTGCGCAAACGAGCGACAACCCCTTTGTAGAGAAAGGAAAAGGAACATCTTTTCTGGGCTTGTTAATACCATAATTTGCAGCCATAAACGGACCGTGCAAGATGTGAAAGACTGGGTTTATGGTATGTTTCAACAGAGAATGCACAGCGCCTTGTCAATGAAAATAAGTGACCAACCTGGGAAAAATAATGTGCAGACGCTAAACACCGAGCGCATGGAATGTACACTAAGGCTTCAGCAATCGGAAAGAGCTAAGAATGTGGAATTCTCTCAGAATTTCAACTATCAAAGAAAAGAAAACTAACATGAGAATAACAAACAGTATTCACAGCGGCGGCAAATACTTGCCACGACCCCTCTTATCCGCCTTGTAGAAATGGGGCGACTCTGGCTCACAGATGAAGGTAAGGATTACTCTCTTTTAAGTCCCTGGCTGCACTAAAGGGTCAGCGTTGTATTTTCCTATCACAAAATCTATTTACGCGTGGACAAACGGCAAACCGTGCTGTAGCAGACAAGCTCAAGCAGTGTCTCTGGAGCAGAACGTTGACTGTAGCACATTGACTGTAGCACATCAGCAAGCAGATTAACTCCTCAGGAATCCGACAACTTGATGGTCCCGTACTTCTCGCTAATGGCACCTCCCTTCTGTTTCTGGAACTGTATGTAACGCAATGTGCTGGCAAAGAAAGCATCGGCAGCTGGATCTTGGGTGGTAGTGTCACTTTGCATCTCAGTGGTAATCAATTCCATCAGGCTTTGAATTGAAGCGACGGTTATCTGCGGGTTCCCCTTCTCAAAGAAATATATATACCTGCCAAGAATGACGTATGGCCCAACTCATAGAATTAATATAGATATAAACAAGAAAAGAAAAGAAAAATACCACAAAATGTGCAACGACCATAAATTATTACTTGTTTAGAATCTCAACAAAGAGCATCACTGAACCAGTGCTCCCTCTTGTTGCATTGGACATCTGTTGCGCAGCATTTGCAATTCTCAATGCACGTTTTAGGCACAGCAACACCCTGGAACAAACAAAGCGAATGAAGATAGAATCAGCAACATAAAGCCGATAATGATCTAAATGAAGCCCCTGAATCCCAACTTCTTCCATGATTTAAACAAACAGGAGAGTTGGTCCACTAGGTCTTCTATTTTGGTATTAGTCAAAAGAAAACAAATACTTTCAAAAACAAAGAGCACAATGACTAGAACAATCTATGTTATCCTCTTCCCTGTCTTCATCCTTCCCCTTTTGGTAAAAGAGTCCATTGGAAATGCATCACTTATTTTTGTGTTGTAATTTAACATTGTACAACAGCAGATTTCGTCCTTCACAAAAAGGACCAACAACTTTGAATGGGCCTCTTTTGTTCTCCCTTGGCAATGAGAGAGGAGGAGCATTTGGTCAAATTGATGGGACACTCAAGAACGCTTTTAGATCACACACAGATTAGCATCATAACAATAAAGAAGATAAAAGGACAAACTTGGCAAGAGAGAACGTACAAACTGGTGACTCTTCAACATCAGGAGAAGCACATGGCTCCAATTCTTAGTACAAGTTTCCCGGAAAAAGCACAATAAAAATGCAGAAAGAAAACAATGGCAAACCTTTCTCCATCTTTCAAGTTGTCTTGATCATCCACCCAAAACAGATGAGAGCACGCATATACAGCTCTGCATTGATCAGGCTTCTTCAATAGCTTAGCAGAGTACTGCCCATGAAAAAGAATTATGTTATGATACACCATACATAAGGTAGGGCTCTTTATAACTTTTAAAGAAAAACTTGCTAACTACCCCTGTAGCTTTGTGTGTCAAAGTATCTCTGTTCTCAACACCGAAAACATGCATCCTCTGAAGAGTTCCTATTATTAGATGCATTGCAGTCACCTGCGCTCTGGAGTCCTATCAAGAAGAGGAAAAGTAAAATAAGTCGCGCGTCTTCTCAAGTCAGAAGCTTAGGTGGAAAATTATATTTCCCCAAGGGAAAGGAGATCATAATCATTCCAAGGGTTGCTGTCAACTTACAGATATTTCCTCCTCATATATAATATATGCCTGAGTAAAAAATTCATACGCAACCGGCTCCAAGTCACAGTCATTTGCAGCCTGAGAGGATAGGATGCAAATATGTTGTGAGACAGATCTCGACAAAACCCTCATTATTATTACATTATGATTGGGATACCTCAGCACATTGCAAGTACAACCGCAATGCCAGATCAGGTGCCGGAATGCTGGACAATGCCTCAACGATCTGAGCAAAATTAAAGGAAGCTTGGTAAGTATATATAACTACAAGATGCATGACATCACAAACCTTCACATTACCATCTGTCAAGACTAAGAACGATAAAAAAAGTGGCACGGGCTGAGGCGGACCTCTGGGGAAGACTGCTTATCCAAACAAGTGTACATAATATGTGATTCTTGGATAGTGTGAAACGTCTTTCCAATTCTCATGCATGAACCAGTTGGTAGGGATTTTAAGAAAAATGCAAATATCGTAAATATAGCTGACAGTTACCTGATTCAAGAGCTGAAAAATCTTTTTGGTTGAAGTTGACTCGTCATCTCCAAAAGGGTTTTCTTCTTGGCCTTGCAATTGTCTGACCAACTGGACACCTCAAACAATGTAGCATTAATAAGGGTCCTTGTTTGTAATAGTTCTTGTAATTCTCTTTTTTTATTATTCTTAACAATGCTAATGCTTTGAAAAGATGCTAATTGTCCAGAAAGAAACACTCCCGTACATAGGCACATAAATGGCAACACATGCACGAACATCTACAAGCAAAACGCCCGACCACACACATGTGACTGGGAGTGAATAGAGGATATACTGACTATGCAATGATGAATATACAACCGTAAGGAAACCAATGTAAAATTTTCATCTCTTTAAATAGAAAGCTTTCAAAAGAACACAACATAGATACGGAAGAAACAAACCTTAAGAGAGTTAAAAACAAGCGGAGGAACAGTGAAGGATAAGCGTTTTGGTCCTCCAGTCAAGATATGCTTCTTCACAACACATATAATCTGCAATAGGAAGAAGAATATGAATTTTAAAGTAGCATAGTCCTGTCACTGATGAACAATATTAATTGTAGAAAGTGAAAAGTACTAGCATTACTACAACGATCTCATGTACAAGGATTAACATGCCAAGATTAAGTACTTAAAGAGAAAGTACTATATCGGACGTGGTAACCAAAGTAATCCACTTTGAGATCCTCCAAGTCATTTATAGACATGCTAAATATTATGCTGTTAAACAATCTTACAAAAGTTTCAAGTGTGACCACCATGTACAGTTTTCTTGCTCGTGGTGAAAGTAGAGTGAGCTACCAATACGCAAAAAAATAGGTGCTTTTAACAAAATTACAATCTTCTGATTCATTATAAGTCATGGCAACTTTCCTCCCTCTATGGACATTTTATTAATTCTAAGGCTAAACCTCAGCAACTGAAACAAAAGAAAATCCTAAATCCAAGAACAACATATTAATTATGCACAAAACCCAGCGCCCTTCAACAAATTCCCTTTTTCTTTATTTTGAGTTGCAACAGTTGGCCCATCAAACTATCATAAATTTTGTAAGAATTTGTCTGCTGTCGCCAAGGAACCATTGCAAGAAGTACACTTTATGTCGTAGAAGTCTGAACAAGATTATCGTCTGAATGAGTAGCTAACTGATTTGGACAAGAATTAATTTTTCTCTGTATTCGCATGGATGTGCAGTGTCAATTCCTTTCCATTAATCTATCTATCTATCTTCAGCTTTTATTAATTATGTACGTGTTTTTGTAATGCCAATCAAAATTACTTAGTTGAGCAGAGAATGATTTTTTTTCCCAATAACGAGTTTTAGATCTTGATCCAATAAATTTACTTAGGCAGTGTTTCTCACATTAACAGAGTCTTCTTTCATTTCTTTTTTGGCAAACTAACCATACCTATCCAAAAATGGATGAAATTGGATCACTAAATTGTTTCAGTAACAGACCAGATAGCAGTAAAGATATCATCGAAGAAACTACTCACATGCATCGAAGAAACTACTCACATGCTTTGAATAAAAGATTAGATAGAGGTCCTCAAATTGCCTTTTTCTCTTGATTTACAACAACCAGAACTAGTCTCATTTACCTCAATGACTTCTTAAAAGTAGCTTGTGAAATTATCATTGACAGGCCATAACGCAAAAATAGCAGCGGGTATGTCCATTTACATGGCAGAGAAAAATTTGATGTTGAATACCACTAGAGCTATTAAAGAATAAAACTTCCCTATTTAGAGTAGCTTCAAATTGGCAATAACAAGGGCGAGAAAAGAAAATGGTGCTTAAATGACTTGTGAGGATACACTAAGCACATAAAAATTCAATGGTCGAAAAGAAAAGATAAGAGTACCTTGAACATCTCTTCTGGATCTTCATTATGCAGCATCTGAATAAGACGTGCAACGGAACATTGTTCCTCCTTGAAATCATCTTCATCGACCTAAGAGGTAATATTGCTTTAGCAAGGGTGCATACTGCCTTAGATTCAGTAGTTTGAGAAGTCAAAGCATGTATACAATAAGAGAACAGTGCCAAACTACAATGCAGACAGTGAAGATTTACACTATAAGCTCAAAAGAAGAACACGAGCGCATAACATTCAATCACCTCATCATGAAGAGTTTCATCCAAATCCTTGATAAGTCCCTTTATTAGTTCAAACAATGCCTCAACCTACACAACAAGCAATCCACATTATATCTCATAAAATCCACATAACCAACTATACCAAGTACTCTGACCGGGAGGAAAATAAAAATAAAAAAACCTATACCAAGTACAAAGATACCTTGTCAGCAGTCGAAATACGTGTATTGTTTTTCATAATGTTTTGAATAATAACAGTTGCCATCACTTTATTTGTTTCAGTGTCGAGGTACTCCATAACACAGGGATAGTTCGAAAGCTTCAACGCAGTGACCACATCATTATATTTCTCAAGTGGAGCACTTAATAAAGCAACAATCTGTTTTGTTGCTTTGCTGTCTTCAATCTTTCCTTTTCCAGAGAGCTGCTTGACACATGATCCCTGAAGGAGAAAGATGAAATGGAACCATATCGTTAGTCCCAAATTAGGCCTCTAAAACCTACTAGAAAATTGATTGCACGATCCGATACAGCTTGAAGCAGGTCCATTTTTGAAGCATAAACTAAAACATACATCCGCTTTCATAAAGGGGTAAAGTATTGAACTACTAACATTTCCAAAAACATTAAGACATACAATGCACTCTCATTCTCCAATTTAAAAAGATCAGCACCAGAAAGGACGAGAAAGAAGAAACAAGTAATCATGGAATCATCCTATGGGGTGCAAGTAATAAATAAGAGCCTCTGTACTACAATATAGTTTAACCAAATAAATATACTTATTCTGTGGAAAGTGATCTTGGATAAAAGTATTTTGTTAGCTTCAGCTGATTGTATTCTCCCCTCAAAAATGCTGAAATCTACCCAGACCTGCCCCCATCTTCGTACTATTATTTACTGGTCTGGTATATATATATATATATTGTGTTGGGAGGGGAGGGGGGGGTTGGGTTCTTTGTCCTGCCCCAACACTTGTGCTTCTTCCTCAAACAATGTAGATAGCATTTCAGCCGAAAAAAAAAAAAAAAAAAAGTAAACGGTAGAAAAGGGACAAGAAGGATATTAACAACCTCACTTAATGAGCAAAAATCACAAAGGGAGGGAGGACAAAGCAAACTGACACATAAAGTTCATTTCGTGGTAAATCATACCAAGACTTGATCTGCATAATCAAGACGATCGGGGTGAACATGGAGAGAAAACTTAAGAAGAGATGAACATAAGGTTACAGCTCCAACAACCGGCATATCAGGCTGTGCTTCTATCACCTGTACAAAAACAGAAGTACACTTTAAATTGCTTGAAAAATATAGGCAACCGACCAAAATAATCGACAAATGAGATATAGCAGGTACAAAACTAATTCCAGTACATAAAAAGCACTCTGTTCAGATAAATAAAACCTGATCTACGCAACAGAACGCAGACAACCAGCTAAATATATCAGAAGAAATGCAAAATGTGCAAAACAGCTTCTGAGGCAGCTGGGCTAGGTTGCCTTAACTAAGCCATTCCTATGAGTCGCCCGCCCATTCTTCAATAGGCACCCAATCAGAGCCCCAACAGTCTCCTCCCACTGCTTGGGAGCTGCTCAGCAATACATTGAGTTTTTTATTGTGATTTAAAACGATCTGACTAGTTTGCCTTGAGCCACATGTTTTAGAGCACCAATCAAGCTTTGAAACTTCAATCCCATACTAATCCATATCATTATTGATGTATAACCAAGTGACATCTTAGAGGAACCTTTTCTTTTTTCCACCAAAAGCTGTGTGGAGGGGTGATCCAATTTAACAACTCTCCCTAGCCATGACAATGCATTGCCCTTCTAAAACTACTAAAAGTCAAATAGGCTTAAAAACACTTTATTTACAGTTTGCACTGCCATAGCTTCACGGAAAGATACATGAACCTGATTAAGCCATAGCAAAGCACAATCTAAGTGCCTAAAAGTATCCAGCCTCATGTGTGAGACAAATAGGAGTTTGCCCACTATTAATCATATTTCATTGTCCCTACGCTACGCTTTGAGCTCCCCTTCAAACTATCAATATCAGGCCCACAGCCATTAGAAGGTACATCGATTCAGAACTCACAAAACCCTAACTTCTCTTTAACAAGTGATTAATAAAACCTTTGATTAATCACAATAAGGTGCAACTCAATCGTCCATGGGATCATCGAAGTCTTTCTCTACCTATAGCATCCAAGTATCTTATCTTTATTGAATGAGTTTAAAACCTAAGACAGCATGGAGGTGATCACACCCATAATATCATCAAAACTAGAATTTTGTCAATGTTATCGCTATAGAGACAGGCCCACTGATAAGTGGCAACATCTGCTGAAATCTGAGCATAGGAAGACAATCCTTTCTAATTTCTGAAATGTCCAGTTATCTTATGTTACAAAAATTAAATAGCTTCGATCCTACAAGCCCATTAGAAGAAATTTACCTTCCCAATTGCACTATTCAACTTTGAGAAAGCTTCAACCTGTAAGAACTCAGGCAACGCTTCAGAACTTAAAGCAGCATAACTCGCAAGCCTTTCCATTAACTGGGATAAGACCGTCTTGATGTCCACAGATGCCTGAAAAAGAAAACCAAATAAAAGAGAAATGTGAGATAGAATATTCAGAGTGGAGCTCAGAAGGGAATATAAGCACGTGACTACTTTAGTGCAATTAACAATATTGTACATAGTAACCACAATGTGAAAAAAATTAGACATCTAAAAAAATTACACGAAGACAAGGAAAGAGGGAGGGAAGGACTCGACAGGGTGTGGTCCTACCAAAGATTTGTTACCTGAAGCTGGGGAAATGCACTCAACAAAACCTCAAGTGTCTGCAAGTGATACTCGTCAGGAAATACTTGAATAATGCAATCCATCAAGTAATACTGAGCAATCTCATCTTTACAGTTGACAACCTGTATTTGTCACAAAAAATAGCACATTGGTAAACAAGTACTATTCACATGTTAAGCATCATAAGAGAAATAAATTTGATAATCAGAGATATACCTGCTCCAGGACTCTAGGAAGCACAGTATCTTTGTACATGTCAAGGTCGATACCCTCTATCTGACTAAGGACGTGCAAGTTTTTCCCAACCTGGAAAGAGCAGGGACCAGATAAGCATATTCAATGAGCACATACTCAATTTCAGCTCTCAAAATCACCAATCATAGGTCACTGATTTTACAAGATCACGCAGCTCGCTTCTTTCCTTCTCCCGTCTCTCCTTTTCCCGAGCAGGTCCCTGCAGACGAGAAAGCCCGACACCAAGCCTCAACTCAGGATCACCAAGAGTATGAATCATACATAAGCACTACAACACCTGCATGACCAGAAATCATGCCCTCATGATACCATATTACCTTCCTATCATGCAAACACGTTGACTCTACGCATATCCAAACATGTAACAATCAGCAAGTAGCTCTACCAACCTGATGCTGCATCCGCACCCAAAGTTTGTTCATCTCAGTAAAGTTTTGGATCACAAATTCCACTGCATCCGTAATTGTATCAGCATCACTGCAGGATTCGAGAAAGGCAGTACAGAAAGGCTTAAGTTTTTTAGCATATATCGGCAGATACATCAGAAAGCCAGAAACAGAATAGCATCAAGATGATGCAAATTTGGAAGTCTATAAAATTGGATGCCTAGCTGTGTCTGTGTTCTACATATACATGTACATACGGATATATAGATAAGTACATAGGATGTTTCGACCAAATGGATACATGGCTCTAAGCACTCTGCAAAATTCGTTTTTATAAGACTTTTTAGCACAGTCCATATCCAATGGAAGAAGCTGCATAATTATCCAATTACAAAGTCAGGTTGGCATTGCAACTGGATTTCCCAGAATACGGACAGGAAAAGGTGAAATGTCTCTAGACGACCCAGGAACATGCCAGTGAATTCAATGAACTTAGTAAAACAACTTCAAATCTAACAGTAGTACTCCCGTTTAACTTCCTTACCCTTCATACTCGGAACCAATATCGGGTAGTTTATCCCTACTAAGTTGAGAGAGGTAGCTCCTCAAGAAGAGTCCACGTAAAGGATGCTGGATACCTCGGCACATTTCCACAAGATCTTTCAGAATGTCCTTGGCAGGAGCCTCTTTAGATTTAATGTAAACGGATCCTACAGTGCAGAGAAGATACCTGACAAGGCCAGAAATGGGAGATTCATAGCTAAACTAGAAAACAATTACAGATGAGGGTTAAGAAAAGATTTACATTGATCAATGTTTCTTAACAAACCCAAATGGAGACCAAGGATTCTCACAAGGAAATCACAAGGACATATCAGACTACGCATATGTCAACATGTGCTGTGCTACCTTCTGTATATTATTGGTGTGCACAAATGCATAGCCATTCACCTCTCAGCTTGTCACACTGTTCAAGACAAAACTCGTAACCTAACTCGACAGATCAGTAAATCTGCCATCGACTTACAGGAAATAAGTCTCGTATACTCAACATCCTAAAATGACAAAACATGCATTCGATAAGACGAACTAAGAAATCTTTATAATCGCGAAAAAGCACCAGGATAAAATATCACCTGATACAATAGTAAACCAGGAAAACACAATTTTCTGCTTAGTGCATATATTTAGAGTTTTTGATAGCACACAGAAAGGCATCTAAAGTTCCTCTTCAGGGAATCGTTCAGATCTTTGAGTGCTTGACTTTCTGATCTTTATTTGAGCTGAAGCTCATTTTTCTGTGCAATAAGCATTCAGTTGAAGCATTTAAACTATATTTAAACTATTTTGCTTCTTTTCCCCCTCATTTTTCTTCTTAAGCTCCCAAGGACTTGCACATACCTTTCAACATGTGAAGTCCATGTCCAGTATTAACAATGAGTAGATAGATTTAAATATCCAAGCAATCCATCCCCATCAACTTGTACAATCTATTAAAAATGTACCCAAAATTCCAGCAGTCAATACCAAATGCAATTTAATTAATCTGCTATCTCTCACGTCCTGGCTTATTATCCCCACTATCTCTACTTTCTTCCCCTTCACGACAAAAATGCCCTCCCTTTGAGTTGGGGTTCCAAATCTTCCTGTGCTTATGTTTGTAGTGCAAACTTAAAGTCACTCCCTCCCTCGAGCAGGGGAAAGAGACGACCCTCCCATCGTTCAGCATCACCTTAACTTCAAGGGTCTGCCCACGGCTGCCACACTCCTTACACCATCCTTTCTCTAACAGCGCACATTTGCTTGAGCCATTAATATCACACAGCACAAGCAACCTAATCCTTAACATGCTTCCCCATTTAATCTTTCAAATCATGACCGTAATGCACACAGCAATTTAACGCCCAATTAACCACAGCCGACAAAACAAATCGCACTTCCCCAAGTCCGGCAAAAGCAGTTATACGAAAAATCCACCATATCACGCAGCTAAACTCTCACTCACAATCTGGGCAAAATATTGCCAGCGTGCTGCACGAGCTCGTAGAGATCCACGATGGAGCACCCCCGCCGCGTCTCCTCCTTGAAGAACATCTCCAGCTTCCTCAACTCGTCGAAAGCCCTCATATCTGGCGCACGATCAATCAACCAATAAATCTTAAAAAAAAAAAAAGCCAAATAAAAAGACGCGCATTTCGGCCTCGACAACCGAAAAGAAGCCGCGAGATCAGGAGCGATGACCCCCGCGATCAGATCGGGGAGGGGGCGGGCGACTTACAGAGCTCGTAGTACTTGTGGGGGGACAGCTTGGAGGTGCGGAGCTCGGAGAGCATCTGCGCCGAGTACTTGAGGGCGTCCCGGAGGTTGTTCGTGTCCTGACATGCAACAGCGAGATCGAGGTTAGGGTTTCTAGGGGGAGCGGGGCTTTCCGACCGCCGAATCGAAGAGAGGAAATCGGCGAGGGAAGGGAGGGGGAATTTTCCCGATGGGCGGTTGTTACCATGGCGCGGTGCATGTAGAAGGCGTTCTGCTGGAGGCCGGCGATGCCCGCCGCGAGCCATTTGTCCTCGTCCTCGGCCACTCCGGTCATCATCGTCGCTCCTCCGCCTCCGTCTCCGCCCCTCTCTCTGTCTCTCTCTCTACGGGAGATCAAGGTTCGCGTTTTGACTTGCTTCTTTCGTTTGTCGATGTTCTCTCTTTTTTTTTGGGGGTGTTCGGGTCTGCTTCGCCCCCCTCGAGGCTTCAACGATGTGTCGCGGCGAGGGGGCGTGGGATCGGGAGCCGCGGGGCGCACGTTGTTATGATGGGCCAGCGCCGCGCTCGACGGGTTCTGCTCGGATGGTCCGCCTCCTTCCTTTGTTTTCATTCGAAAAAATTTCGCATTCGATCCGGAGCTGAATTCTTCTTTTTCTTTTTTGGCAATGTGATTCTCACGATCGTAACCGGTTGAATTGAGTTTTCAAATTTCGTACAATATTGGGATAAGTGTGCTAAAAGTCTTAAAATTTATAATGAAAATACGATTAAATTTTAAAATTTTCAAAAAATGCAATCATATAATATAACTCACCACGCACACATAATTAAGTGATAAAATATTTTTAAAAATTTGATCAAATTATAAAACTTGTTAAGTCTATGCAATTACACCATTCCATTAACTCAAGTCAACTTAACAAATAGAAAATAAATTAGATTGAACTAATTTGATAATTTTTAGAATTTGATTGCACAAAATTAATGAGTGTAAGAATTTGATTGCACTTTTTAAAATTTTAGGACTCAATTATATATTCACAATTAGTTTTAGGATTTTCAATGTATTTATCCATATTTTATTTTTACAGTTCTTATCTCTAATAATGATTAATTAAATTTGAGTCAAAAGTCAAAACAAGCCAAAAATTCGATGAGTGGAAAGTCAACCTGTCGAAACACAAAGCTTTCGTGTAAAAAATGTTCAAAGGAACACGGGGTTTTTCAATTGAGCATATATGAATCCATCGGCCGATGTGTTAAAAAACTAACACAAATTTCCTTCAAACATCAAATCGTTAAGGAAAATTCTAAAGAGAGTGTAAAAGAGTCTATCGACATGGTATTTTAAACGAATTTCTAGTAATTCTTTGCGGACAAGAAGCAAAGTACGCACCAACAGGGCTAGTGATTGTTAAGAAATAATCGAGTTCCTATCACTCGATTATCAAACAGTTATATTTCCTATTTTCTCCTGCTTTTCATTATTATGTTGGACGGTCGATTTAGTCCAACGCATATTACATGTTGTGTGCATCAGTTTTATAAGCATAATCATAGAAATAAGCAATCTAGATAAAATCCATCATCCAATTTAGGTCGCCTATATGACATGATTTTGAATATAAACCTGGAAAAGAAACTGAAATCTCTGGAAAAAGCCCGACTATTTAAACCCACAATTCGAAATAATAAAATCAAACAACAACTATAATCAGGAACACACAAAGTGGATGACTGAATCTCTTTAAGCTAGCTATATCCCACTTCACTAATTGTAGGATCATGCAGCGGATAAAGTAACTGCAGTGCATGAAACATGTTGTAACGCATGTCTTTTAAGTGAGGTCACGAGACCAATCAAGCATCTTTTGCAGATGCCGAACAAATAACAGATATACAGCATCCTAGCTAGGGACATCCGAAAGGCATATTCTCAGCTTCCCTCGAGCGAGTCCAAATCTTCCTTGCTGTATTGACCGGAGAGCTTACCCGCTTGCCCATTTGCTTTATACTCGAGCGTTGGTTGGCTTTGCCTTTTCCCCCAAGCCATGAAAGAAGTGGAAGGAGCACCATTGCAGGTAGCAATAAAAGAACAAAGGACGATATGCACAACACTGAAAAGAGCGGGAGAAATAGCTAAAGATCAAACCCCGAATGACTGAGAACCTAAAAGCTATGTGTAATTTCTTTTTTATCATCGTCAATAAGGGGGGAAAACCGATCCGTGTTGCGCCATTACAATTAGGAAAACCCCGCCATCCGCTCACAGCCTTTTTCCCACTTTCCTTTCTATCATAAGAAACCCTCACGCAAAATCTACGCCCTCAGAGAAATCTGTATACCATTAGGACTGCTTCAAGGATCAAACAGGTACGATCCCCAGATATGGTTAACATCCAAAGGAAACATTTCCTCCATTCCTATAAGCTGGTTGAACCCCTGCTGCTCATCTTGCGTCGCATGCAACTTCAGTAGGGCACCGTGAACGGCAGAGCATACATATCAACCTCCGGTAAGTAATGCATGCGTGGCCATGGGCTTGGGCTCCCATATGTCGAGCCATCGTAATCGACTTTACAATTTCCAGCATCACGATTGAGCTGCTTTCTCTCGAAAAGCCAGCCCTGATCATCAAGATCAGCACATCCACTGTGGAACGAGGGTGGCACCCAATTCTCGATCAGATTTCTGTATTTTATTTCTGATCGAGAGAGGCCACGGTCATCCAAGCTCGGTAAGGACGAAGTCCCATTCTTTTGGGAAGATGTTTCAGCTACCCCAGAAGAGGGACGCTGCTCCGTCAAGCCAAGCTTAGAGGCAGTAACTTCGCCTGCACTCGAAGAAGTTGAGCAAAGATGCTCTCTCCGGTCTGTGCTAGATCTAGGAGCATGCTCATGCTTCTCGCGATCAACGACATCTGTCCTCACTGGGGCAGAGCAAGGCTGTTCCCCGCTGGGTAGCATTTCTGGATCTTTGTGCCTTTGTAGAGGCAACCGGATCCGAATAATGCTTGCTTCACATTAATAAGAAGAATTTGAATTACAAGTATCAAAGACCGTGTGAAGTGCAGAAACCCAACAAGTGAACAGCCTGCCCCAGTCAAGGAAGAAAAAAGAACACACTCACCAGGGTTTTGCCCGCCATCTGGAGGCAAAATTTGCTTTTGCTTTTTGCTGCTGTTCATTGTGCTATCTGTAGAATTCAGGGAATTAACAGGTTTCCCGTGTTCTTCAGTAAGGTTGCTCTTCTCCAAGCGTTCGGTGTCATGTTTTCTTTTCTTGCGATGGTCTCCTGCCTTCTGGTCAGCTTGGGTCCTCTTGTCCTCATTCCTTCTCTTATGACTATGCTTTTTGTCTTTAATACCTCCATTTTCCAGGGCCACCTTCTTTTCTTTCTTCTCCCGTTTTCTCTCTTTTTCCCTTTCTTTCTTCACCTTCTCTACTTTTCTCTAAACCCACATAGAACCAGGATAGCCATCAGTTTAAGCACCAGCTGAATATTAAGAACACACAGACAAGCAAGTACATAGACATAGAGAAACACAAGCAAGTCTACAATTGTGACTATCTCAACAGAAGACTAGCCTAACCAAGACTAAAATATCTTAATAGTACAGTGACAGTTGCAAAAAGAAGGAAAACCAGACAAGCACCGTGATGAAAGCCAAATGTCAAAAACAGATTTGGGAGACTGGTGCAAGAATTGCAACTCATAATCCTATTTGGAGTCGACCCTTTTCAAGGAGAGTGTTGACTAGATTATTGGATCTCTGAATTTATAGAGGACCATTCATTATTGTATCCCTATAGTTACAGTAGAGTAAGCTCTATCCAAACAAGATACTTCAAAAGAAACAAGCAGCTCATCACCACTTTTTCTCACACCACAACAATACATTGCTCCATGCTTTGATCTCCTAGGCATAACAAAACTCTAAAGGCAAGATAGCAGACAATGGCACTATATTAGCCAAAACACCATAATCCACCATTTGTTCACAAACTCCTACAGAATCAACTTCCTCACATTAACTAGAAAGTACAGTACTCTGACCCTGGGATGCTCGACCTATTAAAAGAATCTTTATAATGCAAAACTGCATACAATTGTCGCAAAACCAGATTCAAGTAAAAGATCTATTTTATCTTGTCAATGAACAAGCCTCACCGATAAACCGCATGAAATTCAAAACTAGACTGTCACTGTGCCTGTCCTCTGCCCAAAATTTCTTACGATTACCAAGATTTAAATACCATGCAGATTATGTTCTCAAATTTTAGTACTTCATCAGGATGTCATATGGGAAAAGGCAAGCACAAATTCATGAATTCCACTTCCGCTAAAATCATACCACAGCAAAAACCAAATCACTCAAACACTCTATCAGTCATGTCAAATGCTTCTGTTTAGATAATAGCTGCATTCAGTCACCAATCTCTTGCTTTCAGGATGCATGTGTCAGAAAAAGTCCTGTACTTTTATTAACCACAAGAACTAGGAAATTCATCCGTCCTATCAAGCATTTAAAAAAAATTCATTAATTTCGACACAGAATTCTTTCCCTCGAGGATTTTGCTTTGTGTTCCATACATCACCCCCACATCATTTTATCATGTTTAATGACTTCTGCCAGAATGACATTCCCTGAATTTTTGCAACTTTAAGGTAGGTAACACAACAAAGTGATGCATATGTGGAAACTAGATAGCTCCAGGCAACCACATCACCACTTGAGCTAGGAACAACTAGACAGCTCCTAGCATCCTCAGAACAAGAACTGATCACTCAAGAACTCAACCAAGCAAATGCAACTTCAGGGTCACATTTCGCAACCATTACTTGGTGGGTTCAAGAACTCTTACTTAATCGACTCGGCATATTAAAAAAAACTCATGCACCTTAGTGTCACGATCTTCCAAAGGCAGGAATATTCACAAAAACCCAAAAGAGGCATCATTTCCTCTGGACCATGTGGCTATTACTTGCTCCAAAAGCATACACATTGTCCATTTTGAACATGAACCCTCTTATTCCACACGTTAGCGCTTCACACAAACGCACACCCACAAACACACACGACATGTTTTGTCCATAGAACATTTCCACAACATATGTTGCAGCGTTTCATTAATACCCCAGTTAGTTCCATCCCTTCTCGGTTGGCCCCCAAAAGGTCCGACATTAGTTTTAAAAAACACAGTTCCATCCGGCCTTTCTTTTCTTTTTGTTCAATCTACCTCCGTTCACCAACAAAAAGATAACAGTGCATAAAACCAGCCAAGTCTCGGGCTAAGCGGGAACAAAGTCAGTCAGCAGCACAAGGCACAAAGCTTAACCACCGAATGCCGAACGAACCTTGATCGATTCGATCAGCGCCTCGTCGCGGACCCCATTCCTCGCGTACCCGGGAGGCGGGTACGGGAAGCACCGAGACATCCCTAGAAAAACCACACACACACACGCACAAGCGATTATCGAAGAAATCTCTCGATCGGGGAGAGATCGCAACAGGAATCCGGGCGCAAACCCTAGCTCGCCCCCCGCCGCCCGAAAGAAAAGGACGCGAGGGATGAATCGACTAGGAATTGCGCTCCGGAACAGGAGGGGAAGCGCGGATCCGTCCCGCGCGATTCCGATTCGAACGACGAACGAAGGTCGCGCGGAGCTCGAGAGCGGATTCAGAGCTCGAGAGGAAGAAGAGAGACCTGAGATCCGAAGCAACCTCTGCAAAACCCCTCGGGGGTGGCTTTTATAGCGCGAGATCTGGGCCTGTTTGGAGACGAGGATAGTCGGATCGTCGTGCTCGGACAAGGGTTCGTATTGGCTGTGAGGACCCGTGGGATCTCGGAGTGTTTGGGAAGCTCGATTGCGGTGAACCGCATTGCAATTTCTTTTCGGTTCCGTTCGGTCTCGTCAGTTGGACTCTATAATTTCTTCTTCTTTTTCAGGGGGAGAAATTTATAATATTTTCTTTAAAGGAAAAGACCACCAAAAACCCTAAACTTTATTCAAAGTGACAAAATTACTCCAAAATTTTTTTGTGACATAAAAAACCCCCAACTTTTCAAGTTGTGACACATTTACCCCATTAAGGACATTTTCATCTTATTCCTTTTTTTTTCCTTTTTTCTTTTTTTTTCTTTTTTTCTTTTCTCTTCCCTCCACACCGGCGTCACACTGCCCTCGCCGGCGTCAGGCGAGGGTCGCCCTCGCCTAGGCTGGCTAGGGCCGCCCTTGCCGGCGTCAGGCGAGGACAGCCCTCGCCAAATCTAGCGAGGGCACCCTTGCTCGACGTCAAGCGAGGGCCGCCCTCGCCTAGGGCTGGCTAGGGCCGCCCTTGTCCGATGCCGACAAGGGTGACCCTCGCCCGACGCCGACTTCCCTCCGCCATGGCTGGTGGAGGGAAGAAGAAGAAAAAAAGATTAAAAAAAATAAATATAAAAATACCTTTGATGGGTAAATGTGTCACAATTCGGAAAGTTTTGGATTTTTCATGTCAAAAAAAAAAAAAAGCAGAAAAATCCACACTTTAAGCAAAATTTAGGGTTTTGGGTGGTCTTTTCCCTATTTTCTTTAATTAATAGCTGTGAGAATTCTGTGATAAACACTACATCAAGAGAAGACAGAGATGACGATCTATGCTGCAATGCGGAGAAAAAGGGACCTCCTACTGCTTCGCGAAATGTTCAGTTTTTTTCTTCGCGAAAAAGTCTTCTCCATTATTTATTTTACAGATATTGTATACTATATTCTTTAATGAACGCTTAGATTAAATTTTGTTACGTGTCTCGCGTGTTGCAACGTGCGACATGCTTTATCTACAGTTTATTGCCATCAAATGTTTTTTCAAGAAACTGTGTCGGAATCTCTTTTTCCCCAAAAAATCTTCACTTGCACGCTCTTAGCTTAAAGCTGAGAGCATTTGGTCTACTTTTCTTTTCTAGACCTAGATTTCTATTATTTTTTTTCCTTTCCCAATATAATTTGAGTCTTTTTTCGTCTCGTTTGGCATCCTCTTTCACTTTTTGTTGCTTTTCTTTGCTTGTCACAGTGAATTAATTTTCTTACGGTTGAAAATCTCGTGAGAATGTCTTTGCCAATTCAACAAGCAAAATGCCCTAAACATGGTTTCATGACTTCCTCAAAGATTCGGTGGAGACTCTCCTCTCCCGATTTAAGTGTAGATTTAAATCCAAAGGTTTTTTTCTCTCGATTTAAATATAGATTTAAGAATTTTTTAGAGGCATTTGATCTATAGTAATCATCTTTGTATAGAGATAATGTTGAGGATATCGAATCTAGGCATGCACTACGAGCCTAGTTTCCGGAGGGGAAATTCTCAGTGACGGCATGTGTCCTAATTGATGGTTTCAGTGATTAGCTAACTATTTTTTTAAGAATGTGATGGATTTAGTCTTTTGGGATGAGAGCATGCTTATAACTACAAGTTGTATGCTTTTAGTTTCTAAGTTTTGTCTTGTTTGACAGCCTCCCAAGCGAAAGATTTCCACACTCATACTAGTAAAAGATATATCAGACTAAGTGTGAGAGGGAATGATAGATTATTAAGCTTTTGAGTAAATATATACCAAATTAAAGGTCCGTTCGTTTCGCGGAAAATATCATGTTTTCGGAAAACATTTTTCCTGAAGTCATTTTCCGGGAAAATAACTCCATTTTCCGTGTGAAGCCAAACCTAAAATTTGAATGGAAAATATTTTCCACCATTCGTTAGCTCATTTAATTGTTTGGGAAAAATTATCAAAATTGAATTTTAATATTTTTAATTGACCAAAAAATTAATTTTATTTTTTACATTTTTTTAATGTTTTTAATTATTTATATTTTTTAAAAATCGAATTTATTTTTTTTCTTTTCCTTCCTCCTTCCTCCTTCCTCCTTCCTCCTTCCTCCTCCTCCTTCCTCCGCCGCCGCCTCCTTCCTCCTCCTTCCGCCGCCGCCGCCCTTCCTCCTTCCGCTGATGATGGCGGTTGCCGCGCCCGACCAAGACCCGGTGGCCGGATCCGGCGAGCTCGAGGCTCGGCCGATCTCGCCAGAGCTCGGTGAAGCTCGCTGCGAGCTCGAGCGAGGCCCGAGCCTTGCCCGGCTCGCCGGATATGGCGAGTCGCGAGCTTCGCCTGTGCCGGCGAGAGCTCCGCCTCGCCCGATCCGGCGAGGCCCGATCTCGGCTTTGCCCGACGGGCAAGGTCGCCGGCCCGCCGGGCTTGCGGCCGATCGTCGGCCGCGGCCGGTGCCGGATGCCGCCGTGGCCAATCGGGCCAAAGAAGAAGATGAATAGGAAAGAAAGAAAAAAAAAAAGAAATTAAAAACTCGATCTAAAAAAAAAAAAAAAAAAATAAAGCATAAAAATAAAATGAAAATGTATTAATAAAAAAAGTAAGAGGGAAGAAGTCATGGAAAACATTTTCCACTTTTTAAAGGTTGTTTTTTCCAATGATGGAAAACATTTTCCTTGACTAATTCATTTTCCGTGAAACAAACACCGGAAAACATTTTTCCTGGAAGTCATTTTCCGCGAAACGAACTGACCCTAAATATGTTAATGGGCTTGAACTTAGACTTCCTCTTAACAATCTTCCTAAGTGAGAGGAATCTAGTGCAGGTTTATGAGTTGTGGCCGTTATGCTATATCAATGCGAACTTGATGGAAAACTTTACGATTCAATATAGAGGAAAAAACTAGGAGTGAAGGAGAAGACCTAGAGTAAAAGCACAGACTTCATGCTTTAGACTGAAAAAAAAAAGACTAAAGATGAAGAAGGATTATAGGGGGAGCAAATCTAGTATGAGCTTATAGAAGCTCATGTGAGTGGGAGTGATAAAACATTTAAATATACATAGCACAACACACTTTTATCTAACAGTTTAGACTTTTATTTCAATCGAGAGTGGTTTCAGAAAAGTTGACGATACCGATGAATAAAATCATACACAACTATTGAAAAGTAAAATAATATTATAAATATACTCATGCAAAAAGAAAAAAAACTTATATCTAATACCACTTGAGAGATCAATTCATCGTTCTAAAAACATCGTAACCTAGTTCATTTTGCCGTGCCTTTTGCACGAGAGGTTAGTTTTACCTTGCAAACAGTTCTAAAAGCTTAAGATTTTGGCTCAAGCCTGATGAATGAAAATATTTAATTAGGGAAGCAAATAGAAATCTAAAAGGATTCGAACTAAGTATCTTCCATTCCGTTTCCATGTCAAATTTTCTAGGACTATCGTCATTATAATAAAAATCTAAGCTATATAATGGAGATGTAATTTTATATTTATATAAACAGTAATTTCAATCCAGAGCACCGTTA
Source organism: Eucalyptus sp. ANBG9806169 (assembly GCA_014182395.1). Taxonomy (NCBI): domain Eukaryota; kingdom Viridiplantae; phylum Streptophyta; class Magnoliopsida; order Myrtales; family Myrtaceae; genus Eucalyptus; species Eucalyptus sp. ANBG9806169. The sequence continues at coordinate 27,635,442 of CM024581.1, read as the reverse complement.
CCTTGGAGATATGTAGCCGCCGCGTTTCAAAAGTTGGTCTTCGGAACCATGGGATTGCCGTTGCACGTACGGTAACGTAACACATGGAAACACACACATTCTCTCTCTCAGAAGCTTCATCGGACTTCGAGTCGCTTTCCTTCGTCGTTGAAATGTCGTGGCGTGCGATGCTCGGACCGGACCGCGGCCTTCGGAACTTTCTAGGAAAGCTTCCGTAAGTTCAAAGTGGGGAAGTGATAAGGACCTTTTTTTTCCGTTTAGAAAAGAGTTGTCATAGACCGGAGGATCCTGATGGACGCAAGGGCAACGTGATTTGCATCTTGGGCCCGAAGACCGCCGCGTGAAGGTGGAGGAGGCCCAATCCCCATCCTCAGTCCCAGCCCAATAAGGTAAGAGGAAGTCCTAACGTTTCACTTTTGCGCGGTCGATAAAATTTATACTTTTCTATTTCTCTATTTTTCTCGCGCTTTGGAAAACGTTTGGTAACGTAATTTGATTTTTCTATTTCAAAACGGTTCTATTCCGTAAATAAATTTGAAAAAAGAAATCGTTTTTAACTTCTCAATTTCGGAAATTGAGAAATCAATTTATGGCTAGAAATCAATTTCTATTTCGAAATTTTGTCATGCGTACCCTTAAGTGCTAACTATGCTTAATTTCGGTTAACACGGTCATGACCGTTAAAAAGACGGCGACTTGTATCTGGTCCGTCGTGGTTTATGGTAATGTTGACAATGGGCGCGATAAGGATTTAATTGTACATGTTCAAAAGTAAGGCTCAGTCGATCGAATTTAGCTTCATTGACTATTGGACTAAACTTTTTTGGACTTTTGCCATCATGGGCCATACAGCCCAAGCCGGGTGACATCGTCTCGTTAAAAGGTTTCCATAAAACGTAATCCATACTTCCTAATAGTCAAAGGGCGCCCTTTAAATCTTACTTAAGGACGCTTTTGAAGACATGACAGGAATAGATGGGCAATGATAAATTTAAATTGAATTTTTAATCTTCTTTTCCATTTTCGCTAGGGTTCAGTTTTTCTCGTAGGGGTCCTCTTTAAACGTGAACGAGTCAATACACTCCAACCTTTGGATGGTCTGAATTCCAATTAGCCCCCGTTATAGTGATCTCATTTTGTCATGGTACTCCAATGTTTAAATTTGTCACCGTGCAAGCGTGCGTAGGTCGGCCCATTTGCCAGATGCCGGCGATAAAAGTCGCCGGCAGCGATGCACGTCCATCGCACATGCGCAGATTTCTTGGCCGATCAGGGACATGATCATCCGACATGAAAAATTCAATCTAAAAACAAAGACGAGAGGGGACCCAGCCAAAGTCCCGAACTCGAGGCGGCCGGTGTCGGGCTAGTAGCACAGAGAGTCTCGCTCAGAAAATGAGCCCACTTCAGTTCAGGCCCGTCGGGGAGCTAACTCTTCCTCCGTCCTGAAAATTTCAGACGTTCCAAAATAGATAAGATCACCTCTTCTTTGTAACCTAACTTGCATTCCTAAATCGCGAGATCGGGTTCTAGCAAGGATCAAGTTGGATTACGCTTGCGAAAGAGCCATGAACACAACGGGATATTTTTTTTTTTTTATAAAGATTCTCTATTGGATGAAAATAGAAAAAATCTAAATAAAGACGCATACGAATGAAGGGCCCCCACGACTTCTTCATTCAGGAGGGGAAGGGGGGAAGGGGGGAAGGAGACAACCCTCATCACTTCCCACAGGGTGAGAGGTGCACCTAACGCACCTATCCACTCATTAATCACGGTGTTTGCTGACTTGCACCAATAAACCCTTATCGTATTGGAATTAGGCGCCTATCTTTTTACTGTTGTAAAAATCTCTTAGATCTTCGATTCTACTCTATGTTAGAACATTTTTGCAAATGTTATTATGATCTAAGTGGTCCTATTCTACGTCTCTTGCTAGGAAGTATTACTCTTCTTTTCATTCCGAATTCAAGAATACGACCGATACGATTGATTGGTCCGTGCGCCTCTCTTGTTACATTTTTGTATTCCCCTATTCCTTAGATATAATTCGATCCTTCTACAACCAAATCTCAATTTGTGAAAAGCCTTCAATGGCTTCCTTATGAAAACATCAATTTTTATTTGGATATAGACGGTATCTCTTTATTCTTCGTGATATCGACCACATCTCTGATCCCTATTTGCATTTTAGTGGGAACTATATGTAGTGATATACCTTCAGACCTACAAAAGGGTTCTTTCAGAAGATGTTTTGGGAGTCCGTGTAGCTTCGTCGTCTATTCCCGGATCAGAGGATTTCGCCTAATCCGCTTTCCTTCAATAAGGTATATTAAAATAGGATAGGATGTTTTATCCGAGTTGGAGGAACCCACCCTATTTCCATAGTAGCCTTTCCACCGGGTCTTTCCTAAAATGGAAAGTAAGAAGTCACTTCTACTATCAAGGAAAGAGTAAGTCCTAAAAGAAAGAAATTCAATCACAGTGCCACTTTCTCTTTTAGTATATTATGGACCAATTACAATAGATAGAGCAGGGACGACTAGAGCTTTGTTGTTCTTTCATTCCAAGAAGATAAGGGATTGATGGTGTCCAGATTTGAATGAAAAATCAAATACATGGGTTTCTCAAATTCATCTCTCTGAAACTTATATTTATTAGCGTTTGAATGAACATTTTTGTGGCTTAAATGGCCAGAAACTTGCTTATCAGGGAACGCGTTATATGTGTCTTAGTTAGTATAGTCGCTCGCAAAAGAACCATGAACACAACACAACGGGTTCTTGAAATTCTTGCAAACTTCTTGAACCTGAGAATCGTATATCATAGAACAAACTTCACGCCTCGTTCTGATCCCTTCCCAGCAAAGAGACAAGGACCGTGATCCCAGCCCCTTCGTGGGCCGAGCCGTGCGACAACGTCCCTTTCCAGAAGATGAAAATCGTCAACACAATGATTGGCACAATCGAGAGGAGCCGCAAATTCTCCTTAACAATCTAGAGTAATAATTTACAGATTTTTCTTTTCTTTAGCAGACCAAGCTTTGACTTCACCAGAGACTTCAGACCCTAGACTCTTCCAAAGGTTAATAATACAGTGCAACCCTAATCTACACCCCAACTTCCAAAATAATCACGCACAAATCCTGCATATAACAGCCATATTTAAACACAAGAAGCTCCTCCTCCTGCTATCTACATGACCGTGCAGGCGTACGGGTTGTCGTCGCTGAAGGCAGTGGTGTACTTGATCTCTGTGGAGCTGGCGCGGGCGAGGGCTGAGGTCTGCGGGTCCTGGTACACGTTCCGGACGTACCCGGGGGGTGCCTTCTTGTCATAGGCCCCCGGGGCGTAGGGGTGGTCCACGATGTCGTAGGGCACGTAGGGCCAGAAGTCGCAGACCTTGCCGGTGCGGTGCCGGACCCGGCGGAGCACCTTCCCAGGGTCGACGTACCCGATCACGGTCAGCTTGTTCTGCTTGGGCTCGACCTCCACCTGGGTCACCCCCTTCATGCCCTCCACGGACTTCCGCACCCTCCGCACGCACCCCTCGCAGTCCATCTTTACCTTTATCTCCACCGTCTGAACAGAAGAAAGAGAGGGAAAACACCATCTCAGATAACTAGCAACACAAGAGCTGCAAAGCCGAACAAACAGATGGAAACGTTAGAGATACCTGGAGCTGCTTATGCTTCTTGAACTTCTTGCTGTCGCTGCGTGGCGGCACGTAGCAAACGTCGGCGATGTAATCCAAGAACCCCATCACGTCCTAAAATCAACCGGCACGAACACTTCTTGATCTCACTGTTTTTTTATTACAGAAGAAGGAAAAGGATCGCAGGAAACCAGCTCGAGTTCTTGAGTAGCCAAGCTCGGAGCTGCATCCCGTATAAATAAGCCAGCCCACCAACTGTTGCACCGAGCCACGCGTACCGTCCGACGCCGCGACACTTGTCGGCTAGACACGTGGACCAGAAGTGGAAGCCCATGCCCATGTCATAGTAACGAGGGAGAGTGGGAGGTGGGGTCCTCTTGCCAGCCGTCTTTTCGCTGCCCTGCAGGGTGGGGAACTGAGGATCCGTGAGTAACTGCAGAGAGGGAAAATGTCGGTTCGATCCGGTTGACGGGGTCGAGGGGAGACCGGCCGGTGGAACCGACCGACCACGGAGTCTCTTATCTCTTTCGACTCGTGGGCCGTTCGCACTTCGCTGTCCGAGGACGCTGACGCTGACGCTTCCGTTATATCCGAGAATTGGGAAAAACTAGTCTTCGGGACCCATGAATGACCCCATTCGGTCCTTTTTCATTTCCGCGTTAACAGCTTTCTAGCATCTTGGATTCAGACACAACTTCATAATTTTCTCCAAATTACGTTTGTCTTTAGGTGCGCCTAACGCTCGTTTGGACATGGGATGGTAAAATCATCTGTAACGTCAAAGCCCGTTGCTTCACACCTGTTCGCACATGCCGAAGCCAATGATCTCAAGGCCGAGCATGTTCTATCTAATGGAAAATCTTAACTTTAGTCGTGCAGATCTCGAAATGAAAGTCGGGCTACGTATTATGCAGAACAATAGATTTGTTGTATAATTGTTTTGATAACTAGTCACAAGCCTGCTCGTTTCGTAATATCTCATCTTTTCATAAGGTCACTTAAACACGGTAGACTTGTACAGTGCTTACTTATAGGGTGAAAATCTGCGGTTTGATAAGAAGACGTCCTATATGCAAAGAACATGTTATTTCTACACGGAAGTAAAAATTTATTGTTAATATACATCAACGTACTTAATCACTAAACGGCTGCACCCTTGACCTCGCCCCCCCTCCCTACAATTGTAGTATGCGGATATTGTATGTCTTGAGATCTTTGCTATTCTAAGTAACAATTAACTCAACAATATGAAATAATCCATATATGGTGGGAAAAACGAAAAATAAAGAGATTATTCGTGAGCTTTTTTCCGAGGTTTTGATGAAAGAGGGTGAGAATTCCATGTCTTTTCCATCAACAACCAATAGGAAATGGTTATAGTGCGACCCTCCATGCAATCCCATCAAGAAAATCCGAATAAGTTAGGAATATGCCTATTTTGATCGGTCAACAAACAACTATTTGCAGTCAAGAAAAATGAATTTATTAACTTGAGAAAATGATAAGTATTTTCTTAAAGAAGAGATTTCTTGAAAAGTATTTTTCTTTATCACGAAGTTAAATAAACACGTCCAAATGTGACCCCTTCAGCATGTGCTTTTGATGTTCTCTGCCGAGAGAGATGCATCTTGCAAGAAACTCAAAAGGCTGACGTGGCATGAACACATGAGACTAAAAGCTGCTGACATCGATTTTTGAGAAAAATTAGATTTTTTTCTTGAGTAGCTTGTCTTCACATTTATATGGGAATATGCCTGTTTTGATCCTTTGAAGGATTGGACACCAAAACTCTATTTATTTTGCAAAAAAATAAATGACTCGACAAATATTTTTACAAAAATAATTATTCATATCACTCGAAAGAAATAATCAATAAAAAATATTATCATTATCAACATTAATTTATGTCCAAATATTGTCGTGGATTCTAAAAATATTTTTTCATTCATTCATTTTGGTAAGTGATTCAAACGATTATTTTTTAGAAAATATTTTTTAAATCATTCATTTTCCACAAAACCAATAGAACCCAAATTCAAAAATTAACGTTTGTTTTTAACAAGATAAAGATCAATTCTTTGGCATGATCACTAAATAATAATAGTAAAAGTACACATGCGTAAGTCTACAGATATTCAAGGAAACAGTAAGTAGGAAAAAAGCATTCCGAACAAATAGAATTGCCAAGGGCATGATGTGTACTAACACGTTGTGATATTCAGAGTTCGTTTATTTAAAGGATTTTTCTTTTTTTCTTTTTTCTGGTGATGTTTAGATGACGAGCTAATCGATTTATCTAGAATTGAAAACGACCTATTTTCCCCGAAAATGGTTTTGGTGGTGAAAAATATTTTTCCTCACGGTGAATCTTTTAGTTAGACAAACACATTTGTTTTGATCCGAGTGTTTCACGATGCTTCCGATGTCGGATCGGCCACGTGGTGGTCATTATTGTTAAACCCTCGATTGGGTGGGGTGATTTCGCGGTGCTCATGATGAGAAGGCTTGAAAAAAGCCACGAATGATCTTCGGACAAGCGGGCCGATTGCGTGTTTATCTCAAGACGAGATTCACGTTGAAGTGTCCGAAGAGGATCAGACGATTGACATTTGCTTTTAGGGGCGGCCAGCGCCCGTGTTCTAGAAGGGCTGGTCCCGGAAGAATGGTAGGTTTTAGGCAATTCGTGTTTGCAGGTGCCTCCGGCGGCGTTCGCAGCGGCCGCGTGCGAAAGGCGGCATTCTCGATCGCAATAGTGACTATTGCTTTGCAAGAATGGTTACGGGGTTGACCTGTTACTTAGATCAGTGATTATTACCATAAGATTTTCATTTTTTCCGCGAAAAGTGTCGATGCTATTTCCCGAGTCCCCCGCTTTTAGGATCAGGTCTCCTATGCTTGGGCCTAAGTCTATCAAGGCCGGGCCTATGACTGTGGTGCTTGTGCTTGGGACCCAATGCCCATGCTCGGATCTTTAGCGCTCGAGCCCGGGACCCTGATGTCCACACTCGAGTCCATCAAGGTTGAGCTTGGGACTTAGGTGTTTGTGCCTCAATCATTGGCACCTAAGATTAGGGACCATTGTGATTGGACCTGGGACTTCAATGCCAGTACCCAAGTTACTTCAATGCCCACACTCGAGTCTATCAAGGTCGAGCTTGGGACCTAATTGTCCATGCACAAGTTACTAGCTTCTAGGGATGAGTATGGTCTGGATGGACAACTCCTATCCTAAAATCGAAATTACCCACTAAAGACCGATTCCAAAAAATGGAACATGAAATCGTCCATCGGTTCCATGGACTCACCTAGGAATCAGACTGGCAATTTGGTCGGATTCTTGAGTGAATCCGTGGAACCTAGTCCCATCAAGTCTTCGCGCACTCAGTGCAACGTTTTCCGACAAGTCAAAGTAAAGAAAAAATAAGGAACCTCACTATTCTTAATTGCAACATCAATAAAAAGATTAGACTCGTATTAAAAGTTGAGAGTTGAGGTTATGTGTGAGAGATAGAGAGACGACTCATATGAGGTGAGAGTGAAACAAAATGAATGCTCAGTTAATGGGTGTTGAGTTTCAGATTAGAGATTTTAGAGCTTTCATTTTTCTTAATTTTTTTTTTTTGGTAGGAAATTTTTCTTAAAAATTAAATATGTGGGTGGGTGGGTGGTTCTACACTTAGAACTAGGAAGCAGATTGGTACCCATCGATTCTAATAAATTGGAACCGAGAACCAGATTGGTTCCCTTGGGATCTATTGGTTCAAGTCTAGTCCACTCCTGGTAGTCTGAGTGGTTATCGATTTTTTTGTACATCTCTACTAGCTCCCGAATAATGTATGTGTATTGAGGAAAATTAAATCACATTTTCTAAATACTAAAAAATATTATCATTTTTTTGGAAAATGGCTTTCTGAAATATCACATTTTCTCCCAAACAAACAGAGTTTAAAGTTGATATGGGTTGTAACCCCCAAACCCCAAAAAACAGATTGGTTAATCACTTGTAGACCTCTCTGATAGATGGAGGCATTCCACTTTGTTCCTAACAGAAGGCCCGGTCCATTGAGCTCGATGGGCTACCGTCGTAGATGGTCTAATTGGACACGGTCCATTGAAGTTTGCTTCGATGGATTCCTCATTTTAGACCCGTCCGTCCGATTATACTTAATCCTTTCTCATTTGGCCAGAAATTATACTTGAATCTTTTGTACTTTAACCCAACATTACTAATCTTTTGATTAGCCACTTTAATTTACTAGATTATGTACTACTTACTGGTGATTTTTACTTCACTAGATTACTTACTACTTACTAGTGATTTTCATAATAGATTATTCCATGAACAAATTTATCATGAATGTTATTGCCAAAAGAGGGCAAGATATGCGACTTCCGGAAAATGGGAAGATGTGTCTTTTCATTACGTACAGAATCGATTGGTTAATCCCAAAGAGTTACGGCTCTTCCATCTGCATAATCACTCAAAAAGCGTGATCTTTTTAGTTGAAAAACTATAGCTCTGGAGATATACCGACACAGAGAAAGTTATGTTTGGAAAGGATTCCAAAAAATAGTGTTTATTTTGAATCATAAAGTGCGGATTATAATATCTTAGGCGCCTAGTTATAAGGAGGTCGCCATCTAGAAAATAATCAAATAACTAAAATATAATAACAAAATTAAGGAAAATATATTGATAAGGAATCGTTTCGTTTTGAGAAACTACGGGACATGAACCCTTCTTTTTTCTCTCTTTCCCCATGTTAGAAATCCACACATGAACAGAGTAAAGCTTTAGGCTTTTCGCTACTCACAATGGTTCCGTGCACGCTCTTAAAAATGTTATAAAAAGCGGTGGGCGGGCATAATGAGGTTTCATCCTCAGTCAACGTCACCGGCTAATGTGAAAAATTATGAAAAAAAAATCATAAATCTATTGTACGAATGTCAATTTGATATTAAAATTTTCAATTTTATCAATTTAGTTCTAAAATTTTCAACGATTTACTAATACAGTCATTTCGATCAATTTTGACCGAAAATTACTAAGGTAAATGTTCGTCGTCCTATGTGGTACAATTAACATTGACATGAACAAAATTTTCAATTATTAAATATTTTTTTATGAAATTTTTTCATTCATTTTTTCCCTTTTTCTTTTCTTTTTTATTTTTATTTTCCTTTATCGATCTATAATTGGTCGCTAGTCATAAGCAAGAGTCGAGACGCCCTTGCCAACCCTCGCTACATTTAGGAAAGGAGTTGTAAGCCTTCATTATGGGGGGTGAGGGGGCATTGTGACCATTGCCAAGTGCCGATGAGAGTCAACGATCATATATTATATATATGAAAAAAAATATAAAATAATTAAAAATTAGTGATTGTCGGACAAATAGGTCGAAGGGCTAAATTGACAAAATTTCAAAAGGTTTAGGATCGTATTGATCAAACTAAAAAGTTAAAGACTTCATTAGTATTCGTACGATATGTTTAAGACTCTACTGTTAATTATCCCCCGCCCTATCCATACATTTCATTCAAGATTTTCACCTAGTTAAAAAGATTATGGATTATCAACCTAGTTTAACCTATATTCTCTCTCTCTCTCTCTCTCTCTCTCTGTGCGTGCTTGAACGTGCTAATCGAAAGTCAAAGGAAAACAACCCGAAAGGGCCTTCACTAACCATCCCCACCCACTCACATGATTGATCTCTCATTAAATATATACACGATGCACCTACAGCCGCAATGCACGCCCACGCACACGACATGATCCACGTCACACGGCCACGACCCATCCCCCTCTTAAATTCTCTCCTCGGATTCCCAAACGTAAAGCCCCTCTTCTTCCCTCGTGTTCAGTCCCTTCCGCCTCCTCTTCTTCAATGAGCTCCATCCCGTTCGGTTCTCGGCGACCGCCGCTCGGCTCCAGGCTCTCGCTCGCCGCCATCTGGGCAATAGTACTCGTCTCCCCGCACTGCAGAGCCGCCGCCTCGGTAGCGCCGCCTTGCAATGCGACGGCGCCGGCGGCCTTCGCATTCGGGGACTCCATCGTGGACCCGGGGAACAACAATGGCCTGTTGACCGTGGCCAAGTGCGACTTCCCGCCCTACGGCCGGGATCTCGACCCGGGCGTGCCAATCGGGCGGTTCAGCAACGGCCGAGTCCCTTCGGACATGCTCGGTACGTACCCATCTCTCTCCTCCGTCTCTACTCTTTCTCTCTCTCTCTCTCTCTCTCTCTCTCGCTCGTTTTTTCTTCTTTGCGTATGGCGGCGGGAACGCCAGAGAGGCCAGACAAGACAAGGTTAGCTGTCAACCGACCCCACCGCAAATATGATTGGTTCACGTGGATCGCCGACCCGATCCGGTTCGCTCATTCTCAAGTTGCCTAGGATTCACGAGTCGATTGTCCCGATGTGTCTTCGTGCATGGTATTCTCCTTTGCTTTCGGTGCTTTCGGATTTGAAGAAAATAAGGCACGCTTTGCATCCTCAATTTCGCTCGGTGAATCTCGCGGCTTTCGAAACCATAACGTGTAATGGGTATAAACTTGCTCATGCTGGGTTGCAGCAATTATACGTTTCATTCCGCTGGCAGACTTTGGTACACTTTTTTTTTTCTCCCGATAATTTAGCACGTAAGCTATGGTTTCAATTACCCTTTAATGTTTATCTTTTTGTAGCTGAGAAATTGGGAATTAAGAAGTTCTTGCCTGCTTATCTGGATCCAAGTCTGGAGCTCCAGGACCTCCTCACCGGCGTGAGCTTCGCCTCCGGAGCCAATGGATATGATCCTCTCTCCGCCAAATTTGCCGTGAGTCGAAACCCGGATGGTTGACCAGATATTAGCATCGCATACATTTGATTGCCCAGAGGATCAAATATGTGCAATTTAACTTAATAATCTCGTGTGTGTTTTAATTTGTCGACAGTTGGTACTATCCTTGTCGGACCAATTGGATCTCTACTCCGAGTACATGGAAACCGTACGTTCGGCGGTTGGGGAGGAGAGAGCATCGGCCATCGCCTCCGAGAGCGTCTACATGGTGTGCACCGGCGCTAACGACATAACCAACACTTACTTCACGATGCCGCTGAGAAGATTCGTGTACGACGTCTCGTCCTACGCCGATCTCCTGGTCCGCTCGGCTTCGAGTTTCCTTCGGGTAATAACGCGCACGGATGATTTCTGCAAAGTCTCGTCAGGTCTATAATCGTCATTTGATTTCGCAACTTATGATAGTGTCTATATTCACGACTTGTGTGCGTGGGCAGAAGCTGTACGGACAAGGAGCTAGGAGAATCGGGGTGCTCAGCCTGCCGCCGGTCGGGTGCCTCCCGTCGCAGAGGACTCTGCACGGAGGCCCCGGGAGGGGCTGCTTCGACCCCGCCAACGAAGCGGCCGTCCTATTCAACTCCAAACTCTACGCCGAGATCGACTCCTCCGGAAGGAGCTCCCCGGCGCTAGGCTTGTTTACATGGACATTTACTACCCTTTGCTTGCCATCATCCAAGACCCTGCTCAATTCGGTAATGAATTCGCTTCCGTCCTACATCCGTTACTCCTATGTTCGCTTTGCCCGTCTTCGTCTCCGGCGAGGGAAGACCCGCTTCCGTTTCCGTTGATGGTGTCCGGGTGTTGGGTTGCACTAGGGTACTAATTCGGCAGCGTTCTTCCCTAAATTCGTGCTGTATCAGGATTTGAGGTCTCGACGAAAGGGTGCTGCGGCACGGGGAACATAGAAGTGAGCTACCTCTGCAGCCGTCTCGACAACCCCGTGATGTGCGACGACGACACCAAGTACGTGTTCTGGGACAGCTTCCATCCCACCGAGGCCACCTACCGGATGCTCTCCGATCAGATTTACAGCAAGTACGCTCGCGAGCTGTTCTGAGATTGTCGATGTCGGTCGTGTCACTTTCGCCCCAAGGGAAGGAGAGACATTCGGCCTCTTTTTTTTTTTTGGCTCGACAATGTGTTCCAATCTTTTTACCCACACGAGTTGGAAGTTGCTTTCTGAAGCCGAAATTACGTGGTTTTCAACTCAATTTTAATTTGGCAAGAATCACATATTGGGTGACATTTGGTTCAGTTCAGAGTAAATGTACATACATTGCTGACGTTTATTCGGATCAGGTTTTCAGAAGAGCGGACTGGAATCGAACCGTTAATTTCCCAGTGACAAGTGTAAAAGAACAAATGGCTTGCCATAGCAATCATAAGCCCCTGGAATCGAAACGTTAATTTATTAATTGTAAACTAGACAAATTACAAAATGGTGGAGTGGTCTAAAATAAGTGAAACAAATGTTAGAGCCCAAGCAAATTAACATTTCATTATTTTTGTGGGCTAAGGATCTTGGCCACAATGTGCTAGTAGAGACTATGATAGTGCAAGGGGAATATATATATATATATATATATATATATATAGTTTTTGCAAAAATATGATTTTTTCCCTAGAAAATATTTTCCAAGAAATAACAGTCTGTTTTGGATTATAAAATTAAATATTTTCCTTCAAAATTGAATATAACTTATTATGTAGTTTCTATTGTTTTTGATTGAAACCGAACCAAAATGAATAAAAATATTTTTCCGTTGTTCCATTTCGATTCAGTACGATTTTTACTTTGGTTTTTTTTTTTTTTTTTTTTTTTTGCCGTTATATATTGTAAAAATCTTTTCTTACATGCCCCCTTTCAACGATTTTTTTTTTTATCTTAATTTATTAATTGTAAACTACAAATTACGAAATGGTGGAGTGGTCTAAAATAAGTGAAACAATGTTAGAGCCCAAGCAAATTAACATTTCATTAAGGCTCTGTTCGTTTTGCAAAAAATATGATTTTTTTAGAAAATATTTTCCAAGAAGTCATTTTCCAAAAATATAACTCTAGTTTCCGTTGTTCGATTGAAACCTGAAAATGAGTAAAAATATTTTTCGTTGTTCGATAAGGAAAATCTTTTCTTAAAAAAAAAAGATTTTTTTTTTTTTAAATTGAATTTTTATTCTTTTTCTTCTTCTTTTCATTGGCCGATTATAAGCTACTTTGACAGCCAACGATTAGCTAGAGGCAAGCTAGAGTCTTGAGCCTTGCCAAATTCATTGAGCTGGGGGAGGCTTGAGCCTAGCCAAAGGTTGCCAAAGCCTCACCGACGTCCGGCGACCTTTGACAAGACTCAATCCCTGCCTAGGTGGCTAGATCTAGTGAGACTCGAGTTCATGGTAGGGCTTGAGCTCGTCGGCCGTCGGGCAGCTTGAGCCTCGCCGGCCTATGGCACGAGGTTCCAACTCGCTTTGGCCAATCGCTGGCTGCCACTGTGGCAACGAGTCAACGACCGATCAATGAAGAAGAAGAAAAATAAAGAAAAGGAAAAAAAAAAAACATTAAAAATGATTTTTTTTTAAAAATGAATGTTTTTTTTTTTTTTAGTTTTATCGGTTTGGTTCGGTTAACCAGATTGGTTAAAAATATTTTGGTTTATAATAATATTCGAACTGAACAAGAATTGAACCGAAAAAAATCGAACTTTTTAGTTCGATTCGGTTTGGTTTTCGTTCGGTTTTTAGTTTTTAACACGCCTGCCCACGGCCAGGACCACTGTCATGCCCCTCATATATTCATTTCCAAACCACCCAGAAACAGCTATAGAGCCACTCTTCTCACTCCAAGTTCAGTCCCTTCCTCCTCCTCCTCTTCTTGCAATGAGTTCGATCCAGTTTGGTTCTCCGCGACCGCGGTTCGATCCCAAGCTCTGGCTCACTGCCGTCTGGGCAGTATCACTTGTCTCCCTGCGTCAGGGGGCTGCTGCCTCGGTAGCGTGGCCTCGCAACGTGACGGTGCCGGCGGCCTTCGCATTCGGGGACTCGGTCATCGACCCCGGGAACAACAATGGCCTGGCGACCCCGGCCAAGTGCAACTTTCCGCCCTACGGGCGGGATCTCGACCCGAGTGTGCGGCTCGGGCGGTTCAGCAACGGCCGAGTCCCTTCGGACATGTTGGGTACGTACCTATACCCACCTCTCTCACGGCAAGAATGTTTGGTCGACGTGCATCGTCAGCCCGATCCGGGTTTGCTCGTTCTCAACTCGGCATAGAATTCAATTCACGAATCGATTTGCCTGATCACTTTGCCTTTTTCTTCTCTACGTGTCCCGATGTGCCTTCGTGCACGGTATTTTCCCTTGCTTTCGGTGCTCCTGTCTCCCTTCCTTCTCATTCTCGTCTTCTCATTCTCGTCTGAGGACATCTTCTTTCTCTGTGCACCAAGAAATGCCATAATGATCATTTATCATTGGATCTGACTATATACTTTAATTGCTTCGTCGGAATTCCGTGACGTAAAATTTGGGGGTATTCTTCCTTGACGGGAAAGATAAAGATACATCAGAAATTAAAAGGCTTTTTGAGTCGAGGAGGGTAGACCCTACTACAACTTCTTGGGAAGTTATTTGAGGAACTGGTTGGCCGATATAATAATCGCCTGTGCAAGGTGGGAGGGGAACGTTAAAGCCCTCCTACCCAGCTGACCTGTGACCGATTTGTCGCCTAGTACTTTTGATTGAAAGACATTGTGCACAATTAAATGCATCCACTAGGAAGAGTCAATTTATTCTTTAAAAAACCATATGATGCACCCACTAGAAAGATTCAGTTCATTATTTAAGAAACCATGTGATTGGCATTGTATGTCACGTCATTTATATGAAATAAGACGAAGATATCTGCCCAATTCGTGATAAAAAGAAAATTGAAATGTCAGAGGCTGAGTTTGCTAGTTTCTTCTCCAAAAATGTAAATGGGAAATTGCATTATTGAATTTAAACAAGGAAATTAAAAGCACCCTTAATTCTCTCTTTCATTGCACTTCGAGTCATCTGATTTGAAAAACATAACGTACAGTTTGCATCCTTAATTTCACAGTCTTCTCGGATTATAGCTCGAGGATACATCATAATGTGTAAAATGTATACTTTGACTGATCTTGATCGTGCTGTGTTTCGGCAATTGTAAATGTTATTCCCTTGGTAGACTTTGGTAAACTTTAGTTCTGCCTTTTTATTTTCGATAATTTAGCGCATAAGCTATAGTTTCAATTACCCTTTGATGAATTTTACTTGAGGATTCAGTTTGAAGAGGCCTGGTCAATTTTTTTTTTTTGTAGCCGAGAAATTGGGAGTTAAGAAGTTCTTGCCTGCTTATTTGGATCCGAATCTGGAGCTCCAAGACCTCCTCACCGGCGTGTGCTTTGCCTCCGGAGCTAACGGATATGATCCTCTCACCGCCAAATTATCTGTAATGTCTCTCTCGAAATGCACGATTAAAGTTATAAGGCATGAGTCAAAACCCAAATGATAGATTAAATTTGGGAGAATTACCAAAAAAAACCTAAACCTATTGCAATTGTGTCAATTAAATTATAAACTTTTTTTTTGCCAATTTAGTTCTAAACCTTTTATAATTATGCTAATTTAGTCCATCCTACCAAAATTGGCCGGTCGGCATTGACGTGAATGTCGGCTGGCAAACGCTAATGTGGCAATTTTTTTAAAATTTTTTTTCTCTTTTTTTTTTTCCCACCTTCTCATTCCTCTGGCTGGCCGGCGCCGAGCAGAGGCGAGGGCGAGGCCCCGCCAAATCCAGCGAGCTTGACCCTCACCCAGCCAAGGTGAGGCGAGGCCTTGCCCAGCCAAGGTGAGGGTCGACCTCGCCAGTGGTCGGCGAGGTTGCTGTCGCTAGATCTGGCGAGGTCGACCCTTGCCTTGGCTGGGCAAGGGTCGAGCTCGTCGGATCTGGCGGGGCCTCGCCTCGCCGACCCTCACCTTCGGGCCGGCGGGGGCGAGCCTCGCCATTGGCCGAAAAAGCTTACCTCACCGGCCCTCGCTTTGGCCGGCGCCGGCCGGCCAGGGGAATGAGAAGATGGGAAAAAAAAAGAATTCAAAAATTCAAAAAAAGAAATTCAAAATTCAAAAAGAAAATTTTAAAAAGTCACGTCGCATTCGTCGGATGGATGACCGGCCCACGTTAGTGCCAATTTTGGGCGAGATGGACTGAATTTGCACAATTATAAAAAGTTCATGACTAAATTGGCCAAAAAAAAAGAGTTTAGAATTGAATTGGCACAATTGCAATAAATTTATGACTTTTTTGGTAATTCTTCCGACTAAATTTTGATATTACATCTTATTTGATTGGCTAGAGAATCAAAGACATGCAATGCTATAAATCTATCACGGGAATTCAGTCCTCAATCACTTAATCTTGTCTGTGTTTAATTTGTCGATAGTCGGCACTATCCTTGTCGGATCAATTGGATCTCTACTCCAAGTACATGGAAACCGTACGCTCGGAGGTTGGGGCTGAGAGAGCATCGGCCATCGCGTCCGAGAGTGTCTACATAGTATGCACCGGTGCTAACGACATAACCAACACTTACTTCGCAACGCTGCTGAGAAGGTCCGAGTACGATGTCTCATCCTACACTGACCTCCTAGTCAGCTGGGCGTCGAGTTTCCTTCGGGTAATAATGCGCACGGTCTATAATCGTGATCTCATTTCGCAACTTATCGTCACGTCTATATTCACGACTTGTGTGCGCGGGCAGGAGCTGCACGGAGTCGGAGCAAGGAAAATCGGGGTGCTCAGCCTGCCGCCGGTAGGGTGCCTCCCGTCGCAGAGGACTCTGCACGGAGGCCCCAAGAGGGACTGCTTCGACTCCGCCGACAAAGCGGCCGTCCTCTTCAACTCCAAACTCCGCGCCGAGATCAACTCCCTCCGGGAGGACCTCCCCGGCGCTAGGCTTGTTTACATGGACATTTACTACCCTTTGCTTGCCATCATCCAAGACCCTGCTCGATTCGGTAATTAGTTCTCTTCCATCCTGCATCGATTAGTCCTATGTTCGCTTTGCCCGTCTGGACGAGCGAAGGCCCGTTTCTGTTGACGGTGTCCGGATTTTGGCTTGCACTAGAGTACTAATTTGGCAATGCTCGTCCTTAAATTTGTGCCATCTAGGATTTGAGGTGTCGACGAAAGGGTGCTGCGGCACGGGGAACATAGAAGTGAGCTATCTCTGCAACCGTCTCGACGATCCCGTGACGTGCGACGACGACACCAAGTACGTGTTCTGGGACAGCTTCCATCCCACCGAGGCCACCTACCGGATGCTCACCGATCAGATTTACAGCAAGTACGCTCGCGAGCTGCTCTGAGATTGAGATTGTCGATGTCGGTCGTGTCGGTCCGCCACGTGATTCGGAAGTCGCTCTCTTTCTGAAGCGGAAATCACGTGGTTTTTTAAACTCAATTTCAATCTGGCAAAGAATGATCTGAACCAGAGTACTAGGACTGATTCTCAGATGGCTGTGTGCCAGACAGATGTATTCTTGGAAAACCAATAAGGCCCAAAGCAAGCCCTTTGTTCTTTTACACTTGTCACTAAAAGTGTCAACTATTCGGTTCGAGCTGGGTTTTCTGAAAACCCAACGACCTGAACCAAACCGAACCGAACATTAGGGATGTACAATCGCTTTGAACTGAACCAGATATCACCCGACTTAAAAATTTGATTCGTGATCGGGTCGTGTCATTTCGATTTTTCCCCCCTCCTCACAGGATAAAGTTCAGCAAACCAGCCCTGGGCTCATGATTGCTATGGCCTGCTAATCACATATTCTAGGAACAAGTCTCCCATCAACATGGTATCTTTTAATCTTTACGATAGATGGACATGCCCGAAATTCTGCAGAAGCTTGCAATTGCTGCTTTAACGCAAACCATCTTTTTTGAACTTTCAGTGAAACAAAATACAAGTAAATTGATAAAGATATAGTAGAAGCTGGTGCCTGATTGTAAAATTGATGAGGTAAAATATGATAAATTAAATTTTATGTACAGCCAACTATGTCGAACCTCGGCTTTTCCCTCGGCGGTTCTTCGGGTTAAAAAGTTTGAGCCTGTGCATCTTGCTTCTTCTTCAACTCCAAACTTCTGGAGATGAACTTGGGAATTGGACAAAGGATATTATCAAAATTGAATAGCGACTTCAGTTCAAGTTCCTATGTGCCTCCAATACAAAACCAGTGAGGATTTTTGTTTCTCGTTCCAAATCCAAAAGTTCTCTTATTATTGTTTTAGAAGTGAAGTATCGACATTTGTAAAGTGATTCATTTTTATCTTCAAAATGTAAAACTATAGAAATATAAAAAAAAATTTAAAACCTATTACATTAATACCAATTAAGTTCTAATCTTTCAATTGAACTAATTTAATCTTAAAACTTTTGTATTTGTGCTAATTGAGTCCATTCAGTCAATTTTGGTCGGAAATCACATACATGAATATTGGTTGTCTTATGTGGCGCACTAATATAAATACTTTTAATAATATAAATTTTTCTTTCTTTTCTTTTCTAATAATATTTTGATTTTTTTTTGGATTGAGGGCAGACAACGGTTGTTGGCTGGCCCTCACCGGCCAGGATTAGCAAAGACTACGAACAATGCGAGAAAAAATTACCCTACAAGAATTTCCTCCTCTTTTTCCTCTCCATCCGACAAAGTGCTAGCATGGACTATGGAAAATCATCAAATGGAGATACCGACGAAGTGTCCCTCCGGTACACACTTTCGTGCACCGTGGCCGCGCGCCTAAACGACGAGCGAGACGGCTTCCTAAAAGATGCCACGAGCTGCTGCAGCGCTCCCACGAGAAGTTTGCCTAACGCCTTATGAAAATCGCACGACCTGCGAGAAGGAGAGTCATACCGAATAGGCTCGTCTTTCGTTTTGCCCGATTTGTTTCGCTCTGTCCTTTCTTTACCATATGACGGATGCACGTTCTTGCCAGAACGTTTGACCTTTACAAAAATGGGACCGAACCAAGTTCATGGTCCCGGCTTTTCCATCGCGCGTGGCTAGGCTTTTTGGCCCTTGCCTGCCCCTATTAATCCAAGCTGTAGAATTCTTCTCCACCCGTGGTGGCGCACTTAGAGGTCAAACTTTACCAAAAAATCGTTGACCCATCCAATGAATCGCATTGACAAAATGGAGAAATTTACGGTGGGTTATCGAGTGAATTTTGAATTTTGGAAACATCTGATCACACCGCTTACAAATAACATTTCAAGTGAAAACAATGTCGAATTTATTTTATAACAAAAAAATTAATATTAATCAAAATTAGGCTTAATATCCTAAAAAACTCCTAACTATTGGTTTAGTCCCAATTCTAGTCTATACTTTTTTTGTCTCATAAAAAATCATCAACTTTTACTTGAGATGGGAAACTAGAGATGGGAAACTCCCAAGCAAGTTGTTCAAACGTCCCAAGCTCGCAGGAGAAGCATGAGATTGAAGACTGAGCATAAAATCGAAGATCCTCCAGCAAGATGGAAGAAAGACTCTCTTGAGAGTAAGAGCAATTGAAGAAAGCCAGCCTAATTGCTCTAGTTTTTATTCAAATTTCAGATCCAATAAGACATCGTTTAGGCTAGCATCGAAGTTCATCTTCAAAAGACATCTTTTTGGATACGAAATTTAGGAAAAACTGAAGCAATTGCATGGGAAAAGGGCGATTTGGGACGGAGACTCAACGAAGGCACATATGAGACTCAAGTAAAAGTTTGTGCTTTTTTATATGATAAAAAGAATTTAAGGTAGAAAAGGAACTAAACCTAAAGTTAGTGATTTTTTATGATAAAAATTATGGTTTAGGATAGAATTTTGAAACTAGACAAAAAATTATGAGTTTTTTTATGAAACATAAAAGATTTAAAATAAAATTAGAATTAAAGTTAAAATTGAAGTTTTTTTTTTAAAATATTAAGCTATTGAAATTATTTGAAAAAGAAAAAAAAAAAAAGACAAAAAGGTTGGTCAGTGGTCGCTAAATGGGATGTGATATGATAATTGCTGGCTTCACAAAAGCCACTTTTGGAGGTCATATCTTGCCGGTGGGACTAAAGAATGATTGAATCAACTCCCCCTAAATGTGCGCAACACGAGACCATGACGTGGACCTCTAGCGACAGCGCTAGTGAAGACAAGTCCCTCTTAAAAGGCTCGAACAGTGATAATCTTTCAACATTTGTTTTGGAGTGATTAGGTTTAGGGCAAAGACTATGCAGATGTTGATTTAGCATTGCACCATCGGAAGTGTTCTTGTCGGTTGCTCGTGATCTTAATCCCCTTGGCTAATTTCAATCAATACGTCGGGAGCACCATGTTTCGTCTTAATTTCGAGAGATTAAATGGAGTCCGGAACGTCAAGGCATTGTGCGTCGATGGCACGGCCTCAAATTTAATTCGACTTCTCAACCCGAGATCCCAAAGGGGAGTCACACCTTTTGGATCATGTGTAATTTTAATGAAAAAAGAGCTTACTTAGGCACTGTTTGTTTCGTGAAAAAAAAGATATTTCTTGAAAATATTTTCTCATAAGTCTTTTTTTAAGGAGATGTATTTTCCATTGTTTGGCTGAAAATTCAAGACGGAATGACATATTTTTCCGTCGTTTGATATGGAAAATTCGATTTAATTTTCCTAAATAAGCATATATTATTTTAGTGCTAATAATTTGCGTATGGGTAGCCAATTATGGGCATTAGAGTCTAAAGTCTAGCCTCGATGGACTATGACCCGATCATCGAGGATTGAAGCATGGGCGCCCATGTCCTGTGCCTGTTGTTGATGGACCTAAGCGCAGGCACTAGTTCTCAGGGCTAGCTTTGATAGATTTGAGCACAACCTTTGTGGACTTGGGCTCACATGTCGGGGATATTGCGCTAGTTGCTTGGCCTTTATGGACCTTAGCTGGAGTGTCGAGGCTTCAGGCCTAGCTTTTATGTACCCAAGCACAAGCATAGGGGGTCTAAGCATGAGCGTTTGGCACCTAAGCTCGAGCTTTGAAGACCTCGTCCCAAATGTTAGGGTCCCGGGAACCAACATTGGAAATTCCATGCCCGAGTATAGAGTTTCAAGCCAAATGTGATACTTAATCATATTTTGTAAAATGATTTTTGATTTTTTAAAGAGAACTTTTCCTGAATTTAAGCATGTATTTTCTATTGATTAGGAAAACATTTTCCATCAACTCATTTTCCTAAATGAACCAATCACGGGAAATGAGATAAAATACTTTCCATGAAACAAACAAAGTCTCAATCCAACGCATTCGACCCATACAACCGTTCCAATAAACTAAACCGCGATCTAGAACTCGATTTTAAAATTAGGTCGCTAATGTAGACAATCGGAACATCCTATAAAAAAGAACATTATCATGCATAATTGTACCCTTTTCTGTACACAAAATTTCATGTGGATCTTCAAGGGGAGTTTAAATAGCTCAAAGGCAAGTGCTCTTTTTGTATCTTAGCGAGCACTCCTAGTCCCTTCCCTTAATTTTCACATTAAGGGTGGGTCCAAAATTGGGTGGGATTCCAAAGTGATCCATCCACTTTCTAGTGGGAGTGGCCCCCCCTTTTTTTATCGGTCCCTATCGCTTTTGCTTAGCGGAATTTAGCTGTCGCGGTCGTCGGCACTTATCGCCCGACCCACATGGGTCACATTAGTTACTGTCTCGAAAGGGAGACGTCTTTATATCTTATTATCCGTTGGATTTGATTAATGCGAGTGGCCCGTCCTCTATTGGCTTTAACGGGGTTCGTTCCCATCCCGAACGATCTCGTGCTCGACCCCGTGAGGGTCCGTGGACGCTAGCAAGACGGTCACACCACGCTTCCGTCACGAAATAATTATGTTATGTATGCTCGGTGTTTCTACGAGAGAATCGCGACATGGGTAGCTTTTTAATAGGTCTTTTCACCGGTCGCGCCGCAACGTCGTCCTGCATTACTTCACAATGATCTTATATTCATGTGGTCTCTTCTTCCATTGTTAAATTTCGCTTGCTGCTCCTAATTTGATTTTACACGTGAGAGAAAGTGTTTAAAGATTGTTATATATTGCTTGACGACAGGTCCTATATGCTATTTATCTTAACCTAGTTTGCCTCTACCTATAGGTAGATACGTCGAGAAAGGTCATAAACCCATGCTCAGTAGATGGGTTTAAATGTTAAATTGACCATAAACGGGATGTAAATAGGTCTGCATGATGTATTGTTGAATCAGTCTTTTTCACCACTCGTGCTGCAACGTTGTCCTGCGTTACTGAATGGATTTGTTTGAGCATATTCAACTCAACTTACCCGTTTGATGGATTTATTGATAGAAATGTTGAAATATCATTCCACATTGCTGGATGGCTTTCACGTGATCTCCTCCTTCCGTCTATAAGCTTGGTCACGGCACGTTGAAATGCTTGGGTCGTAACGAGCGAGGGCTCTTTTTTAACCAACGAAGCGGACGCTTCATCTTCGAGAATGGTGGGGATAGTTTATGTTGGACAAATGCATAAAGCATGTTCCGTCCATCACGAAGTAATCCCCCGACAAAATGGTACGATGCAATTAAAGGCCCGACCCGCGTATCCATCCTCGAACTTAACGATTATCGACCAATGAACCAATCAGCCTATGTACATAGCCAAATTATAGGCCCAATTCCCCTAAAAATACCCCTAATTTCAAGTCTAATTTCAAATTTGCCCTGAACGTTTTCATTAAAATAATTCCCAAACTTTCAATATAATCTCAAATCTGCCCCATGCTTTTTTTTTTTTTTTTATCTTAAAAAAATTACCAACTTTTAACTTTAATTCAAAATCTGTCCCCCGTTAGTGTTCCGTCAAAAATCGTTATTAACCATTTCTAATTTCCCTAATTTTTATAATATAGAGCTATTTAACATCACTTTGCTAATGTCGATTTGTTATTGATATGGAAATGGAATGGTTACGTCAAATCACTAATGGTGATTTTTTTTATAGGGGATTAACAAGATAGATTTGACACTAGAATGAAAATTTGTTATTTTTTTAGATAAAAAAAGTTTCCTCAATTTCCCTAATTTTCATATCAAAGAATATTTTCGTTTTAGAGAAAAAATTAACGTCACTTTATAAATGGGAATTTGTTACTGACATAAAAATGTTGCGTCAAATAACTACTAGCGATTTTTTTACAGATATTAATGTGGGTAGATTTGAGACTAGATTTAAAGTTGCTAGTTTTTTTAGGCAAAAAAAAATTCGGGGTTGATTTAAGATTGGACCCAAAATTTAAGATTTTTTTTCTTTTCAAAATTAGGCCCAAAAAAATTATAAGTCCAGCTTTTGTTTTTCGATCCTCACCCACGGTACTCCAAGTTAATAAAAAAACTATTAACATTTTTTATAATATATATGTGTGAGTATATTTTATTATTGCATGCGTACGTGAAGATGTGGAATCTAGAGTCACAGGGTCTCTTAGATACACGATCGATTGTCGCCCCCGTGACGTTAATCATTGACCCTCTTTTCCCTTGTTTCTTAGCATTTTTTTTTTTTTCAAATTTTAGAGCTCCACGGGACTCTGATTATGATATATAACCTCGAAATTAATTATAATTAGTGGATTGAAAAATGACCTGGCAAGCGCAAGACAACAAACGAAGGACGAGGACACGGACTGAGGAACATCCGCCTGGTGGAAGGTCGGTTCCGGCAGCAGGGATCGTGCCTCGAGACAGAAGGTGGTGACGACGACGGCGCCAGGCGCCGGGCGATCATGATACTTCAAAAATAAAATGTAATTATGAAAAAGATGATGATAGTTTGATTGAGAACAGAAGGTTTTCTTGAAGTTGCAGTCGAAAGGGACTGAAATTCCGAAGGAGAAAGGCATGTGGAAACAACCACCTGATGGCAACTCCCATGGTTAATAAACACTAATGATTTCAAGAAAAGAACAAGTAGACCAAATCGAAAAGCATTGCTAGTGATTAGTAACGTAGAAAATGGCATAAAGAGTATCCCGAATTCGGATCTTGGAGATGGTGGTTTCTTGGGTGATATTATTGTCATTCAACGGCTCGGATTTATCGATTAGTTGATGTTTCTATGGACTAGTGACGTCCCGACAACCAAGTTTGATGGTGTACGGCCCAATGTTGTATTATAAAAGTATGAATTTTCCAGGAATAACCTAGTATACACATATTATTGGCGATTGCCAAAATAGTTTATTTTGATAAGTAGTTCAGCTGTGATTTTTATTATGGGGAGAGTAGAATGAAAAAATATGGCTTTTAGATTAGTGCAATCACTTAAAAGATGTGACTTTTAGTTGAACAGTTATAACTCCTGGAACTTGATGAATATAACGAGAGTGACAAGAATAGAATATGAAACAGAAAACCATGAGTAGCATGGTGTGAGAAATTATTGGTGATTTTCGAAGCAGTTTATTTTCTAAAAATTGTATTATTACTACGATTTTTTTTAATATATGTATAAGATTATATGAACATACATATATTTTATGGAAAATGAAAAGACGTGACTTTTCATTATGAAAGAAAATAATTATTAAGTTTGATCACTTGTGACTTTTATATTAGGGCACTTGCCGAAGAGGTTGCGACTTACATATTGAAAAATTACAACTCCAAAAGCTTGATGCAAATTTTCGTTTATGAGATAAATTTACTTTTTGATATAGAAATGTCGCGACTCTTATCTTGGAAATCAATCTTAATCGTTATATTTGACGAGGATTATAATTCCAAAAGCGAAATTTTTTTCACTTTTTATCACGTGCTCAAGTCCCGCTAAAATAAGTCAGCAACGACTTGACCCATAAGGGCGTCGATATCAAGAGAGATCGCAACCTGACCCCAATCTCAAAGGCTTAAAGAGAGGCTAAGCCACCGCTCGATGCATGTGATTTGCTCGGTCCACCCGTGAGGGGCACTTTACGAGGGTATAAAAGAGTGAATTTTTTGCTCAAAAGGTAAGTGAAAGTAGTACATATCTGTTTGATAATGTTTGTGTTCCTCAATATTTCTATTCTTTTGATCTTTGGAATAAAATAAAAAAATATTCATTTGGTAATATCAGCTAATTTTTCTATTTCTCGAAATTGATAAGTAACTAGAAATTAATTTGAAACATAAACAAGAAATAGAAAAAACTCATTTTTTATTCCCTTAACAATTTCTTAAACGAGTCATTTTCTTCTTCTTCTTCTTCCTCTAGCCGATTGTTGAGGCTGGGTGAGGGTACCTCGCCCAGCTATTGTGAGGTTCGCATGTCCAGCCATGACGAGGCTAATGGCAAGGTCATTGGCCATCGTCGAGGCCTGTCGACCAGCTAGAGGAGGAAGTAGAATGGAGGAAAAAATAGAAAAATCTTTAAAAATTATTAAAAAGCTGAAGGAAATTCTACGTCGGAAAAAAATTGAGGGTCATACCAAACACATTATTGTTCTTTTTTCTATTTCGAAAATAAAATTTTGTGCAGTCATTGAATGCCTTTAAATGTTCAGAAGCTCGTTCATGGAATAAAAATAAAAATAAAAATAAAAAATTATTTCTTAACATAAATTGTTATCGGAAACAAAAATGTTACTAAACATATCTAAGTAGGTATCTTTCTCCCCTAGTCTCTCTCCTTCGCCTACATCTCCATCCCTCCCTCGTTTACCGACTCGGGCATTGGAGGGTCTTCTCGAGACAAAGTCCAATACATTTCATTTGCTTCCTGATTTACAGCTAAGCATTAGTCAGGGCTCCGTGATAAAGAATCATGAGAAATCCTGCACAAACCCGTCTCGTGAGGGATGGATCAAAGACGACGTATCTTCTTCCCTTAGCATACCCACTTATCTAATCTAATCTAACCAAGGACAAAGTGGATCATGATACTTCAAAAAATAAAATGTAATTATGAAAAAGATGATGATAGTTTGATTGAGAACAAAAGGTTTTCTTGAAGTTGCAGTCGAAAGGGACTGAAATTCCGAAGGAGAAAGGCATGTGGAAACAACCACCTGATGGCAACTCCCATGTTTAATAAACACTGATGATTCCAAGGAAAAGAACAAGTAGACCAAATCGAAAAGCATTGATAGTAATTAGTAACGTAGAAATGACATAAAGAGTATCCCGAATTCGGATCTTGGAGATGGTGGTTTCTTGGGTAATATTATTGTCATTCAACGGCTCTGATTTATCAATTAGTTGATGTTTCTATGGACTAGTGTCGTCCCGACAACCAAGTTTGATGTTGTATTATAAAAGTATGAATTTTCCGGGAGTAACGTAGTATACGCATATTATTGGCGATTGCATAAGTAGTCCAGCTGTGATTGCATAAGTAGTCCAGCTGTGATTTTTATTGTGAGGAGAGTAGAATGAAAAAAGATGGCTTTTAGATTAGTGCAATCACTCAAAAGACGTGATTTTTAGTTGAACAGTTATAACTCATGGAACTTGATGAATATAACAAGAGTAATAAGATTATGAAACAGAAAATCATGAGTAGCATAGTGTGAGAAATTATTGGCGATTTTCAAAGCAGTTTATTTTCTAAAAATTGTATTTTTACTACGATTTTTTTTAATATATGTATAACATTATATAAACATACATATATTTTCTGGAAAATGAAAAGACATGACTTTTCGTTATGAAAGAAAATATTTATTAAGTTGAGATCGCAACCTGACCGTGGGGCTCGACGCAGCTTAGACCCCAATCTCAGAGGCTTTAGAGAGAGGCCGCCATCGCCCGATGCATGTGGTTTGCTCGGTCCACCAGTGAGGGGCACTTTTTAACCCTGAAAGGAACCCAACGAGGGTATAAAAGAGTGAATTTTTTGCTCAAAAGGTAAGTGAAAGTAGTACGTGGTTTGCTTGATGATGTTTCTGTTCCTTAATATTTATATTCTTTTGATCTTCAGAATAAAATAAAATTATAAATCCATTTGATAATGTTGGCTGATTTTCATATTTCCTGAACTAGATCAGTGATTAGGAATTAATTTGAAACATAAATAAGAAATAAAAAAAAAAACTTATTTTTTATTCTCTAAAACAATTTATTAAACAAGTCATTTTCTTCTTCTTCTTCTTTTCTTCTTTCTCTAGCCGATCATTGAGACTAGGCAAGGCTACCTAGCCTAACCAGTGTGAGGTTGGCTTGGCCCGGCCATGGCGAGGCTAACCTTGCCACATAGCCACAACAAGGTCGTTGGCTATCATTGGGGGCCGCCAACTGGCTAGAGGAGGAAGTAGAATGGAGGAAAAAAATAGAAAAATCTTGAAAAATTATTAAAAAAAGAAATCCTACGCCAAAAAAAATTTGAGGGTCATACCATCTTTTCTATTTTGAAAATAATATTTTGTAGCTATCAAATGAATTCAAATGTTCATAAACTCATTCATGAAATAAAAAAAAAAATTAATATAAATTATTCTTGGAAACAAAAATGCTATCACACCTATAAAAGTAGAATGGATGAAAAAAATAGAAAAAATAGAAAAGATATTTAAAATTATTAAAAAAAGAAATTCCACATCAAAAAAAAAAAAAAATTGAAGGTTATACAAAACGCATTTCCATTCTTTTTTCTATTTCGAAAGAAATATTTTGTGCGGTTGTCAAATGTATATAAATATTCGAAACTCGTCTATGGAATAAAAATTCAAAAAAATATTTCTTAATATAAATTATTTTCAGAAAAAAAAAAATGTTACTAAACTAATCAAAGCTGGTATCTTTCTCCCTTAATCTCTCTCCTTCGCCTACCTCTCCATCCCTCCCTCGTTTACCGACAAAGTCCAATACCTTCATCTACTTCGTCATTTACAACTAAGCTCGGTCCTTCGAGAGTTTGAGCATATCCGACGGGACTCAAGAAGACCGCACATCTACAGGGGGATGGGGTGGGGACGCGTAAGTTTTAAGAGTGGGTTTCGACTCCCACGCCCTGCAAGAGGCAGGACAAAAGTCCGAGAGTGAATGTAGAATAGGAATAGAGTAGGACTGACCAAAAAAACAAAAAAAAAAGAAGACCGCACATCTACAGGGCTCCGTGATAAAGAGTCACGAGAAGTCCTGCATAAACCTGTCTCGTGACCGATGGATCAAAGACGACGTACGTTCTTCTCCCCTTAGCATAGTCACTTATCTAATCTAATCTAACCAAAGACAAAGTGGATCTTTGTCACATTGAAGACTCCCGTCGCATAAAACCAAACTAAAAATAAAAAATTAACATTATTAACCTGATGGAAGTAAAATAAAAAATGGGAAAGAAATTATGTAGTCGTTGGAGAAACAAACGACTCTCGTGTCAGAAAAAGGACACGCGCAGTTAGATGATATATTAAGGTCGATAGGAAAATCAGGAATCGCATCGAAAACTCCCAAACATAGTATAAAACCGACCATTTGTGTGATTTCCAACCTACGTGAACTGACGATTCGTAGTTTTTTTTAACCTTGGAAACTGTAATTGGGATTTGGTCCCTCCTTGTTCTTTTCCTCCCCAAAGAAAATCAGAATAAAAGAATCAACAATAATTTATAATTAATTAGGCGGTTCTCGAATATTTTATTCACGACAAGTGTGGAAAAAAAAATTGGGATGGAAAGAAAGATTTGTAGAAGGTGGTATCTGGGGCAGGGTCGGAAGTGAAGGATCATTCTTATTCCCTTTTCCCTAAGTCGAGGTAATATTATATTATCGTCTATTTATTTATTTATTTTTTACCGTGGGAATGCCCTTTTATTTATCATTTTCGGGGTTTCATTTTCGAATTGCTAATTGTCATTGGCCAGCTCCGTCGTATCGGTAGTAGGGCGGTGGCTCGTGAGGAATCCTTAGATTGAGTCACATCCGTTCGTTTTCTTTTTTATATCGAGAAAATTGATTATTAGCTAAATCTAATTTAAATTGTAGGAATCTTCTGATAACGATACCAATTGTTCATTTCGATTTCATTTTAATATATTTAATTCTTAATCTACAACCGTCATTTTCATCGTATCAAACACAGTGTCGTGTATTTTGCTCTGTCATTTTCTCCCTCCTTTAACTATGCATCTTTTTTTTCTCCTAAATAATAAGCATTATCCCCGTGGATCGATACCTAAAATTACTTACATATCTACATAACTGTACAAAAAAAATTTCATCGATTCATTTTTTCTATTTATTTAATTTTTCATTCCTTTCCTTTTGTATTTTAAAAATCTAAATGGTCTTGCTTGCTCTCATTTAACTCTAGAGAAATTAAAAATGTATTTTTTATATAATTAGATTAATTTATTCAGCCACGTATTTTCCACAATTCTGAAACTTTCTGCCCGTGCGACGGAATCTAGTTGGTCCGGCTAAGGTCGTTTGATTATCGAATCTCATTTTGGCTTATGTTATTGTAAAAGACGATTGATTTGATTGAGACTGAGGGACTGCAGGGCTGGATGGACAGCGCAAGACACTGGACACGTGGCGTATGATCGACACGCTATCCCCACCCGTCCCATGCTGGTCCCCTATTGACATATATGCCCCCCGCTTCTGTTATTAATTCTACGATAACCTTAAAAATCAAGCTCGTCACATCGTTCTCATTGAACAGTGAAAATAGTGATTTATGATTTACCAAAAAAATATTCACGGTATATTTATCTTGCGAAAAATTAACAGTTTTAAAAATATTTTTCTAAAAATGATGGTCCATATCTATTGCATAAATAAAAGAATGGAAAATATTTGTATTGTCCACGGAAAATTTTAACTTAAATTGTTATTGACAATGGAATTACTTTTTATTCAATGATATTACTTCAAGCTATCATAATTAAAAAAACTTTTTTTAAATCATCATTTTTGTCAAACAAACGGAACCTCAATGATACCGTTGACAATATTATTCTTCCATTTAATCTTGGGTAGAATTGTTATCGCTGACCCTATTATGCTAAGTAAAGGATAAGGTGATGAAAATGAATGAAATTTCATGTTCAAGGATGATAAGATCGTCATTATTATTTTCGCTCTTACCAATTCAATCTTCCACGGTTACATCACGAGAATAATAAATTCCATGCATATCTCTAATTTCAGGAAGTAATTGACAAGGAAAATAAAATAAATAAATAATGGCGTGTAAATGCAATCGAATTGAATTTATTGTACTAAGGCTTTATCATCTCCAGCAAGATGAACGAGGGAGTTAACCATCAAATAACCTGCTGCACATGCAAGTCGATGATGGGGTCTGACTTTTCGCACGCCATGATTTCCCCAAGATGGTGTCCTTTTTTTTTTTTATTATTTTATTATTTTTTATCTTTCTCTTTTTTATAATCAGACGACTATGCCATGGCAACGTTCGCCTAAGGGAAAAAAATCAATTCGCGATCCCCGTTGAATTTGTGGGAGTAATCATGCTTCTCCAACGACCGTCGTTACAGGAATCTTGACATTAGGGCACGAACCCCGAGACTCAATCACCTAACAGCCTCGTGAAAAAAATCTTACTGGCCCCATGTCCCGTTTGATTTAGACCCTTAGACTTCGATATGTAGGAATATGAATTTCCTTTTTTAGACTTTTTTATGACATGTTCGTCGCAATTGAAGTGATTACAAAGTGCATCGGATCATATCAAATGAAATGCCAACTTTTCGAGGCTACATTTCTACCTTCCAATGTTTGGTTTGATTCAGGTCCGATAAATTATAAAATATTAAGAAATCGATTTTCATAATTCATTTGGATCGATCTCGACCGGTTATGATGAGCAGGTATTTTATAAACTTGGATTGTTCATCTAATCTTGGCAACTTGCTCATCACCTTAATCCATAGTGTGAAGTCCTATTTTTTTTTTTTTTTTTTTTAAGGTTTTCGAGAGGGAAATTCCTAATCCGAATTATCGACTGGATGCAGTGGGCGACAAGAGAAAACGAATTTTCCAAAGCCTGGCAGACGGATTTCGCTTTGATGCCGGGGGGATCACGTGACCGGCTACCCACCACACGCCCTCGATAAGCAAAGGCGGGCGGGGCACGTGCGCCTCTCCCTCGCCGCCTTCTGGCGAGTAAACTCGCCAGCTGTCTGTCCCCCTCTCACGATTAAATTTTAAACGCATCTTATTCTTTTTTTTACCTCTTTTTATTTACGGCCCGTAAATTAAATTAAAATCCAGTCTTTTTTTTTTTTATTTTCTCTCTTTTATAGTCAACGCCCGCATTCATCGCCTCCCCAAAGCTGTCCCGTCCCGACCCAAAAAAAAAAAAAAAAAGATAAAAAAGCTGCTCCACCTTTTTCCATCGCCCCACCGGTGGCACTCGCCGTAATAACGGCGACCCACCGGGGGCACGGGGGTAAAATCGCGGGGACCCACCGGGCAGGCAACTGAAAACCAAGCGTCTTAAGCGTCTTCGCCTTCCGCTTCCGCTTTGTCTCGAGCGGGCGGTGGTGCATGTGGGAGTGCGGATCGGCACTTGCACTTGGCGCTCTGCATTTGCAGCCATTGAAGATGGACGGCGCTTCTCAAGGTCTCCTTCCCTCTCTCTCTCTCTCTCTTCTTTCTCTCTCTTCTCGCATGCTCCAAAAAGATGCAGAGCAGGCGCGGACGCGCGTCATCGACAGGTGAACCAACAAGGAGAAGAAGAATCGCCCGGCAGAACAGGGAAGGTCTCTCTTCCGCGCAAAGCAATGCCTGTCGCTCTCGCACTCCGATGCTCTGCTCTGCTCTGCTCTTCTTTTTCTTTCTTTTTTTTCGCTTGCATGGAGGTGGTCTCTCCTTTTTTACCCTGAAAATCCCACCTGAAAAGCTCGGAGAAAAAAAGCCATTTTTTTCTTTTGAAATGGAAAAGGCGAGAAATTTTCTCGGAACCCGCGAAGCTTTTTCTGCACGAGAGAGAGAGAGAGGGTAGCTTTCCATGTGCGTTTCGCCGGAGCCGAGCTTCACTTCCACTAGCTCAGAGCCGTGGATGAGCGACGACTTCGTGTGCATTTCGATCTCGCGAGTGGTTTTCACGAGCGCAATTCCCTGTTGCAGGTCCCCGAGCTCTGGGCTGAAGAGCGAGGTTGCGGCTGCGGCGAGCGAGGAAGTGCCCGTCCGTGATAATTCACGGGTCCGTTTCTCCGTAACAACGTCGCTTCGCAAATTCATTGCTTTCTGAGTAGAAACGCTTTGGCTGTCCTTTCGCTTTTCGCCGCTGAAAAGCTGGTCAACAACGAGCGTAACGGATGGTCACGTTCTGTTGGACGAAGCTTTTTCCTCAGTTCCCTCGATTTCTCTTCTGCAGGTGAACTTCCGGAGCACCGGCGGGTTCGAATCCAGAAAAAAAATCGTGCATTTTGCGACGCCTTTCGTCTGAAGATCTCGCAGAGTAGTGGCGTTCGAATCCGACTCCGTAATGTTTTGGCTGGACAGAACGACGTGACTTCCGAAGACCTCTGAAAATTTTCGCGGTGTTGACGGGACGAAGAGTTCGTCTGAAGCTTCAATTCGGCTTTGCATGTGGGTGGATTGGGACCGGAATTCCTGTCTTTGAACGTGGACTTCGATCTAGCCGCACGACCCATCAGCACCTTCTCGACTTTCTTTCAGTGGAGAGCTTAGCGAGCGACATTGCATCAGAGATCCAATGGCGGGCTTCTAGAATTCTGGGTTCGTGTTCGGCTGAGTCAAAATTCCTCGTGCCGAGCGGTCGTCGTCGACATGGCTACTTGGGAAGCTTTCGGAGAGGTCGCGAATGTGGCCCAGCTCAGCGGCCTCGACGCCACGCGGCTGATCGGGATGATCGTGCAGGCCGCCAACACGGCCCGGATGCACAAGCGGAATTGTCGGCAGTTCGCTCAGCATCTGAAGCTGATCGGCAACTTGCTGGAGCAGCTCAAGATCTCGGAGCTCAAGAGGTACCCGGAGACGCGGGAGCCCATCGAGCAGCTCGAGGACGCGCTGCGGAGGTCGTACATTTTGGTCAACAGCTGCCAGGACCGGAGTTACCTCTACCTGCTGGCCATGGGGTGGAACATCGTGTACCAGTTCAGGAGGGCGCAGAACGAGATCGACCGGTACTTGAAGCTCGTCCCGCTCATTACTCTCGTGGACAATGCTCGAGTTCGGGTGAGGATTTCTTTTTGCTCTTGTGTCGTTGCTGTGTATGATTATCGTGATCGTGAGACCGTGTCGTGGAGTCGATAATGATGGCGTATCTAAGATCAGGATTGCTTATGTTTGTAAAAAATTCCCTACCTTTAATCAAAGGGTCATGTCTATGGATGCTGATGACATGTGTTATCAACGGGGTTACAGAATTTTCTCAATAGCAATCTTAGTGATGACTTGATTGCAATGAAGTTTAAATCAGGTCAACTGATGATGGATCTCAGACAAACAAAATTTCTTTTAGGTTTGGTTAGCTTACCAGGTAGGACTCCAGTGGAGTAGAGTTCATATCACTTCAATTTTCCATAGATATCAAAATGCATTGCTGGTCAAAATCTTGCACATGGTCTCCTTAATGTTGTAGTTGGAGAAAGACCTGTAAATAGACGGAAGTTGATTTTGAATCCTTGAATGAGTTTTTCTGGAATAAAAGCTAGAGAGATGTCATTGCGACTTGCAATCAGTCCGGGAGGGAAAATGGTAATTGGAAGGAAAACCTGGGTGGTTCATCTGAAAATTTGTATGTTGAGTCTTGTCTGTACATTCTCCAAGGATCTTGCTTTATCTCGGAGTCCTCATTGGGAAAGGATCAATTTGCTTGACATAGGGGACTTTTCCTACTATACTGAAAAGCGTGTTCAAGTTGCTAGTGTTGAGGGCTTTGCTTACTTTTGTTATTAATTTACAGGAAAGGTTGGAAGTTATTGAGAGGGATCAACGAGAATACACATTGGACGATGAGGACCAGAAGGTGCAAACTGTAATCTTAACGCACGAACCTTCGAAAAATGATGCCATGATGTTGAAGAAAACTCTGTCCTGTTCCTATCCAAACCTCTGTTTCAATGAGGCTCTGAAGAAGGAGAATGAGAAGCTTCAAATGGAACTTCAACGGTCACAAACAAATATGGATATGAACCAGTGTGAAGTTATTCAGCGCTTGCTTGAAGTCACAGAAACTGTTGCCTCAAACTCACTCCCTGATTATGGTTCACCTGTCAAAGGATCCAAGAAAAAGGAGAAATATACCTCTGATGCTGATAGTGATAGAGAACAATCTACTGGAGAAACATATCCTAAGAAAAGTTCTACCAGCAAAACTTCAAGGTCAGTCTTCTTTGAAGTTGAACTCCTTTATGTATCACCATCACCACTGTTGCCTTCAGTAATTGGCTCCTTCCCAATCTTTCGTAGACTCCTGTCTGACTAATGTACTTCTAGTCTGTTAAGATTAAGAGGGCCAATCTTTCGTAGACTCCTGTCTGGATAATGTACTTCTAGTCTGTTAAGATTAAGGGGGATAACTTGCAAACATTAAAGTGACATTGCCTGGGATAATTTTGTTTCTTCCTCTTGTCACTTCATTGACTTAAACTGATAAATGACCCAGTTTTGATCCTGTTTAACCGCTTTTATCATTGAAGTGTGCTTGAGGTGTTTCTACAAATATGCTTCTTTTACTTCATTGCACTGGGTCCAGCTTGAGGAGTTGGAAAGGATTTTGAAAAATTTGCTTCTTCCTTTGGTGGACAGAAGTACATCAGTCTCCTTGGACCATGATCTGCTCCCATCTAAAGGTTCATATGGACATTATGATTGGCACACTGATTTACTGGGCTGTTGCTCAGAACCACTTCTATGTAAGTTCCCTCATACAAAATTTAATGACCTGCTATGCAAGTTCTTTTGAGACAGCTATAAAGTTCTACATCTCTACTTTTACCTGTGAGAAATTAGTAAACCTCTGTGAGTTCAACCTAATGATTCGATATCTCCCTGTTGTTGGACTTGCCGAAGCCATTTATCTTAATTCCTTACTGCCCAGTGCCCCTTTATACCACAAAATCCTATTACTCCTGTGTTTATGACATTACCTCCATTATCACCACCTTTTACATGGTAATGATGGCATAAGAGGCTCACTACCTCTATCTGTAGTAGTGCTTCCCTTTTCCCTTAGTGAAGTGTTAAGCAGGGGTTATCAGAGGAACTATCGAGTTCCCCTCCCTTGGAGTGGTTTATTGTTCTTCTCAGTGGTGCTTTACTGTGAATGTCCTCAGACATGCAGACAACATTTTTCTATTTAAGGGGCAATGGTTAGCTATCTATATCGATACTGGTTGTGTTACTGTCGAGCATGTTCTTGATTTATGTGCAATATACTCTGCATTCTAACAGCTTATCTTTGATATGCAGGCATTAAAACATGCTTCTGCCCTTGTGATACATTTTCGAAAATTGCTACTGTGGCAACTAATAGGCATATGAGTAAGCAAATCGCATGTCATATTCTTATTTAGATTCCATTATAAATGATAACTTTAATTATATGGCTGATTGGATGTTTAATGTGTGTATTGTCTATAAATTATCATGCAATCATTTAGATGCATAGACTCTCACTCCCACCACACCCCCTTTCCTTCCCACTCCCCACTAAATAAAGAAGCAGAAAAAGGGAACAAGAGTTGGAAAATGAGAAATTGAGAAATGGAGAAAGTAGTCGGGTTAAGTAGCCCATATTTCAACTCCCTGATGAGATGACACATGATCTGTCTACCAGAGGATTGTCTATAGTATGATGCAAATGTACATGACTTATGCTCGTGCCCAAGAATTTTCAAAGGAATTTGGTGGAAGAAAAGATTTCAATTAGTCCTATGCTTGTGCTTCCAAAGTTGAGCATCCTTCCTTGCTCCCATCATTTGTTGTCGATTTTTGCTCGATCCGTCTACATTTATTTTCGTAAGTTGATTATTGTGCTGCAGTTGTAAGTTAACTACAAAATTGCAGCTTTACCTGTTCTCTGGTTTTCATAAATTAATTGGCAATTTTCATGATATCCTGAGCTTGACCAACAGTGAACTATAAAAGGCACGCCTCATTTTTCATATTTGCATGATGAATTTTCTGAAGATACACTTGTTTATGAACGTGTAGCATTGATGCATGTAAAAAAGCCTCTACGATGTTGAAACTTAATTTGGAGCATGTCTTTCCATGCGCTTGCAGAGTTCTCAAAGTTGCGGATCCACACATAGTAATACATGAGTGTATGCTCTGTGCCGGTTATATGTCTGAATGTGAAAATGGGGAATCACGTGATTTAATTAAGCATGTGGATACATGACATTGCCTTCCTCTTCAGATGTAACTTTGACAACTTTGCAGAATCTTAAGAACTCTGTGCTTCCTTATATTCCATGAAAGCTAACTGAAGATATTTTCACATATTCACCAGGTCCAGGAGAAGCATGCAATGATTTGTTGGGATATTCATTAATACTTTCATGCTGTTGCTACACGTGCTGCGTCCGAAGGAAACTACGCAAGATGCTGAACATAACGGTAAGTCTCTTATCAAACATGAAAATGTGTCATATTTACCAAACCAAGCGATGACAAAACCAAATGGATTATCTGTCCACTTGATCCTCTTCTTCTCCATGAAAATGATCTTGATTCTTGAAATCTCTTGGAAATTTTCAAACTGTCTCTGCAGATAGTGGGTGTAGCTCCAAAAGACCTCCACCCTGATTCTATAGGATTTCGAGCTTACTAAATTTGAAGTTCAATACTTTCATTTTGCGAAATTGATGTGCTAATTTTCATGGAGCATAGGCTTACATTATTATGTGCTTTGGATGGCGGAATGGATCTGAAGAAAGAAAAGGAGAAGAGAATTACTCACTCTTGCCGTATTCCTCACTTTTCTTCGTCTAATTTCGGCAGGGAGGTTGGTTTGATGATTTCCTCTCGCATTTTATGTGCTGCTGCTGTGCTCTCGTCCAAGAATATAGAGAAGTGGAGATCCGAGGGCTCAGTGGTAAGTCGCTCGACTTCTTTTGTCAGCATGATCTCGTACATCATGCAAACAGCGACAGTAGTCAAAGTGATAACTGAAGTAATCTCCGAAACGATCTTATGTAGCAATGCGCTTTCCCTTCACTCTGTTGTTGTTTCATTCCGAATCTTTCCGGGTTCTTGAAACTGAAAACGAGACATGCGTAATGAGTTTAATGTGCTGACTCGCAGGTCACGAGAAGACGAAGACAAGCCCTCCTCCCTCACAATACATGGAATCGTGAGCGGCCGCTCACGAGGACCCTGGAAAGGATCGGATGCCTGGGGAACATTGACATAGGTGATACCTAGTCACCTCCAGGAACTTCTCCGGTGTAACATATACGACATTGTAAAGCATTTCGTTCTTTATCTCTTGAACTCCGATAGCCGGTGTACCACATAGAATGATCCGCAGTCAGTGTCCGTGTCTTTCTCTTGATTAGCCTTCTGCACTGTTCATACCAAAAGTTTGTGACCACACAGCAGGGTGAATGAGATAATTCAATTATGTTCTTGTGTCCTTCTAGGTCGAAATGACCTTTCTTACCTGTAAACTACCCGACATCTCTGCAGGATAAATTTTTAAAGTTTTGATGTGATCCTAATTTTTTTTTTTGGTAGTCGGAGATGCGATCCTAATTAATGTAATTGCAAATAGCTGCATGTATAGGTAGATCTTTCAAATGAATAGATCAAGTCGAAAATGGTCAAAACTCAAATTGATCAATTTAACTTGTTTTAATATATACGATGCAATATGAATCTTGCTACTAATATCTGATACAATTTATATCCAACACATACTCGACTTGATTTATGTTGTTAAATCATTTTTTTTATTTAACTAATATTAAAAAAATTGATATCGAAATTGAGGTGAGCATGGAATGAGCGAGGGGAGCGATGAAAGAAAATCATAAATGATGTTGTGGGCTTTACTATTTTAAATCCATTGATAATCGATTTACTAAACTCAACTTATCAAGTACGGGTTAAAGAAATAGGTCTATGATTCATTTTAACTATCTATCGATTGGTCGATTTGGGCACGGACGGGCGAAGCCATATACATGTGTCACGGGCCGATCAATTGGGATCGTGACCGCGCGGCGACTCGGCAACTTTGGATCACCCAAGCCAAGCCTTGCTCGATCAATGCTCGCACACTCGCTTGCACACCCGGATCGTGGAGAGAAAGCTTCTGAGAGAGGGAGCTCTGGAGGAGAGAAAAGGGAACTTCTATTACTGAAAGAGTTGGATGGATACAAAATGAGGGGGAGGGCATCTCTTCTTATACTCGAGGCCCTCTGATTACATCCGTAGATCTAGATTTTAGTCGGCGGACGAGATCGCACCGCCTCAACTACTGACACTAATGGTGGCTACTAACCATCGACATAAATGAAAGCTATCAACTACCGACATAAATAGAGATTGGGTCTAATTATGGTTTCACCCGCACTTGGATACTTCGGGGAGAAGACTTGGCGAGAACCCAAGTGAGAGCAGGAGATCCTCCAAGGCTGCGTCACGGTCGTCCTCGGGGAACCTCTTGGGTCAGCCTTCTTTCGGCCCGTGACATTCTCCCCCACTCAATCGAGCGACGCCCTCATCGCTCACAGCTCGACGGGCAACCTTCCTCGCACGAGCATGGGCTCTCTTCTTTTGATTCCGCTTGGTGCGGATGCTCACGTACGAAGGACCGCACCCTTCTATGATTAGCTCGGACTTGGCGCACGGTTCCACCTTTGGCTTGGACGGGTCACGCGGTGCGCACTCAACCTCGGGGAAGAGCACTTGGATTGGCATGGCATGGGTTGGAGTAGGATCCAACTCAACCTTTGGCTTCACCTCGGACAGTTTGTTCAGCCGCTTCTCGGACTTCAAATTCTTGTCGATGCGTCGGATCGTGGCGATGGTCTTGGTGTTGACCACCCCTTTGATCATGGGGATCGTTGTCGGGTATTTTGGGTCGAGGATCACAAGGCACTTGGTCCTCATGTCGATCATGGATCTCACACTATGGAAGAATTGAATACCAAGGATGAGATCATAATCATCGAGAGGGATTACCTCGAAATCCATCTTGCCCTTCCATTCGCCGATCTTAACATTCACATCCGAAGTCGACCCTACGCCATGGACGCCTTCCAAGTTGATCGGCTTGAACGTCTTCCCAGTTGGCTCCACGCGAAGTTTCAAGGCCCTTGCAACCTCGGTCGACATGAACATGTTCGACGCGCCGGTGTTGACCAAAGCGTAAAGCGTTCGGCCACCCACTTCGACCTCCACGAAGAACATGTCCGTGTTCGGTGTGATTTCTCCCTTGGACGGCGATCGAGCTCGGACGGAGTTGATTGTCTTCACGCCTCCAAGTCGGATTTGCCGCTTTTCTTCTTTGGGCTCCTCCTCCACCTCTTCGATGGCTAGGAGGGCGTTGATCCGGCCATTCTTCGAGCACTTTTGGGTCCAATGGGGACCTTTGCAGATAAAGTAAGGAGAAGGCGGGGTTGATCGAACTTACTCGCGTAGTCCGTCTGTGGTCGACCCCTTTGGAAGGACGGCTTGGAAGTGCCTTCGCCCCATGTCTTAACTCGGCCGTGTTAATCTCTCGGCGCACGGGGAGCATCTCCAGCTTCATCCTCAGATCGATCCGACCTCCACTCTCTTGCCCTATTCCTTGGTTCAGCTTTGGTGAGGTCAACGAGCGACTCGGCCACGCTTAGTGCTCTCCCAAGACTACTCACGTCCCGGCGCTTGAGCTCGAGTAGTGCCCATGGCTTCAACCCATCCATGAACGCTCCGAGGGCCTCCTCTTCGCTTAGGTTGCGAATCTGGAGTTTGAGTTCCATGAACTCTTTCACGTACTTTCGGACCGTACCTCTTTGTTCGAGGCGATGGAGCTTACTACGGGCTTCTTGTTGCGCGAACTCGGGGAGGAAGTAGTCCCGGAACTCACTTATGAAGTCATCCCATGTGTCCACGGGATTGGCACCGCGCCTAGTTTCATCACACCTATTCCGCCACCAAAGCATCGCCGTATCAGTAAGGAACATAAAAGCGGTTCGTACCTTGATCGACTCGTCGTGTATGTTGACGGCGCCAAAGTATTGCTCCATGCTCTAGACGAAGTTGTCCACCTCCTTAGGAGATCGTTCGCCTTTAAATTCCTTCGGCTTTGGCACTTCAATTTTGGACACCGCTTGGGTAGGTGCCGCACCGTTGGTGATGCTAAGCTTGCATAGGGCGAGCTCGGTCTTGAGCTCTTGGATCTCCGCTTTCATGGCTTCGACCTCGTCCCTACATGGGCTCACCTCCTCAATCACTTGGACGCGCTCTTTCAACACATCGATCGATGCTTCAAGGGCTTCGTCCTTGTCGTGCAATGGGGCCGTAGCTTCGTTGAGGCCGCCGTGAAGTCTTCACGGAGCGAAGTCTCAACCTCCATGACCCGGTCTCTCACATCATCAAGACCTTCCATGAGTTCGAGCACAGCACTCCGGACCTTCCCGATTTTCTCATCGAACGCAGCTGCAGCATCCATCGAGGCATCTCTTTTCTTTGCTCGGCCGAGAGGTTCCTTGACTTGCACGGCCTCTCCATCATTCTCTCGAACAGTTGGCGCTCTTCAGCCTCTAGAAGCGGATCTCTCCTTTGCTCTGATACCACCTTGCTCGATCAATGCTCGCACACTCGCTTGCACACCCGGATCGTGGAGAGAGAAAGCTTCTAGAGAGAGGAGCTCTGGAGGAGAGAAAGGGAACTTCTATAATTGAAAGAGTTGGATGGATACAAAATGAGGGGGAGGGTACCCTTCTTATACTCGAGGCCCTCTGATTATATCCGTAGGTCTAGATCTTAGTCGGCGGACGAGATCGCACCGCCTCAACTACCGACACTAATGGCGGCTACTAACCACCGACATAAATGAAAGCTATCAACTACCGACATAAATAGAGATTGGGTCTAATTACGGTTTCGCCCGCACTTGGATACTTCGGGGAGAAGACTTTGCGAGAACCCGAGTGAGAGCAGGAGATCCTCCAAGGCTGCGTCACGGTCGTCCTCGGGGAACCTCTTGGGTCGGCCTTCTTTTGGCCCGTCACACATGCATCATGCGTATGGCATGATGTGTGGGATGGAAGGAAAATCCATCAAAACTCATAATGGGAAATTAAATAAAATCTAAAAAGATGGCGCGGATAATTTTTATCAAACTTTGAGTTCTGACCGTGAGATTTAGAATTTATTTGGATTTTGTTTTTCAAAATCCGGAAACCCCAAAAAGAAAAGAAAGTTACACTAAAACTCTAAAAAGAAAAAAGAACTGCACAAAAGATTATCAGTAAATAAAAACGCATCGAAAAATCTAAATAGAAAATGAAATAAAATTTAGCAAAAGGTCTTAACTTCCATTTTCGAAACTCCAAGCCCGAATCGAATTGAATTTCCAGATCGGATATACGCGGTTTCGATTATGTGATTTCCTCGGGAGATTCGATTTCGAGAAGAGAGAGAGAAGAAGCGACAGAGCCGAGAGCGAAATCCGGTCGCCG
The DNA here is from genome assembly GCA_014182395.1 of Eucalyptus sp. ANBG9806169. NCBI lineage: Eukaryota > Viridiplantae > Streptophyta > Magnoliopsida > Myrtales > Myrtaceae > Eucalyptus > Eucalyptus sp. ANBG9806169. The sequence goes on along the minus strand of CM024581.1, from coordinate 27,594,303 downwards.
ATTCTTGGCGCGGAGAGGGGAAGGGAGGACGATCTTCTGCCGGTGCCGGCGAGGAATCCGTTTGGGAAGCAGGGCGAGAGATGGCGTCGTCGGGGAAGATAACGCTGCGGAGCTCCGACGGGGTGTCGTTCGAGGTGGAGGAGTCGGTGGCGGTGGAGTCGCAGACGATCAAGGACTGTATCGAGGAAGACGGCGCCGGCGACGCGATCCCGGTGCACAACGTGACCAGCAAGATCCTGGCCAAGGTGATCGAGTACTGCAAGAAGCACGTCGAGTCCGCCAGGGCCGAGGATCGCGTCGACGACGAGGACCTCGTGGCCTGGGACGCCGATTTCGTCAAGGTCGACCAGGCCACCCTGTCTGACCTCATCCTGGTCTGTTGATTCCCTCCCCCATCTTTCCCTTGTTGCTTTTTTTGGCTTCATTCTTTTTTCGGGGGCCTTCGGTTGGTCGGAGTGCGATTCCTTGCCTTTGTCAAGTGGGGAAACTCTCTGTGAGAAGCACTTCCAAAGATCCTCGTTTTTTTTTTCCCTTATGGAAACACTTCTACCTTTGAAGTTGCAATATTATTACATTTCAATGAGCTATTAGGAGCACTACCATCTCTATTAAATGCTTTCATAGTGCATTTGAGTCATATATCATCTTTGAAATGGCGCAATGCTCCTTTAAACGACATGTAGAAGTCTTCTAGTAGCACCGTCAACATGAAGTGCCTTTCTAGGGTGTACATTTGTTAATGTTTTCTCAAATTGAATTTAGCGATTGTGTAGTTATCCATGGAACTAGCTTCAGTTGGTGGAGATGCATTTGATATGCCTTACTTGCACCATGTGCTAAGCTAGCTTAATTTTTTTTTTCCCTAATTGTTGTTTTAGCCTTCGAGGCTGGCGTATGAATATTTCTGTGCTATTAAACGTAGCTAGTTAAGTGGCATGTGCTGTGCCCTGCATCATCTAGGATTATATTATTGAATCATTGATCATTAAAGATAATTGGAAAAGGGGAACCATGTGCAATGTTTTTGTTGGTGAGGAGTTAATACGGAAATTTCGCATTAGGCATAGAAATAGGAAACTTGTGCTTGTTCTGCACCCACGCTACTGCTGAACTTTGTGTGGGAGGGACTAACAGAGTGGTGGGGCTTCCAATATGAAGGTAATCGTGGATTCCCAGCCTGGGCAGGGTCTTGACTTTGGAGAAACCTAAGTGTTCATTTAATATGCCAAGGTCTTGATTGTAAGGGTTTTCTGTTTTTACAAATGGTGAACATAATGCGGCATGGCCAACTTTTTTTTGTTAATAAGCTGTTCCAATTAGTCGTTACTCGGTCTGACGCATGTATGAATTTGTGTCTAATTAGGCCGCAAACTATCTGAACATCAAGAGCTTGTTGGACCTGACATGCCAGAGAAAGGCTGACATCATCTCTGGCATCATCGACATCATCTCTGGCATGTTCAAAGGCAAGACCCCTAAGGAGATAGGCAGGATCCTCGGCATCAAGAATGACCTTACCCCGGAGGAGGAGGAAGAGGTGCGGCGGGAGAACCAGTGGGCATTCGAATGATATGTCTTTTTAAGTCTCCTCCTGAACCTATGGAGATGATTTGTGTTTTATTTTGCTGTGTCAGGCTTTTAGTCGTTGAAACATCTAGTATGACTTTGCTTGGCTCACGAATGTAGATAGCGGTTCGATATGGTGGCATTGTTGATTGGTTGGAGCCTGGTTTTGGACTTAAGTTCCCTTTTAATGTTACTAAGATTATCATGTCTGATGATGGCCCTAATGATTTGATTATTATAATTTGAATGCATTTGAACCTTGAATCGGTTGATTGGGGTTGGCTGTGTTGTCCCCGTGTCGAATGAGCCACCGGATGGAAAATAATCAACATAATCAAACGATTGGGGATACGGATCCTCTACCATCCATGAAGGTGGTTTAGAAATTGGGATGAACCTATAGCGTCATGTGCTATCGCCGGGTTGGGAACATTGAATGCCATCCGTCTATTATCTAAATAGGCATTTCATTTTCAGGTTGATTTAATGCATGAGTTATGAGTATTGCAGACTAAGCAATTGAATTTTTTTTAGTCAAAAGAAATTTCCATTCATTACTAAAATAATCACTAAAATAATATATGCAAAGGTCTATGGAAAATCTCAAAAGTTATCATAACAAGATAATATCATAGAACTTCAAAATAAACAGAGTATTCATAAAAAGTCAAATTCCTAGTTCAAAATAAACCAAAAATCAGTAATTATATGCTCGTTTTTAATGAATAGATCTATAACTTCATCAATTACTAAATCAAATATTATTATTAATGATGAGCACACGTAATGGGCGTGACTTTGCATTTTGGCGATGTGCCCCTAGGATCCATGTCTCTACTACTATCACCGTATAGAGGCAACATAAACATATTGAAGATGCTTAGATTTCAACCCTACAAGAGCGAACCTTTTAGCAAGTGCGAGATGCCAAAGTTTTTAAACAAAAACACATTAAAACATAGAGTTAATATCAAAGGTGCTGTGGACACCATTAAAGGTGAAAGATATAAAATCATGAGAGTAAGGAAAGCAAATAAGTAAAAATAAAGGAATAGCAACTAGAATGGAGGGAGAGATTTAGGTCAAATCCCTCCCGGAAGTTGAAGAGACAAAAAAATAAAAATAAAAAGGCTAAACTCAGAGAGGGGGAGAGAGGGGTTGAGTTGTTGAAGATATTGACTAAAATGAGAAATAGGACCTCAAACGTATGAGAGAGAGTTTTCAGATGGAAAAGCTTCTTCTTTCTTGCTATGACAAATAAAAAAATTCAGTCGTGGGGAATCGAATCCAGGTCTCCTGGGTGAAAGCCAGATATACTAACCGCCAGACGGCAATGGATTTGTGAGACGATGATATGCCATTTTTAATTTAACGGATGTTTTGGCATGCGCAAATTTTCTTCAAAAAAGATAAAAGCTAAATACTGTGCCAATCAATCAGCCAGAAGTTGTTTCTATTGTTTATAAAACGATATTTAGTCACATGACATTGTGTGGATTTGTCACTTTTTATGTTTAACTTAATATTAAAAAATTCATATCAAAATTGAGGTGAGAACACGGAATGAGTAAAAAGAGTGAAGAAAGAGAATCATAAAATGTGCTTTTATTTAAATAAGTTATGAATATTCTTGATAATATTTTGGGTTAACCCATTGATGATCGAATTACTAAATCCAACCTATCAGGTATCGATTAAAAGATGGGTCCATGATTCATTTCGACCATTTATCGATTGGTCGATTTGGGCATGGACCAGTGGGGCCATATATGTGCATCCTACGTATGGCATGATGCGTGGGACCTCCGCATCCTATACGGAAGGAAAATCCATCAAAACTCATAATGGGAAACTAAATAAAATCTGAAAAGACGGCAACAGATATCCTTTATCGAAGCTTTGAGTTTTGACCGTGAGATTCAGATTTGATTTGGACCATGATCTGCTCCCATCTAAAGGTTCATATGGACATTATGAATGGCACACTGATCTACTGGGCTGTTGCTCAGAACCACTTCTATGTAAGTTCCCTCGTGCAAAATTTAATGACCTGCTGTGCAAGTTCTTTTGGGACAACCATAAAGTTCTACATCTCTAATTTCACCCGTGAGAAATTAGTAAACCTCAGCGAGTTGAACCCAATAATTCGATATCTCCTTGTCATTGGACTCGCCGAAGCCATTTATCTTAATTCCTTACTGCCCAGTGCCCCTCTACAGTACAAAATCCTATTACTCCTGTGTCTATGACTTCACCTCAATTATCACCACCTTTTACATAGTAATGATGGCATAAGAGGCCCACTACCTCAATCTGTAGTAGTGCTCCCCTTTTCCCTTAGTGAAGTGTTAAGCGGGGGTTATGAGAGGAACTATCGAGTTCCCCTCCCTTGGAGTGGTTTATTGTTCCTCGCAGTGGTGCTCTACTGTGTAGGACCTCAGACATGCAGACAACATTTTTCTATTTAAGGGGCAATGGTTAGCTATCTATATCGATACTGATTGTGTTACTGTCGAGCATGTGCTCTTGATTTATGTGCAATATACCCTGCATTCTAACAACTTGTCTTGATATGCAGGCATTAAAACATTCTTTTGCCCCTGCGATACATTTTCGAAAATTGCTACTGTGGCAACTAATAGGCATATGAGTAAGCAAATCTCATGTCATATTCTTGTTTAGATTCCATCATAAATGATAACTTTAGTTATATGGTTGATTGGACGTTTAATGTATGTATTGTCTATGAATTACCATGCAATCATTTAGCATTAGATGCATAGACTCTCGCCCCCTGACTCCCCACTAAATAAAGAAGCAGAAAAAGGAAGAAGAGTTGGAAAAAGAGAAATTGAGAAATGCAGAAAGTAGCTGGGTTAAGTAGCCCATATTTCAACTCCCTGATGAGATGATACATGATCTGTCTACCAGAGGATTGTCTATCGTATGATGCAAATGTGTCATATTTACCAAACCAAGCGATGACAAAACCAAATGGATTATCTGTCCACTTGATCCTCTTCTTCTCCATGAGAATGATCTTGATTCTTGAAATCTTTTGGAAAGTTTCAAACTGTCTCTGCAGATAGTGGGTGTAGCTCCAAAAGACCTCCACCCTGATTCTATAGGATTTCGAGCTTACTAAATTTGAAGTTCAATACTTTCATTTTGCGAAATTGATGTGCTAATTTTCATGGAGCATAGGCTTACATTATTATGTGCTTTGGATGGCGGAATGGATCTGAAGAAAGAAAAGGAGAAGAGAATTACTCACTCTTGTCGTATTCCTCACTTTTCTTCGTCTAATTTCGGCAGGGAGGTTGGTTTGATGATTTCCTCTCGCATTTTATGTGCTGCTGCTGCGCTCTCGTCCCAGAATATAGAGAAGTGGAGATCCGAGGGCTCAGTGGTAAGTCGCGCTCGACTTCTTTTGTCAGCATGATCTCGTACATCGTGCAAACAGCAACAGTAGTCAAAGTGATAACTGGAGTAATCTCCGAAAGGATCTTATGTAGCAATGCGCTTTCCCTTCACTTGTTGTTGTTTCATTCCGAATCTTTCCGGGTTCTTGAAACTGAAAACGAGACATGCGTAATGAGTTTAATGTGCTGACTCGCAGGTCACGAGAAGACGAAGACAAGCCCTCCTCCCTCACAATACATGGAATCGTGAGCGGCCGCTCACGAGGACCCTGGAAAGGATCGGATGCCTGGGGAACATTGACATAGGTGATACCTAGTCACCTCCAGGAACTTCTCCGGTGTAACATATACGACATTGTAAAGCATTTCGTTCTTTATCTCTTGAACTCCGATAGCCGGTGTACCACGTAGAATGATCCGCAGTCAGTGTCCGTGTCGTCCTCTTGATTAGCTTTCTGCACTGTTCATACCAAAAGTTTGTGACCACACAGCAGGGTGAATGAGATAATTCAATTATGTTCTTGTGTCCTTCTAGATCGAAATGACCTTTCTTACCTGTAAACTACCCGACATCTCTGCAGGATAAATTTTTAAAGTTTTGATGTGATCCTAATTTTTTTTTTGGTAGTCGGAGATGCGATCCTAATTAATGTAATTGCAAATAGCTGCATGTATAGGTAGATCTGTCAAATGAATAGATCAGGTCGAAAATGGTCAAAACTCAAATTGATCAATTTAACTTGTTTTAATATATACGATGCAATATGAATCTTGCTACTAATATCTGATACAATTTATATCCAACACATACTCGACTTGATTTATGTTGTTAAATCATTTTTTTTATTTAACTAATATTAAAAAAATTGATATCGAAATTGAGGTGAGCATGGAATGAGCGAGGGGAGCGATGAAAGAAAATCATAAAGAAAATCATAAATGATGTTGTGGGCTTTACTATTTTAAATCCATTAATAATCGATTTACTAAACTCAACTTATCAAGTACGGGTTAAAGAAATAGGTCTATGATTCATTTTAACTATCTATCGATTGGTCGATTTGGGCACAGACGGGCGAAGCCATATACATGTGTCACGGGCCGATCGATTGCGATCGTGACCGCGCGGCGACTCGGGCAACTTTGGATCACCCAAGCCAAGTCTTGCTCGATTAATGCTCGCACACTCGCTTGCACACCCGGATCGTGGAGAGAGAAAGCTTCTAGAGAGAGGAGCTCTGGAGGAGAGAAAGGGAACTTCTATTACTGAAAGAGTTGGATGGATACAAAATGAGGGAGAGAGAACTTTTTCTTATACTCGAGGCCCTCTGATTACATCCGTAGATCTAGATCTTAGTTGGCGGACGAGATCGCACCGCCTCAACTATTGACACTAATGGTGGCTACTAACCACCGACATAAATGAAAGCTATCAACTACCGACATAAATAGAGATTGGGTCTAATTACGGTTTCGCCCGCACTTGGATACTTCGGGGAGAAGACTTGGCGAGAACCCGAGTGAGAGCAGGAGATCCTCACGGTCGTCCTCGGGGAACCTCTTGGGTCAGCCTTCTTTCGGCCCGTGACATTCTCCCCCACTCAATCGAGCGACGCCCTCGTAGCTCACAGCTCGACGGGCAACCTTCCTCACACGAGCACGGGCTCTCTTCTTTTGATTCTGCTTGGTGCGGATGCTCATGTACGAAGGACCGCACCCTTCTATGATTAGCTCGGACTTGGCGCACGGTTCCACCTTTGGCTTGGGCGGGTCACGCGGTGCGCACTCAACCTCGGGGAAGAGCACTTGGATTGGCATGGCATGGGTTGGAGTAGGATCCAACTCAACCTTTGGCTTCACCTCGGACAGTTTGTTCAGCCGCTTCTTGGACTTCAAATTCTTGTCGATGCGTCGGATCGTGGTGATGGTCTTGGTGTTGACCACCCCTTTGATCATGGGGATCGTTGTCGGGTATTTCGGGTCGAGGATCACAAGGCACTTGGTCCTCATGTCGATCATGGATCTCACACTATGGAAGAATTGAATACCAAGGATGAGATCATAATCATCAAGAGGGATTACCTCGAAATCCATCTTGCCCTTCCATTCGCCGATCTTAACATTCACATCCGAAGTCGACCCTACGCCATGGACGCCTTCCGAGTTGATCGGCTTGAACGTCTTCCCAGTTGGCTCCACGTGAAGTTTCAAGGCCCTTGCAACCTCGGTCGACATGAACATGTTCGACGCGCCGGTGTTGACCAAAGCGTAAAGCGTTCGGCCACCTACTTCGACCTCCACGAAGAACATGTCCGTGTTCGGTGTGATTTCTCCCTTGGACGGCGATCGAGCTCGGACGGAGTTGATTGTCTTCACGCCTCCAAGTCGGATTTGCCGCTTTTCTTCTTTGGGCTCCTCCTCCACCTCTTCGATGGCTAGGAGGGCGTTGATCCGGCCCTTCTTCGGGCACTTTTAGTCCAATGGGGACCTTTGCAGATAAAGTAAGGAGAATGCGGGGGTTGATCGAACTTACTCGCGTAATCCGTCTGTGGTCGACCCCTTTGAAAGGACGGCTTGGAAGTGCCTTCGCCCCATGTCTTGACTCGGCCGTGTTGATCTCTCAGCGCACGGGGAGCATCTCCAGCTTCATCCTCGGATCGATCCGACCTCCACTCTCTTGCCCTATTCCTTGGTTCAGCTCTGGTGAGGTTGACGAGCGACTCGGCCACGCTTAGTGCTCTCCCAAGACTACTCACGTCCCGGCGCTTGAGCTCGAGTAGTGCCCATGGCTTCAACCCATCCATGAATGCTCCGAGGGCCTCCTCTTCGCTTAGGTTGCGAATCTGGAGTTTGAGTTCCGTGAACTCTTTCACGTACTCTCGGACCGTACCTCTTTGTTCGAGGCGATGGAGCTTACTACGGGCTTCTTGCTGCGCGAACTCGGGGAAGAAGTAGTCCCGGAACTCACTTACGAAGTCATCCCATGTGTCCACGGGATTGGCACCGCGCCTAGTCTCATCACACCTATTGCGCCACCAAAGCATCGCCGTATCAGTAAGGAACATAGAAGCGGTTCGTACCTTGATCGACTCGTCGTGTATGTTGACGGCGCCAAAGTATTGCTCCATGCTCCAGACGAATTTGTCCTCCTCCTTAGCAGATCGTTCGCCTTTAAATTCCTTCGGCTTTGGCACTTCAATTTTGGACATCGCTTGGGTAGGTGCCGCACTATTGGTGATGCTAAGCTTGCATAGGGCGAGCTCGGTCTTGAGCTCTTGGATCTCCGCTTTCATGGCTTCGACCTCATCCCTACATGGGCTCACCTCCTCAATCACTTGGACGCGCTCTTTCAACACATCGATCGATGCTTCAAGGGCTTCGTCCTTGTCGTGCAATGGGGCTGTAGCTTCGTTGAGGCCAGTCGTGAAGTCTTCACGGAGCGAAGTCTCAACCTCCATGACCCGGTCTCTCACATCGTCAAGACCTTCCATGAGTTCGAGCACAGCACTTCGGACCTTCCCGATTTTGATCTCTCCTTTGCTATGATACCACCTTGCTCGATCAATGCTCGCACACTCGCTTGCACACCCAGATCGTGGAGAGAGAAAGCTTCTAGAGAGAGGAGCTCTGGAGGAGAGAAAGGGAACTTCTATTACTGAAAGAGTTGGATGGATACAAAATGAGGGGGAGGGCACCCATTTTTATACTCGAGGCCCTCTGATTACATCCGTAGATCTAGATCTTAGTCGGCGGACGAGATCGCACCGCCTCAACTACCGACACTAATGGCGGCTACTAACCACCGACATAAATGAAAGCTATCAACTACCGACATAAATAGAGATTTGGTCTAATTACGATTTCGCCCGCACTTGGATACTTCGGGGAGAAGACTTGGCGAGAACACGAGTGAGAGCAGGAGATCCTCCAAGGCTGCGTCACGGTCGTCCTCGGGGAACCTCTTGGGTCGGCCTTCTTTCGACCCGTGACACATGCATCATGCGTATGGCATGATGTGTGGGATGGAAGGAAAATCCATCAAAACTCATAATGGGAAATTAAATAAAATCTAAAAAGATGGGGCGGATAATTTTTATCAAAGCTTTGAGTTCTGACCGTGAGATTTAGAATTTATTTGGATTTTGTTTTTCAAAATCCGGAAACCCCAAAAAGAAAAGAAAGTTACACTAAAACTCTAAAAAGAAAAAAGAACTGCACAAAAGATTATCAGTAAATAAAAACGCATCGAAAAATCTAAAAAGAAAATGAAATAAAATTTAGCAAAAGGTCTTAACTTCTATTTTCGAATCTCCAAGCCCGAATCGAATTGAATTTCCGGATCGGATATACGCGGTTTCGATTATGTGATTTCCTCGGGAGATTCGATTTCGAGAAGAGAGAGAGAAGAAGCGACAGAGCCGAGAGCGAAATCCGGTCGCCGATTCTTGGCGCGGAGAGGGGAAGGGAGGACGATCTTCTGCCGGTGCCGGCGAGGAATCCGTTTGGGAAGCAGGTCGAGAGATGGCGTCGTCGGGGAAGATAACGCTGCGGAGCTCCGACGGGGTGTCGTTCGAGGTGGAGGAGTCGGTGGCGGTGGAGTCGCAGACGATCAAGGACAGTATCGAGGAAGGCGGCGCTGGCGACGCGATCCCGGTGCACAACGTGACCAACAAGATCCTGGCCAAGGTGATCGAGTACTGCAAGAAGCACGTCGAGTCCGCCAAGGCCGAGGATCGCGTCGACGACGAGGACCTCGTGGCCTGGGACGCCGAGTTCGTCAAGGTCGACCAGGCCACCCTGTTTGACCTCAGCCTGGTCGGTTGATTCCCTCCCCCCATCTTTCCCTTGTTGCTTTTTTCAAGTGGGGAAACTCTCTGTGAGAAGCACTTTCAAAGATCCTCGTTTTTCTTTTCCCTTATGGAAACACTTCTACCTTTGAAGTTGCAATATCATTACATTTCAATGAGCTATTAGGAGCACTACCATCTCTATTAAGTGCTTTTCACAGTGCATTTGAGTCATATATCATCTTTGAAATGGCACAATGCTCCTTTAAACGAGGTGCCTTTTTTGGTGGTTTACATTTGTTAATGTTTTCTCAAATTGAATTTAGCGATCGTGTAGTTATCCATGGAACTAGCTTCAGTTGGTGGAGATGCATTTTGATATGCCTTACTTGCACCATGTGCTAAGCTTTCTTAATTTTTCTTTCCCTAATTGTTGTTTTAGCCTTTGAGGCCGGTGTATGAATATTTTTGTGCTAGTAAACATCATGTAGTTTAACCACTGGGATTCGCCCTAGTGGCCACTCTTCCAACATGGAAGGGGGAGGTGGGGTTCAAATCCCCACATTCTCGGGATGGGGTGGGGACACGTAAGTTTCAAGAGTGGGTTTCGACTCTCACGCCCTATAAGAGGTAGGGCAAAAGTCTGAGAGTGGGTGTAGAATAGGAATAGAGTAGGACTGACTAAAAAAAAAAAAACTTTGACGTTCAAGCTAGTTAAGTGGCATGTACTGTGCCCCGCATCATCTAGGATTATATTATTGAATCATTGATTATTAAAGATAATTGGAGAAGGGGAACCATGCGCAATGTTTTTGTTGGTGAGGAATTAATGCGGAAATTTCGCATTTGGCATAGAAATAGGAAACTCGTGCTTGTCCTGCACCCACGCTACTGCTCAACTTTGTGTGGGAGGGACTAACACAGTGGTGGGGCTTCCAATATGAAGGTAATTAATTGGGTCTTTGACTTCGGAGAAACCTAAGTTTTCATTTAATATGCCAAGGTCTTGATTGTAAGGGTTTTCTGTTTTTACAAATGGTGAATATAATGCGGCATGGCCAACTATTTTTTGTTAATAAGCTGTTCCAATTAGTCGTTACTCGGTCTGACCCATGTATGAATTCGTGTCTAGTTAGGCCGCAAACTATCTGAACATCAGGAGCTTGTTGGACCTGACATGCCAGACACTGGCTGACATCATCTCGGGCATGATCAAAAGCAAGACCCCTAAGGAGATAGGCAGGATCCTGGGCGTCAAGAATGACTTTACCCCGGAGGAGGAGGAAGAGGTGCGGCGGGAGAACCGGTGGGCATTCGAATGATATGTCTTTTAAGTCTCCTCCTGAACCTATGGAGATGATTTGTGTTTCATTTTGCGGTGTCAGTCTTTTAGTCGTTGAAACATCTAGTATATGACTTTGCTTGGCTCACGAATGTAGATAGCGGTTCGTTATGGTGGCATTGTTGGTTGGCTGGAGCCTGGTTTTGGACTTCAGTTCCCTTTTAATGTTACCAAGATTATCCTGTCTGATGATGGCCCTAATGATTTGATTATTATAATTTGTATGCATTTAAATTTTGAATCGGTTGATTGGGGTTGGCTGTGTTGCCCGTGTCGAATGAGCCACCGGATGGAACATAATCAAACGATTGGGGATATGGATCCTATACCATCCATGAAGGTGGTTTAGGGATTGGGATGAACTTGCAGCGTCATGTGCTATCGTTGGGAACATTGAATGCCGTCCGTCTATTATCTAAACAAGCATTTCATTTTCAGGTAGATTTAATGCATGAGTTATGAGTATTGCAGATTAAGTAGTTGACCTTTTTTTAGTCAAAAGAAATTTTCATTCATTACTAAAATAATACATGCAATGGACTATGGGAGATCTCAAAAGTCATCATAACAAGATAAATTCATAGAACTTCAAATAAACAAGAGAATCCAAAACAAGTCAAATTCCTAGAACTTCAAAATAAACCAAAAATCAGTAATTATATGCTCATTTCTAATGAATAGATTTATAACTTTATCAATTACTAAATCACATATTATCATTAATGATGAGCACACATCGAGATCTCCAACTATAGGCGTGACTTTGCATTTCGGTGATATGCCCCTAGGATCCTTGTCTCTAATATTATCACCGTACGGAGGCAACATAAACATATTGAAGAAGCTTAGATTTCAACCCTACGAGAGCAAACCTTTTAGCAAGTGCGAGATGCCAAAGTTTTTAAACAAAAACACATTAAAACATAGAGTTAATATCAAAGGTGCTGTGGACACCATTAAAGCTTACAAATATAAAATCATGAGAGTAAGGAAAAAAAATAAGTAAAAATAAAGGAATAGCAACTAGAAAGGAGGGAGAGATTTGGGTCAAATCCCTCCCCGGAGGTTGAAGAGACAAAAAATAAAAATAAAAAGGCTTCTTCTTTCTTGCTATGAAGGTTGACAAATAAAAAAATTCAGTTGCAAGGGGTATTGAATCCAGGTTTCCTTGGTGAAAGCCAAATATACTAACCGCTGGACGGCAATGAATTTGTGAGATGATGGTATGCCATATTTAATTTGACGGATTTTTTGGCATGCGCAAATTTTCTTCAAAAAAAATAAAAGCTAAAAATGAGATACGACATCGTGTGGATTTGTCACTTCCATACTGTGCCAATAAGCCATAAGTTTTAGTCACTTTTTATATTTAACTTTTTATTTTATTAAAAAAAGATTCATACAAAATTGAGGCGAGAACGGGAAGTGAGTAAAAAGAGTGAAGAAAGAGAATCATAAAAATGTGCTTTTGTTTAAATAAGATATGAATATTCTTGAAAAAAATTTTGGGTTAACCCATTGATGATCGAGTTACTAAATCCAACCTATCAGGTATGGATTAAAAAGATGGGTCCATAATCCATTTTGACCATTTATCAATTGATCGATTTGGGCACTGACCAGTGGGGCCATATACGTACATCCTGCGTATGGCATGATGCGTGGGACCTCCACATCAATCCATCAAAAACTCATAATGGGAAACTAAATAAAATCTAAAAAGACGGCAGCAGATATCCTTTGTCGAAGCTTTGAATTTTGACCGTGAGGTTTGGATTTGATTTGGACTTTCTTTTTCAAAATCTGGAAACCCAGAAGAGAAGAAAGCTACACTAAATCTCGAAAAAAAAAGAAGAAGAAAGAAAAAAGAACTGCACAAAAGATTATCAGCAAATAAAAACGCATCGAAAAATCTAAATAAAAAAGGAAATAAAATTTAGCAAAAAGGTCTAACGTCCTTTTTCGAAACTCCAAGCCCGAATCGAATTGATATTGCGGACCTGTTAAATATACGCCTTTTCGCGTCACCGAAGTGGGGCCCCCGATAAACTTCCCGACACGTTTCGGCCCCTCATTGGTCCGATCCAGGCCGTTACCCGACCCCGCGCAGCACCCGATGAGGGGCCCTTTATAATCTCGATCCTTCTGCAGCACTCGATTTTCCGATTTCCTTTCCTCCAGATATTCGATTCGAAGAGAGAGAGAAGAAGCGACAGAGCCGAGAGCGAAATCCGGTCGCCGATTCTTGGCGCAGAGAGGGAAGGGAGGGGACGGTCTTCTTCCGGTGCCGGCGAGGAATCCGTTTGGGAAGCAGGGCGAGAGATGGCGACGTCGAGGAAGATAACGCTGCGGAGCTCCGACGGGGAGTCGTTCGAGGTGGAGCAGTCGGTGGCGGTGGAGTCGATGACGATCAAGCACATGATCGAGGACGACTGCGCCGATAACGCGATCCCGCTGCCCAACGTGACCAGCAAGATCCTGGCCAAGGTGATCGAGTACTGCAAGAAGCACGTCGAGTCCGCCAAGGCCGAGGATCGGGTCAACGACGAGGACCTCAAGGCCTGGGACGTCGATTTCGTCAAGGTCGACCAGGCCACCCTGTTCGACCTCATCCTGGTCGGTTGATTCCCTCTTCCATCTTTCTTGTTGCTTTTTTAGGGTTCCTTCTTCTTTTTTCAAGGCCTGGGACGCCGAGTTCGTCAAGGTCGACGGGGAACCCTGTTTGACCTCATCCTGGTCGGTTGATTCCCTCCCCCATCTTTCCCTTGTTTCTTTTTCAGGGTTTTTTTTTTTTTTTTTTCTCTTATTCGGGGGTTTTCGTTTGGTAGGAGATTGGCGTGTTGTTCTCGAATTAGGTTTTGTAGGCTTTTTATTTTTGAGGGTTTGGTCGAGGGGCTAGGTTTTGCGAATCGGCGATTAGGGTTTCGCTTGTTCTGTTTGACCGATTTTTTGTTTGTGCTGAAAGATCGGATTTTTTTTCCATGAGATTGGGAAGTTAGTGGGTGGTCTTGATGAGGGATTAGGGGATCTCCGTTGAATTTGTCGAATGTGGGTGGCGAAGAGAAGGACTGGGGATGCAATTCCGATTTGGACTAGTCCGGTGCGAGGCCTGTGTTCGTGCGAAGTTTGATGTGTTGATAGATGTGCGTGTTTTACTTTTGCTTTCCCTTTTTTCCCCCCCTTTTGTGCTTGGCAAATAGGATTCTGTTGGCTAGAGGACGTCGCGCTAGAGGGATTGGACGGTACACGAGGAGTGGGAATTGGATGCTTTCTTTTCAATTCACATGCATATTGATGTGTGCATCCATGGTAGCCTTTGTAAATCAATTCACGCTGGCTGGCCTATATACAATAGGAAACCCTTTTGAGTTTTCGGGAGATGATTTGAATTGACTAAAAAGTTAGATCCCTTGCGGAGGTTTTGTTGTATCTCAAATTTTGCTTTTTGAATTTTGAATTTTGAGGAATGTTGACTAATTGCTTCAAGTAGCGGGGGCAATTCCCTGTTGTCCCCCTCCCTCCCCCTTAAAAAAAAAAGGACCGAAAAAAAAAAAAAAAAATGAAAATAAAAACATACCATATTGTATAAATCCATGCGTGGGTGTTAATGTCTGTTTTGGTATGCAGTGTAGATTCAATCATATCCATGACTGCCTGCTTTCTTAATCTGTCTTATGGCTCATGTAATATTTAATTGCTCTTCAATTGGGGAAACTCTCTGTGAGAAGCACTTCCAAAGATCCTCGTTTTTTTTCTTTATGGAAACACTTCTACCTTTGAAGTTGCAATATTATTACATTTTCAATGAGCTATTAGGAGCACTACCATCTCTATTAAGTGCTTTTCACAGTGCATTTGAGTCATGTATCATTCTTGAAATGGCACAATGCTCCTTTAAACGACGTGTTGAAGTCTTCTAGTAGCATCGTCAACATGAAGTGCCTTTCTAGGGTGTACATTTGTTAATGTTTTCTCAAATTGAATTTAGCGATTTTGTTCCAAAAAAAAAAAAAAAATTTAGCGATTGTGTAGCTATCCATGGAACTAGCTTCAGTTGGTGGAGATGCATTTGATATGCCTTACTTGCACCATGTTCTAAGCTTTCTTAATTTTTTTTTCCTAATTGTTGTTTTAGCCTTTGAGGCTTGGCATATGAATATTTCTGTGCTATTAAACATCATGTAGTTTGACGTTCAAGCTAGTTAAGTGGCATGTGCTGTGCCCTGCATCATCTAGGATTATATTATTGAATCATTGATCATTAAAGATAATTGGAGAAGGGGAACCATGTGCATTTTTTTTGTTGGTGAGGAATTAATGCGGAAATTTTGCATTTAGCATAGAAATAGGAAACTTGTGCTTGTCCAGCACCCATGCTACTGCTCAACTTTGTGTGGGAGGGACTAACACAGTGGTGGGGCTTCCAATATGAAGGTAATTGTGGATTCCCAGCCTGGGCAGGGTCTTGACTTTGGAGAAACCTAAGTGTTCATTTAATATGCCAAGGTCTTGATTGTAAGGGTTTTCTGTTTTTACAAATGGTGAACATAATGCGGCATGGCCCACTTTTTTTGTTAATAAGCGGTTCCAATTAGTTGTTACTTGGTCTGACGCATGTATGAATTTGTGTCTAATTAGGCCGCAAACTATCTGAACATCAAGAGCTTGTTGGACCTGACATGCCAGACAGTGGCTGACATGATCAAAGGCAAGACCCCTGAGGAGATACGCAAGACCTTCAGCATCAGGAATGACTTCACCCCAGAGGAGGAGGAAGAGGTGCGGCGGGAGAACCAGTGGGCATTTGAATGATCTTTTAAGTCTCCTCCTGAACCTATGGAGATGATTTGTGCTTTTATTTTACTGTGTCAGTCTTTTAGTCGTTGAAACATCTGGTATGGCTTTGTTTGGCTCACGGATGTAGATAGCGGTTCGTTATGATGCCATTGTTGGTTGGCTGGATCCCGGTTTTGGACATCAGTTCCCTTTTAATGTTACCAAGAATATCCTGTCTGATGATGGCCCTACTGATTTGATTATTATAATTTGAATGCATTTGAATCTTGAATCGGTAGATTGGGGTTGGATGTGTTGTTCTGTTGAATGAGCTACTGGATGGAAACATAATCAAACGATTCGGGATACGGATCCTATACCATCCATGAAGGTGGTTTAGGGATTGGGATAAGCCTGCAGCGTCATGTGCTATCACCGGGGTTGGGAACATTGAACGCTGTCTGGCTATTATCTAACAGGCATTTCATTTTCAGGTCGATTTAATGCATGAGTTAATAGTATTGCAGATTAAAAGTAGTTGATTTTTATTTTTTTGGTCAAAAGAAATTTCTATTCATTACTAAAATTATTATTAAAATAATACATGATAGGATTTATGGGAAATCTCAATAGTTATCATAAGAAAGATGAATTCATGGAACTTCAAAATAAACAAGAGTCACCATAACAAGACAAATTCATAGAACTTCAAAATAAAAGAAAAATCAGTAATTATATGCTTGTCTTTAATGAATAGATTTATAATTGTATCCAACAATCAATTATTAAATAATATATTATCATTAATGATGAGCACACGTCGAGATTCCCAACTATAAATGTGACCTTGCATTTTGGTGAAGTGCCCCTAGGATCCGTGTCTATAATATCATCACTGTATAGAGTGTTAAAGGCAACATAAACATATTGAATAAATTTAGATTTGGAACTTGCGAGAGCAAGCCTTTCAGCAAGTGTGAAACGGCAAAATAATTAAATAAAAGCACGTTAAAACATAAAGTTAATATCTCTGTGAACATCAGGAGAGTAAGGAAAGAAAACAAGTAAAAATGAAGGAATAGC
Organism: Eucalyptus sp. ANBG9806169; assembly: GCA_014182395.1. Lineage (NCBI taxonomy): Eukaryota > Viridiplantae > Streptophyta > Magnoliopsida > Myrtales > Myrtaceae > Eucalyptus > Eucalyptus sp. ANBG9806169. The sequence continues at coordinate 27,577,327 of CM024581.1, read as the reverse complement.
AATGAGAAAGGAGGGGTGATTTAGGTAAAATCCCTTCCCAGAAAGTTGAAGAGACTGAAAAAAAAGAGAGGCAGGCTAAACTCAGAGAGGGGAAGAGAGGGATCGAGTTGTTGAAGACATTGACTAAAATGAGAAAGAGGACCACAAACGTACACGAGAGAAGGTTTTCAGACGGAAAAGTTTCTTCTTTCTTCCGATGAAGGTTGACAAATAAAAAATTTCCGTTGCCGGGAATCGAACCCGGGTCTCCTGGGTGAAAGCCAGATATCCTAACCGCTGGACGACAACGGATTTGTGAAACGTCGGTACGCCATATTTTATTTGATGGATTCCTTCTTCTTAGGATAATTGCTTTAGCTCAAAAGTCAAATTGCTGAGGGGAGAGAGATATTTACTTATTTAGATGATGTCGTGATGTAGCACGGCAATTTAACCAACTAATCGCAACATATCAATTAATCCCTATACTTTCATATTGAACTCAATTCAAGATTTGAAAATAAGATCATGTAATTTTTAAATAGATGTGTTAAAATACGCTTCTTCTTTTTTCTTTTACCCTTCTTTTCTTTTAAATTGCGATTTTCCCTCATATTTCTCAAGGTTCAAATTCGAAATATTAATCTTGATAGTTGCATGTATCAAGCTTTTCGAGATATAATATCTTCTTTCTGCGTTTTGTTGAATTTGGCATGTTCGATGTCATTTTTCTCAATTATTTCAAGGGTTTTTTTGTCTCCTTTCATCAACTCTTCATATTCCGGGGAGACAAATAAGAAAAAAAAGAAGAAGATTTCTAAGTTAGACTTAGGAAAGAATCAAGCATCTTGATTTACTTGGTAGATAGACTGAAATTTTCTGACTCATCTCTAATATTAGTCTAGAAGAAGAGCTGTCTATTGTCTAACATATAACTAAAAGTTAATAAACTACTGGAGAAAAGGAGAATAATTAGCTATAAAATGCTCAAAAAATAGCATGTTTGTACTTGATTAATTTAATTTAAGCCTACCGTGTTTTTCTTAGTAGTATCAACCCAACAAGGCAACCATCCAGCAACCAAAAGTCATAAATTTTAAGGAAAATAACCGGAATAATCCCTAAACTTGGACCTACTATATAATATGGTCTTCGAACTTTTAATTAGTTCAATGTGATTCAAAAATTGTAGCTTAATGTATAATGTTGTTTCTAAACTTTTTAATTTGTTTAATACAATTCTTGAATTTTTGGTACATGTGCAATTTATGATTTATAGATAAGATAATCAAGAGATTAGATTGAATCCAAAGATATAATAATCTAGAGATTAGATTGAACGTTTACCATAAGTTCAAGAACCGCATTAAATAAATTAAAAGTGTAGTGATGACATTGCATATTGGACTAAAGTTTAAAATCATTTTACACATTTAACTTAATTATAGGAATCATTTGTGTAATTTAACCTAATTCTTGATGATAAAAATGCAGCATGTTGTATGAAGTTCTAAAACAACACCCGAGCAAATTCACCATTCCGATCCAAAAATTCACCGCCAAACTAACACAGGTTTGCACACCTGGAACCAGAGAGCCAATTTTAGAGCGATTTGCAATCCAATTCGTCGATGATTTTCTCTTTTTTTTTTTTGAACATGTTTTATTTAGAGAAAACGATCAAAAGAGCAAGAAAGTCAAAACCACAGAACCCTCAAAATTTTCTTCATGATCCAAATGTGAAGGCAAATTTATCTCACGAAAAGCCATAGCTTGTGGCTTTTGCAACCAGCATCGTCCACTGAAGTAGTACAAGAAAAAGGAAAGACAAAGAAAGAAGATTTCAGCTTTATTCCTTTTATGTGCCATCTGCATTTCATTCTTGTTAGAGTCCATTGTTAACTGCTTTCTGGAAAATATTTATTAAGACATTTCAAAAGTATGTCTCATCAACCGAACTTTGCCACCACGATACATCAGAATGCTGGCCATATCGATGGAGGGCAAGGATGGCTACATCTAGAAAATATCTCAAGAGTGAATATTGCAAGAAAAATAACATATTATTGAAGATTTGAGTTACAAAAATTCCTCCCAAGCAGATTCTACTTACAAGTTCAAGCAGACTAAAAGGAAACATGCCACATGAACTTATTTCATGGGTCATATACATATTTTGCCAACATCAAAGAGGTGAGACCTGACCATCAGTAATTTCTCCCCACCAAAGCAAGTAAATAACAAATAGTCTTCTTTAGAGAATTCACAACTTTGCCACATTTCTTAGCTTGTTTGTTTCCAGACGGTGAATCAATGAGTATTGCTGAACAAAGCACTTCTCCAAGTTCTCTTGATAGACTTTGTTGATCATGCAAGGGCGAAAAATTTCCGGTGGCATCTGGCAAGGGCAAACGGCATCCGACGGCGGTGTCGAGGGCGAGCGGCGTCAATGAAAGTGTGAAATTGTGAGTGAAACTGTGAAAGCATCGAGACTAAATTTATTACTTTGGATAAAATTTAAGATTTTTTGTGGTCTTTTCCTTCTTATTTAACAATTAAGTTTGCACAACCAGAGAGCCAACTGATTTGCAATCGGTTTTATTTTAACAATTAAGCGGTCGAACCCTACACACAAGAACACGATTCAAGAATCAGGAACTCCGTGAACTCAATACCACAGGCTATAACTCGGGCAACTTCCCAATGGATCGGCAAATTCGCTACCTCTGGCATTTCGAAAACGGATGCACTCGAAGCAGGTACAAGAAAGAGCTTCCCAATAAAATTTTCCATCCCCATTCTCTTCAGCACAAGGGGAAACACCACCTGGTGCCCTACTCGGAATTTCATGAGGAACAGGAAAGGCCATGCAGTTTCGTACGTAAATAAACGCGCAAATACCAGGAAAGAAAAAACGTCCATGTCTCTTCTTTGGTAATGAAAACAAAGGTCCCCTGTCAGTTGCTTCCACAATGTAGAGTACAAAACAATAACATTCACAAATGGTTACATGAAAAAAAGAATAGTTTCTAGAGTTTCCGATCTCTATGATCCACATACCACCGAAAGCATCGGATCACGTCAGATCAGACCAGCAACTTTCAGGAATATCATCCACACCATGGTCCAGAAGTAGTTCATGCAAAAAACAAATCTTCGAGGTCCCGAAGAAAGTGCAATTAGATAAAAAAAAAAACATTTTCGTATTTAACAAATGAGATGAGCGCTTCAACTTTGAAAGTCGCGCATGAGTAAGGACCAGGACTTTAGCCGCACTTTCCACAACCGGTATGCCAAACCCCCTCCGTTGTCGCCGCATGCAATGTGTCGTCCACCAATCGGTATCTTCCTGCCGTTCAGAATCATCTTTTCACTGAAAGACAATGTAATCTGACCCCAAAGATTGAAAAAATGAACTAAGGGGCAGTAAAGGGACACGCAACAAAAATCCCCTCATGATGTCATCAGCACATAGACCATAAATATCTATAGAAAATTTCCACAAAACCACATGAATCAACCAGTATACTCATGCAATCAGCTCGACTCAAGTACTTCAACCGCACGCTCTTCTACCCTTTCACGATATTGTATCTTCTGCTCCTTTTTCTTTCTTTTATACTGGATTTGTAAGCCACGGTAAGACTACTAAGCAAGCATTATATTAGTCATAACAAATCCTCCATGATCCCTTCTTGGTAAAACATGCGAAAGCATGTACTTCATGTGCTTGTTCCTGTAGCTGCAGTACTAGTCTGGCCTGTTTCACCCATACGGTTGGCCTCCTGTAAGCTCCTTGTTATAGCCGCATAAGCATCAACCTGAGCAACCACATTGTCAAATCTCATATCCCTGACATTGGGAGAGGTGCGTTCGATTCCAGATGCAAGAGTGTTGTGATTCAGAGAGGTGGGGGGGACCCGAGGGCTTGTGTTGCCCGAAGAATGAGCAGAAGTAGAGAAGACCCATTTCATCCAATCAGTGCGCTTCCTGACTTTGTCGCCCTGTGGCTCACAACAGAAGGCACGAGAATGATCATAAGTCAGAAAAGATGAGAATCGAATCCAGTTATGCAAATTATACAGAACATTCTGTAGCACCACACTAGCAGACAAGTGGAGTGGATCTGGCGCCCAGAAAAGATACCTGCACTTCCACAACAGCTGAAGTTCGCACAGCATCCAATATGAGCTGTACATCATTAGTCAACTCCTTGACCTGGATCCAAAACAACATTTGCAGTGAACACAAAGGTTTGAAATAAATAAGTAATGAATCGCATCCAATATAAGCTGCAATATGTTTGCCTTGCATGGTATACATAATCCTGGCAAAAAGCCAGGGTCTGTGTGGAAGACCTGAACTAACAAAGGAGGACCGGGACAAATAGTAAATTTCCTAATTGACTAGTTTTTCTCACCTCAAAAAAATAGTGCAATATCTATAATCAAAGCTTGGGGTGTCCTAAATACCAATAGATGCCAACAATAATAAATCATTATAGGTGAAGTCATCAGCCACTGGTACAGAAAATATCAAAAAGAGTTCCACAAAGAAGGCGCATGCAAAGATATCAAATCAGAAAAAAAAGCAACAAATAAAGTAAGAAAATCTTTTGATTAACTTTGTTCAGTCAAGCAGCCAACACACAGTCAAAGGCAGAGTCTGCATCTTCCCTCAGAAAAGGGTTTTAGGGGAAGGGGAGTGGCACTTTTTGGCCAAAATTTATATAATAGCAGATAACTATACAGACCAGCCAATGTTGTAGAAATTGTCCGATTCATGGTCCAAATCATATGATTCATTTCAATTCATCTTTCAAAAGATTCAACCAGCTGTCAATGCCTCTAACTCCAGCTGTTGCGCCTCTGAGGACTGATGAATTCGAGGTGCATGCCCTCTGAGAAGGCACGGCTTCTCAACACCTCTGAATTGGGTCTACAGTCCTCTGACCCTCCTCTTTTCTGCACCTTTGACCAACCTCTTTAGCTTGTTTAAATCGCAAGCATAGACAAAGTTGCAGGTTGCGTGTGTAAGAATAAATAGACTCGTCTCTTTTGCATGCTTCATGAGAAAGCAATTACAAATGTAGTCAAAATAGAGATTTGGCCTGTAGAATAGTGACCAGCCAAATCATGAATATTGAGTTAACTTGCTGCAAAATCTTGTACTGAGTGAAGTCGGAGTAAAATCAAGAGTTGACTAAGCAAAATTGCCAAAATTGCGAGTCAACTAGGTGAGAATCATTGGACTGACTTTATTAGCCCAAGCCCACTTTCTTGGGAAATCTGGGCTTCTTTTCAGCCGAATAGCAAACGAAACAATGCAGGCCATATCAACGTTTCAATGAAATGGTTTGTTTCAACAGCACAAATTGAAAAAGGAAAGAAAAGAACTAAATAACATAAAGAAAAGTAATTTCCTCATGCCCAATTCACAACAGTGCAGTGGGCCCTCTCGATTCCAAGAAGCAGCCATAAAAATCCACTTTAACCATCAAAAACCTCCATCACCACCCCCATCATCTTTTGCCATTCAGAACATAATGAAGCTTCGAAGTCTTTTGTTGTATGAGAATTTTTCCTAAATAATCCTAAATTGTATTGATATTTCTAGATTTCGTCCGGTCAGTATAATGTATTTGATCAATTTGCTCAATACTATCATTTGACATGCTCCAATTTCTTCCTTAATGGTATGGAACTTTTTGTTATAGTATGTATCAAACTCATTATGTTCTTTGGGTTATTTTATAAGCTTTGAGAAACCTTTCTATACAATGATTTGATCTTACGATTTAGTTTTGTGGAGGCCCCTCCAACTTCCTACCTTGGCAAATAGTTTCCATTGTTTTTGTGTATTTAAGGTTCTTGTTGAAGTGTCATGAAGTTTCTTTTACAAGTTTGAGGCCTTTGGGTATGGAACAAATAGAGTAGTATGTCAATCTGTTATGAGTCTGCGACTTCCTCTTTGCATACAGTTTCCCACAGAATGCAAATTGAAGTTTATACTATGTCAATCAGGTCCCAAAACGAAAGAGTTAAATTTTCTCAACAATATTTATCATAATATGCTTTTTATGTGCTTTCGCAACTAATAGCTATGTTCTAGTAAGAAATGCCAATCCTTTCTACCAAATCTTCCCAAAAAATGAGATTTACAATTCAGGATTTGGACCTCAATTCAACAACACTGCAGTCACCTACAATCCATTGTGAATATATCTAAGTGTCCAACTAGTAAGTCATAAGTTGACACAAAAGTCAAATTCTAGTTGCCTCATGCAAGTTGTCCATTTGAAATTAAACAGATCAAGGCAAAGCAACAAGGTCACCAAGATAACGGATACAACCATGATAATTCAAATCATTGCTGATACCAGTTTATCAATAATCATGACATTAAGACAAGATAGGTTGATGATGTATTGAAACTATGAGAATGAATAATGGCAAAGCAATTTGAAACTATAAGGCCTACCGAAGCGCTTTCATCAGAATTAAAAATTAAGATGGTAAATTTCACCATTGTTACTGAACTTTGGTGCACTTTGTAATCAGATTAGTGAACTTTCATTTGATCACCATATACATGAAACCTCTGTATCTTTGCAGTTAATGAATTTTAACCAAAATCCGAAAAATTGTAAGCTTGGTGCTAACGTACCCTTGAACTTGCCAATAAAACATGGCGTTCAGTTGCACGCTTATGTCAGCAGGAAGTGAAAATAGTTTAAATTTCATAAAAAAAATTGAAGTAAAAGAGCAATGAAGCAACTAACCCTCTGCCCCTCTTTGGAGGGTCGTTGACCATCAATTGTCAGAAAGGACAGTGCAGCACTCTACCACAATCAAAGAGGGTCATTTCCCTCCACTGCTGGCAGAAGGCCTGCAACACTCACTGGGGATGCAGGAGGGTCACAGGCCCTCAAGCCTTTATTCCCTTTTTCTTCTTGTTCTCTTCTTAAATTCTTTGTATTTTCAGGAAAAAAAAAAAAAATCACTCAAAGATGACACTGTTCACCGACTCCATAGAGCCACACCACTATGTTAGTACTTCACCAAAAACTTGTTCAAATTCTTATCGAAGACGACAATTTCATGAAATGAATGTTTGGCCCATTTGGTGATTTAAATCATAGCTCATTAATCTATTGAAATAGCACCCGAATTTAGCGATACCAATGAAGTATACCCAGTTAAAGTAATATGCAATAAACAAGATTTGGGGAAAAACAATATTACTTGCAAAGTCTCATCATCTTCAAAACTACATGTGTGGAAGTTACAAGATTGGAGGAGCCAATCTTTGCCATAATAGAAAATCCATCCAGAAATGAAAGAGGACTTCCATCTCCAGTGAATTTGCTTGCAAATTCATCTAGGCTGAAAACACATAACTCATCAAAAGCAATGTTGGGTGGTTGACTTCCAAACCTCAAAGTGCATTGCCTTCACAAGTTGCATATTATAATTATATACAAATCGAGTAATCTGGTACTGCACTTTTTTTACAAATACACCAACTTCATTCAAAATAATAACATCCAAGTGCATAGCAAAAGTCACAGGAGATCCTTGATAGTTAAAGACACCTGTCTATAATTAGCTCAAGACAAAAAGGATTATCAATCTCAAAGCCAAATAAGAGCTAAATCAATCACGAAACTTGAATGCATTCATAATCAATCACGAAACTTGAATGCATTCCCTATAACACAATCAATTAAGTTAGCTAGATGTAAATGCTACAATGGAACTCACCAAAAAGACAACAAGAAAGCAATTAGCTTAATTACAAGCGCGGAACCAGGAACCCAACACTTTTGAGGCCAAATAATTGGCTGCTAAGGGATCCCACGTTCATTTTAAGAAGTAATACATCAAAAGAATAAAAGAATGAATGGAGTTCAATTGTTGGCAAGTATAGTATAAATTAACACCCCAGATGTCTTCTTCTGGAAGTATCGTACTATAGAATTAACGTCATTTTGAATCCAGGTGAAATTATATCTTTAATCAATAAGCCAACAAAACATGACTTGATACTAGATGGAACTAAAAGGTACAATTAAGTTCAAGAGTGCAAACTTCTGATATATTCAAGAAAACTTACTCTTTTAAACCCTGCAATAACAGCTATAGAAACCCAGCCCTGTTTATCCATTTGCTGCCGCAAATATGGATCCTTCGCAAGATTCTCATTACTGCACCAGCCAAATATAGAGGATGATTTCAGTTAACTTATGAAAACTTGCAACATGTTTTGAGAAACAAAGAGTGACTTATTTTGAAGAGGGGGGTGAACAGTAAAATTACCTGAAATAATAGTCTATCTGACTAACTATTTGAGCATGCAAGAGTTGATTAGGAGGTGGATAATAAACCATAGGAGGCTGAATTGGTGGATAATAATTCCGAAAATCCAACGGAATTGGGAAATAATACACTGGAGTCTCTGGAAAAAATAAAGGACATCAAAGAAAATCTTTCAGATGGTAAGTTTCAACAGTTAACACAATCTGCCTTACCAGGAAAAACTACAGGGCCGCCAAGAGGCCGAACTGAAGCAGGTCCAATATATGGAGCAGTAGAAGGTGAGATGGGCGGCGGTGGTGCGGGCCTGCCAATCCTCGGCATACCTCTTTGCTGTGGCATGTGAGAATCTCTGTTATTGTTAAAATTTCGGTGACCACTTAGCTCTTGATTACCACGTTCATGATCACGCCTAAACCCATAGCTGTGGTGGTAAGAACCATCCCCACGTGAATAATTACCCCCACCTCGCCTGAAGGAGCTGCGCTGCTGTTGAGGGTGCTCATTGCCATTTTGTGAATGCGAAACAGGCCCACTCCTGTGGTTATGGTCCCTGGCAGAAGGATTATTTGATCTCAGGTCAGCTGAAGGGGCTACAACTGCTGATGTCTGAGCAACTCCGCCACCGGAAGATGTAGATCCACTTTGCTTCTTTGATCTCGGACGTGCAGGCATGGAGGAGCTTGTTGCTATATTTGCATCCTTATTATCAGTGAGTTGCTTCTGCGAAACAGACGAGGCATTTCCGTTTCCCTTCAACATGAACAATTTCTCAAGGGTCAGAGCATTATGTATGCAATGGAAGGATGAAACGACACAGACACAGCTTGATGCAAAATCCCCAAGTTACAGAATGATAAAAGACTCTCTTTCATTTGCAACACCTAGCAAAACGTATTTGCCCAACAGAAAAACCAAAAGATGGGGCAGGAAGAAAAGTCCCATTTCTTTTTGGTCATTGTTCCATTGTTCCTTTCAGAAAAAACACAGAAACAGCCAGAAGAGTAAAGTGTGCAAAGAAGGAAAAACTGTATATGTGAGAATACAGAGTTAGCTGTCTATTCTCTGTATATCTTAAACACCCAAATCAATTAAATCTGAGTCTTTGGGTTTCGCAGGCCATTTAGTCATTTCAAGGTCTCCAATTATCAACAAATAGAAGCACCAATGACTGCAGCATCCCATGTCTCAAGTAGAAGCAACTTAAAAGCACCAACTATTCTACCCAAAACAAAGCCACTCATCTTGTTTATAAGAAAGAAAGGGAACTGTCCAGTTCTACTTGCAACTGAGTATCATGTGTGAAGTGCTCATATTTGTTATAGGTATAGTTTTTTTCCTTTTTTCATTTCAAGTCCATCACAATATCAAAAGGAAAACCCACATCAAGGAGCTATATATGTTCTTGACATCAGGCAACGTTCATTCCTTCAAATTTAATTTCCATAGACAGCTAGCTGGTAAGAGAACAAAAATTACACAAAGTAATAAGCTAGAAGGCTTAATTCTCATGCTCTCTTAGCTTGACTGAGGCCACATCCTAGGAAGCACTGAATTAGACCCCTTAGGGAAAGACCTAAAGGCAGAAGGGGCCCTTGCTTTTGTATATATTTTCAGCTAATGAAGCCTGGGAAACATGAAAATGTCACGTATAAGGATATTTTCCCAAAGGGGGTAAAAAACCTCTTAATCGACCTGGCTATTGCACCATTTTTTTGAACGTGTTTTTTTCAGATGCAGTAGAGCATTTAGATGATATTTCTCGAATCTAAAGCCTTTTAGTTCATCAAACATTTAGAAAAGGAGTTCAAAAATTGAACTCCCCTCTAAAAGCTAACTGAGCTACTTCAGATGTGCTCCAGCACTCCAATTCTAAAAACTCGCTAGTAAATGTAACTTTCTTGTGCATTCCAAAATCTTCAAAAATTCCATCACACAGAACAAGTAACGGCCTGAAAGCATAATAACTTATATTAAGTTCCAACATCTCTTCTCGTATGACCAAATAAGCAAAAATCGAATAGCACAAACTGTTTTTTCTCCACGCTCTACACTTAATCCACAACCAAACCAAGCCAAACCACAAGAAAATTATATAATCGCATTCTTACAAAAGCAACATCCAGAAAGCAAAAGCTATACCTCTGTCACAGGCACAGGTGGTGATCCATCAGATAAACCTTTCACAGGCACCGAAGTCGATTTCGTTGATGACCTAGTCGACTCGGACAAAGCAGGCCACGATTCAGCCCCCATGACTGGACCGAACTCGGCAGCAGGGGGCCCGGGGCTCTCCGAGGGCAGTTTCCATGGAGTCTTCTTTCCCACATTGCCGTTCTCGGAGTTCCCCTCCTCCGCAATCGAAGACAGAGACGAAGAGGATGAAGACGGAACAACCTCCGGAGCGACTGCAATGTTCATCTTGCTCAACAAATCAACAGACTCGGTCACATCCGATTCCCCCCCACGGACGATCTCATTCCACTGCTGCGGCGAGGCCATCGTCCTGGCCTGTCTGCCGACTCGAGGAAAATTAACAGCACCAGCAGAATTGCGAGGAGAGTGATTGTTAGCTTCTATGGAGTTAGCGTTAGTCGTGTCCGTAACGATAGCCATGAGAGAGAGACAGAGAGAGAGAGAGAGAGAGAGAGAGAGAGGCAGAGGAGACTGTGGTTATCTTCTCAGGTAAAACAGCGTTCGCCGACGAGGATAGACGAGGAAAAAAGGAGAGAAATCGGAGAACAGATGCCGGAAAAAATAGATGAAACAGAGTGCCGATCGATTGAAAAATGATCTAGGGTTTGATTCCGGACACTCCTTAGAATCGGCTCATCGACGAGGAATCGAAGCGAAGGAAAAAAAATAAAATCAACGGAGGATGAGGCAAAATTTGCGGAAAACAAGAGCGCTTGCTCGATCGATAGATTAGGGTTTCGAACCTGCCTCCGAAGTGCGCGTGCTTCTCAGGGGACAGAAAAAAACAAAAAAAAAAAAAAAATTTCGCCGATCGGCTGATCAACGACGAAGCGAAATCGAAAGGAGAATCGACGGACGGCGATAATCGGCGGCGGACGCGAGGAGCGATCGGCCGACGCGAGTTTAGGGGCTCGATCCTTCCCCTCCGGCAGTGCGCGCGCGCGCCTCTCTCGGGGAAAAATCCGTCGAACGGATGGTATCGACGGGGGAGCGAGGGGGAGGCGACTGATCGGGAGAGACCCGGGACGATCGGGGATTCTCGGGGAGTTCCGATCGCCGGCGGCGGCAAGAATCCGGGCGGGGCGGGGCTGCGGAATCGAGCTCCACTCGTCGGCGACTCACTGAGTCCGAGGGTGTGGCGAGTCTGGCGAGTCTCGGTGTGTGTTTCCGCCCTCTTCCTGGTCTCTCTCTCCTCTCTCTCTCTCTGCTCTGGCTGGGGAGCTTCTCTGGCTTTAGCTAATTGGAAATTCTTCGGCGAGAAGGTTTTGTTTGACGGGGACTGTGCGTGTTTACAGAATTGCCCTCCCCCGGTAGGGCCCCCCTTGATGTAATTCCATCCAGATATAGATATAACTAGTATATAATTATTTCTCCATTATCTCTTTTTTATCTAGACTCCATTTATTTCACGAAAAATAAGAAAGTAATTATTTATATCACTTAAAAATATTAATTAATGAATAATATTTTTATCATCGACAGTAATTTATGTCTAAATAATATTTTCCATTTATTTATCATTATAAGTTATTAAAGTGATTTTTTTTTGGGAAAATAAATAATTCGTTCGTTTTCATGGTAAAATGGTAATACATTTTTTATGCCCTCCCATAAAAATCTAATTCCTACGACAGAGAAAGCAAAATTAATTAGGATTTTAAGTATGAATTTTAGTCCAAAACTTTGATGAAATTTATCATGACAATAGTAGAAAATACTATAAAAAATTAAGAGATTTATTAATTATCTGCCAATCATTTGATTATAAAAATAATGGCATACGTTATTTTGATATGGCACAAATCTTTCACTGGAATATTTTCATAATTTCTTAATATTGAAATAACCGTCGGGTTTGTTTAGTCAATAGTATAGATCGAGACAATACAACACACGAATGAAAATTCATAATTTAAATAGCCAAGATAATCTCTAATTAGTCTAGTAAGGATATCACCTTCCAAAATCGAATGCAAATCTCAACTTCTTTAAAATTATTCGAATTTCTTCTAGATAAACTCAAGTGTAATATATGACCCAAAAAAAAAAAAAAAACTCAAGTGTAATGGAAAAGAGTCGACATAATTATGAACTGTTTTCATAAGCACCTTTCCTTTCGGAAATTGATGCAAATCTCTCTTCTTGCAATTATTTAAGTTTTCTTCCTAAATAAAGAATGAATTTTCCAACGCAATTTAAATAAAGTCCTAAAATGACGCAAGCCACGCATTTCCTTCCCATTTTGATTTTTTTCTTTTTCACGTTCCTTGCACTCGTATCTGTACGCGTGCGTGACCCATCTGTTGTCGGAACTACGTTGGAACTCCTAAGGAAAAAATAAATAGTAATTTTGTCAATTAACTACAGGAAAATAAATAAATAAATAAATAAACATTTTGTACGGTCGCTTATACAAATGCTCCTTTTTTTTGTGTTAAGGGAACGAAAATAGAAAAATTATTTACTTAGGGGAGCAGTTTTGAAGCAACAAAATGCGCGTTTGGTAACTGTTTGAAATAAAAAAGAAATAAAAAAACAACGTTTGTTTGTTTAATTTATGTTTTTTTTATTTCTTTAATTTTTTAATGTTTATTTTTTATTTTTTATTTTTCTTGCTTTGGCCGGTCGCCGGCCTCGGCCATGGCCGGCTTGTCGCCGGCGACCAGCCGACGAGGGCCGGCGGCCTCGCCCAGCCACGGCGAGGCTCGCCGGCCCCCGGGGAGGCCGAGCCTCGCCGTGGTTGGGCGAGGCTCGGCCTTGCCTTGGCCGGGCGAGCTCGGGCTCGCCCAGATCCGGCCGAGCTCGCCCAGCCATCGGCGAGGCTCGGCCTCGCCGGGCCACCGCCAGGTCGGCGTCGCTTGGCGGTGGCCCGGCGAGGCCGAGCCTCGCCGGTGGCTGGGCGAGCTCGGCCTCACGCCGGATCTGGGCGAGCCCGAGCTCGCCCAGCCAAGGCGCGATCGCGGCCGGCTGGGCGAGCTCGGGCTCGCCCAGATCCGGCGAGGCCGAGCTCGCCCAGCCACCGGGGAGGTCGGCCTCGCCGGGCCACCGCCAGGTCGGCGTCGCCTGGCGGTGGCCCGGCGAGGCCGAGCCTCGCCGGTGGCTGGGCGAGCTCGGCCTCGCCGGATCTGGGCGAGCCCGAGCTCGCCCAGCCAAGGCGAGGCCGAGCCTCGCCCAGCCAAGGCGAGGCCGAGCCTCGCCCAACCACGGCGAGGCTCGGCCTCGCCGGGGGCCGGCGAGCCTCGCTGTGGCTGGGTGAGGCCGACGGCCCTCGTTGGCTGGTCGCCGGCCATGGCCGAGGCCAGCGACCGGCCAAAGCAAGAAGAAGAAGAAAAGAAGAAGAAGAAGAAGAAAAGAAGAAAAAAAAGAAAAGAGAAGAGACGAGAGAGAAAAAGTGTTTCTCGTTTTGTTAGAAACAAATGAAACAACTTTTTTTTTTTGTTTCTTCTTTTTTCGTTCCCGGGAAAAAAAAACAGATTTGGAACAAAAACGCTTCCAAACGCGTTTCTGTTCTTTTTTTGTTCCTGGGAACAAAAAAACAGAAAAACTGTTTCGAAACAAAAAAAAGAAACACAAACAAACAGGCCCAAATGCTCTTGTCAGCACCGAACTATCTAGGGGACGCTAGTCTGGCATAGCTACAAAATAAAAGCTCTTAAATTTGGTGTCGTGCTATAAAGATACTATACCGTCCTATTGAATTATCAGAAGAAATCCAAGAAACACTATATCTTCCGTGGGGACCAATCTGAACTTGGAATCTTTTTGCTCATATACCATGCGGACATTTCGTAGAATTATTGCCAAATTTTCTCAATTTTCAAGCCAATGAATGAAAGCACGGTTCAATATCAGATGTTCCACTGGCCGGCTTTCAAATTCAGATGTTTCGAGATTCTATATTCATGCTCGAATATACTTACATGTAAAATTACTCATAATTTGAAAAAAAAAAATTGTAATATCTATGCACATCATACACATGCCCTGTTCTTCTTACCTTAGTGCCCTCTTCGGAAATCATGGTGTAATCAACAAAGTCAATGTTCATTTACCCAGTTCACGTAGCCAAAATCTCAATTCGATACGTTCGAATGCATGGTTCGATCGACAGTCAACACGGTGCTTACAAGGCTATTTAGAAAGATGGCCGCGTGCGAAGTGCGTGCCCTAGAGCGAATCATGTAATTTTATCTCTCTCTCTCTTGGGGATGGGTCACGGCAGAGCTAGAAGACTACAAAAAGGTATCTTGCCCACGGCCTCTTTTCTCCTAACTCAGTCGCCGCCGCGTATCAATGTGTCGATTCTGACCAGCACAGGCATAGGCGACTCCATTTGACAAATTTCAGACGATGAATCGAGTCGTTGACGTAGAACCCACGTTCCCCAAGGACGAAGTCCGAGTCCTGGCGGAGAAACAAAAGGTACAAGCCTTGGAATCTTCAGCCCAAAGGCGGGCGTTCATGGTAGAGAAACGGAGGGCCCGCTGCTCCTCGCGTGTTTCCAACTCCAATCGGAACGCTTTGCCCGGAAAAACTCGACCGGTCAACACGAATCTATGGGCATGTAGGGTCTGTAATAGAAGGGAAGTGTCAATGGCACGACGGAGCCGGTTTTCGCGTATCGTCGACATGGGAAGTTGGGAACCGCGCGCTGAAGCCGTCTTGCGTACTTCAGGTCCCGTTTCTGCTTGGAAGTGGGTGGGTGGCGACGCCCCTATGTTTCCGCCCATCTCAATATCATGGACCACCTCGTACTTTCACGAATAAAGCCAAGAAGTGGTCCTGTGTTCAATCTAAACACGAGGGCTTCACAAAACTCCCTAATCTTAGAGAGGTTAGCATGGGGACGGGGACACTAGAAAGCCCGATGAGCGACCCCGGACTCCATCGTCTGTCCCCAACTCCTCCAATTTACTTAACAAAATCTGAGTTACCCCCAACCACCATCACAAGGCTTGACAAGCTAAACAAACTCGCAACCCGAAATTCCCAGTACAACCGAAAATACTAGTCGCCTCTGGGAAAAAGGGCGTAATACTGACCTTAGAACAATTGGTTATACTCTCAGGAAAACTCACAGTGAAAAGGGCTCCAGCAGAGAAAAGGCAATAAACCTGTAACGATATAAATAGAAGGAAAATTATCGAGACACCCCTCGTCCGATCAAAAGTGTCATTCGAGGATTAAGTTACACTACTATCTCACTGTTATTTGCAAAGTGACATTTACAATGGTAGAAGGATGACAGGACATGGAATGAACTCAGCTAACAAGTTTGCATCCACGTGCTTAGAATGGATGGCTTCCATGCTGAGAATGACCAAATCCAAGTTTAGATCATCAGCAACCTCACCAATAATAGCAGTCGGTTTGTTCCCTTCTCCAAGACGTTCTAGCAACTTATATTCTTGGAACCCACCTGCAAAAGCTCGTGGATGATGAGGAACAGTCATCAACAAACTGAAAACAAGACATTTTTAATTGGTGGATGTAGAATTTCAAAATGGTCAAAACTGCCAGAATTCCAATATAGTGAACTTTCTTCGGCTTGGATTAAAATTGAAGTGTCCATGAACTTCTAACCCCTCACTCGGTCTTCTTAACGAACGAGAGACCAAGCAAAAGTCAATTTGTCATTCCAAGCTTGACCATTCATATCTTCAATCTCCTCTCATCTTCCTAAGCTACTTCCTTTCATGGTACGAAGTTGACAAAAATTTTCTTAGTCTTATACCCATGTAATGTAATGATCTAAGCAGACGAAAGAGAACAAATTTTTCATCGCAAAATCCTCAAATAAAACTTGTTGCATCTTCAATTCCTTCCACGTTCATTCGAAACCTAGAGAAGACCTAACATTCTACAAGTCCCATTTTTTGTATTTCTTTCCAAGATGTTATAATATCAATGCCGAATTACTAATATCCAGGAAATAGATTGATGCAGGAACAAACTGAAACCATACAAAATCTAAGTTGAGAAATGTAGGCAGACGCAGCAGACCTTCTGACAGATGCCAACGGATGCTAGATAGTTGGGTCTCATGCTCCGGCAATGTTTCCTTCTGCTTTTTGTCAATAACTGCACAATAAAGTCTAAATTTCTTCAACCTTGCATTAGAAGCTCACGTTTTAAGAACCAAAATCCATTGGTACGGTGCTAAAAGAAGAAAAAAGAGCAAGTCTCCGCACCCACAACAGTGATATCAGCTCCATACTTCTTTGCCAAAGCTGCAGTAGTTGCTACAGCCTGTGAATACAGAACAAGAGTGAATATTCACATGAAACGGAATGGGATGCACAGTGACTGCAGGTCATGAGGACAATTAAAAAGGAGTCAACAGAATGCCACTGAAGATCCTTCCCTTCGTAAAAATTCAAAATCTTGGGCTGCCCACATGGATTAATGCTTCATGCATCATGGAAATTTCAGAAAACATGAAACAAGACACTATAAGAATGCATTGACTTTGATTCTCATGGAGAAATTTCGTCATGCAGAATCAATCATGTACTCCAGTTGTATAAAAATTTATCAACTCCATAAAATAACATGGCTTGAACAGAAGCAATACTTATCTTGATTGATGCTCAACAGGAAAACACCCATATAACAGAATTATCTAAGTACAGTTGCAATAAGTAGGCGCCTTGAAGTATGGTCACCTGTCTCGTTCCTTCAGAAAGGTAAGGATTTCGATCCGTGATTGGCAGAAGTAGGTGCTTGAAATTGTTGAAGGCTTCTGCAGCTGTATTAACTTCAGATTGTTGAGGCGCTGCCTTAACTGATATCAATGCAAAATGCAAATGAGGTTACTTCACACTCATCAGTCAATGCATTGAAGCAACCTAAACAACGCCTGAAATGCCAAAAAGCAATGAGAACTAGTTTGCAACGTAAGATATCAAAGATGACTAGATTCATAACGCAGCATGTTATGGCTCGTACAAATTGGACCCGAATGCAATACTCCTCTAGTCAACTAAGTGGGTTAGGAATGGCACACTCAGCTGGTTCCACAATTTCAGATGCAGTACTATCCGAAGCATTTATTTGTATCATTAACTATGTATAACTATCATATGGGTCAATGCTAATTCTCATTTTGCTAATCATGAGTTGTGCCACGATACATCATGTTGCATTAACCATACACAAGTCGTATCAAGTGACGATTCAACTCATTCCTCTCAATTGCGAGAACAAGAAGAAGAGCCGCTGCCGTCCCGTCCGTGGAGAAAACCGCATGAATTCAACCAGAACTTGATTGCCACCGCAGACAACGCGGATGCCGATAACAAACAACTCAGGCAGGCACTTCACAAAACACCCCCAACCCATTCATCCTACGTCTTGCAGAATGCAATGTCGCTGCATCATCAACTCGCAGACGAAGGACTCGAGAGAACCACTGCCGAGGCGGCGGAAAAATTCTACCGTAACATGCCCAATCCATCACTCCACGACAACAATAGCAACAACAGACGAATAGAAAGGCAGGATTTTTCCGGGCGAACGAACCCTGTGACACACCTGTGTGTTCAAGTCTGCGAGGTCCGGAGCTCCGACGCAGAGCAATCCGCCGATTCATCGGGGACGAGCGAGCCGACGAATCGCGAGCCGACGACGGAGAATCCGCGCCGGAGCACGAAGGGGCTGCGAGGGCGCCGAGACCCTGGGGAAGAACGAGGTCTCGGCCGGAGCTGCGAGGAAGTGGCTGGCGAGGGCCATGGGGAAAAGGCGCGACCGATCGAAGTCGAGGGCGAGATTGAGCTTGAGCTTCGATGGAGGAGGCGCTCGTCTCGAGAGAGTTCAAGAGAAACAAGAGAGAGACAGAGAGAAATGGACGATGAACCGGTGGGGGCCCCGGACAAAGGTGAAGTGAAGGGATGATGATTGAATGGGCTCGGTCTAGGCTTGGGGCCTGCTGGGTTCCGCGCCGTGGACCGTTGATCGATGTCTGGTGGGAGCTGGGCGTCTCTTGATCGTACACGTGCCCGATGAGGACAAGCGGGGTGTCGATTATCATTTGGTCCCTCATCCGATGGTGGGAGAGGGGCAAGCGGCAAAAGAAAAGATAAACAGCGAGGGATTCAGAATTTTGAAGTTTTTAATAAATCCTTTTCCGTTCAGTTTATCGAAAGGATAATGTCTACACGTGTCCCGAAAGAGATTTGTTAAATATATTTAACAAAAGCTTGCATTCAGCTTTTGAAAATCTATTGCATGGATTGTGAGACAAATTAATGCATTAGAAGTTGTATTATTCTCTCGTCTTGTTGCTAAAAAAATATTCCGAAATATTTCTGAACAAAAGCCTTTATCAAAACATTTCGATTTGTCAAATATTAGCATGATGAGTCATTTAATTTTCCCGTGAGATCATTTAAAAAATTAGAACTTAAAAAAAAAATTGCTGTCTTTCAAGTTTGGAACAAATGAATTCCTATAACATTTTAAAACGTTTTTTGCATTATTTCATTGCTTTGTAATGAAAACAGTTAACTTCATAATCTTCTTCTACGTTGAATTCTCATTTTAATCTGTCTATTGAACATTTATCATGTTTTTTACATCACATGTTTTCTGAGTTAACTTCATTAAATCAAATGTCAAATCCCATCAACCGTAGCAGAACCGTATTGCAAGTAATTAAAAAAAAAAATCAAAGAAAAAATAGGGCTGCTATTTGACCTCACGTTATGCATTTAATTGGTGATAATAAGTGTACCCATAGGGTTAGGTGGAGAAAGTGATGTGATCATTGAGACAAGAAAATAGGTAACTATAACATTAAATGAAAGGCAAAAGAAATGGGAACTTATAAATTTTTTTGCTAATTATATCTCTTAAAAATTTTAATAATTTTATCTGGAGTTCATTCTGAAAAGTTCGAAAAATAAGATCAAATTTAATTTTTCCAGTTATCTATTAGATTAGGCGTTGGACACAAACATAATTTCCACCTATCAAACACATTTGTAAATATTAGATAGAAAACACTATTGTAAATAAAAGCAGAAAAAATAACAAAAAAAATTGAAGAGCTCTCTTCACTGTTCGGGTTCGGGTCGGATTGAACCGGTGGATCATGCCCGACCTTCCCCGCGGGGAAAATACTGCGCGCTTCATCGGTTCGCTCGCAAACGAATCTTCAGACTCGCCGAATCGACATGGCGGAGGGCGACGGCGAGCCGGTGGGCAGAACCGCGTCCATGACGACCGTGTCGCGGCACTGCTTCGGCGACGGGCCCGGCGGACCGGCCTTCTCCATCTCGATTATCGAGGTTCCTCCGCTCTCTTCACCCGTTCAACGGAGAACTGTAAGGGGAATGAACACTCACTCAGGCCGATCACTGACGTTTTTCTTCTTCTTCGCTGATTGTATTAGAACATGAAAGAAGAGTACGGACTGTTCGTATGGCCTTGCAGCGTCGTCCTCGCCGAGTACGTCTGGCAACAGAAATCGCGATTCGCTGGAGCAAACGTTGTCGAGGTACGCCTCCATAGTCATTTTTCTTCTTTTGTATTTGCCTGTGTTTGTGTAGAAGAAGCTCGATTGGGTAATGCGGGATGCGGATTGATTGCTCCGTGCATGCTGTCTTGTCTCTGCGATTCCTGTTTTTTAGCTTGGTGCCGGAACTTCTCTGCCTGGGTTGGTTGCTGCGAGATTGGGTTGCGATGTCACGCTTACAGATGATGCCAGCAGATTGGAGGTAACATGTATGATTAGCTACTGTTTTTGTTGTTCTGCGTGTTCATTTCGTGGTCGATTTTTACTTCTCGGTGGTAAAGTTCAGTAGCTGAATTATGTAATGCTAGACCACAGCAATCGCGTGTCTAGAAAAAGGTGGAATTGCGACTGTACCCAAAGATGTTTGTAAGGAAGAAGAATTTTCTCGGTCGAGAATAATTAGAACTCGTCAATGCTACTCTTCTTTTGGATGAGATCGAAGCAACTAGCTGTGAATTAGTGGGACTGGGGAGAGATTCTCAAACAAGGTGAAACGCCCAAATCAGTTGGAAGATTGAGGGAGGGCTGTTGAGGTGAAAATGACATTCAGATACCCCGAGTTCTGCCAGATAATAGATGGACCTGCATTTTTTTAATAGTGTGATTGATTTCATATGTCCCGTGCTTTTCGGATTTGTCTATAAGATTGTTTCAACTCCCCCTTTGCTCTCACCCATGCACACACCAACACACGCTTGCATGCATGCGGGCGGCATTGTTCTGAAGGAGGATGGTGGTCCTTACAGGGAATACTCTCAACCAAAGTCTTGGTGATATATCAAAGCAAACAAAATTAGAAAATGCTAATTGATAGCTTCATCTTCTAAAATCGGGTCCCCTCAAGATGCTGATTTGAATAGGGAATGTTAAATTTGCAAACTTTGTTGCCAAACACAGGAGAATATGTTCATGAAATGGTATTCTGTGAGATATAAGTTGAATTAGGATGCCTTACAAATCGTGGATTTGTCCCAATCGAAATTGAGTTTCATCTTATCTTTCCTTCAAGCATTCTAGACGGCTGACTTGCTTCACAAGATAGCTTACTGTTGGTCTCAATAAGAGTTCAGTGGCTTATCATCTGTTATCCTCTTCTTTAAACTTTCAGGTGCTGGACAACATGAAACAGGTATCTCAATTGAATAACATAAGTTGTAAGGTGAGTTCCTGCTCTTCTATACTGCTGTTCAAGAAGAAACTAGGACTTGCTCTATGGTTGGCTTGAATGATTAGTTGTGATTATAAGTAGCCTTTTTGGTGCAGCTCTTGTGAGTATAAAGTTCGAGTCCTGCAACAATTTATCTCTTGGTTCCGTCTCAATTAGTTTTAAGTAGTTTCCATATCTCTGCAGGTGGTAGGGCTCAGTTGGGGAGTTTGGGATGAATCCATCTTCAGTTTATTCCCTCAGTTTATACTTGGAGCAGATGTTTTGTATGAGACAAGTGGTAGGTACTGGTGCTTTGATCATCTTTCATCTTGTTTCCTTTCTAAATAGAATAGACAAGTCAATTGACACTTTTGTTATCTGCTTTTTGTTTTTGCCTGTGTGTGTTATTTTTGCCCAAGCTTTCGATGATCTCTTTGCTACGGTGTCGTTCCTTCTCCAAAATTCTCCTGGATCGGTCTTCATTACTACTTACCATAATCGAAGGTACTAATCTTTTCAATCATGCTCTATTATCCAGTTCCATTCAATTTTAAACACCCCCCCCAAAAAAAATAATAATAAATAAAATAAAAAGAAAAAAAGGAATGAAAATGACGAAAAGTAATTTTTGTGTTTCCATGATCTACAGTGGGCATCATCTCATTGAGTTCTTGATGGTAAAGTGGGGGTTGAAGTGCAGAAGACTTCTTGACGGCTTTTCAATCATGCCATCCAGCAAGGCATCCAAAATAAGTGGCAACATTCAGTTGGCGGAGATAGTATTGAATGTTGATAAGGCTTAGGCAACGTGATACTTGGAAGAGACAGGAGAATAAGCAGAATGAGTTTCCTGACGGCATCTCATGTGTTCTGGATTTATTTACATAGAGCTGCTCTGGTTTCCATCCTCTCTTCCAACATGACCATGGCAGGAGCTGTTGGTCTCTTTATATGGTTGACTTCTTGCCACAAGAAATCGCTTCTCATTCATTTCCCCAGAAAGTTCCTGTAAGCCTTTGATTCTAGCAAAGAACTTTAGTAGGCTTATGATTGGAGTGTGTTAAGTAGCCTTGTAAAATTCTTTCCTTGATGTCACCTCTCTCTAATGGATGAAAAGAGTAAGTGAGAACATATGGAGCTTGATGTGGTATCTAAAAGGAGAGATTTAGAATGCAACTTCCGAGAAAATGCGTCCACCTGTAAAAAAAGATCGAAAAAGTTTTTTTACCTTTACCAAAAAAAAAAAAAAATATCGAAAAAGTCCCAAACAGCTGTTCTATTGGTCCGATGTGCTTCAAAGTGGAGAGATTAAATGCTGCAGTGGAGAACGGCCTGCCACTTTAGCAAAATTGGCTGTGCGGTTGCCAAAAGGACTTGATTGCACCAATTGCAAATCAATCAGGACATAACTGCACATTGGTCTAAATGTTTAGTAGGCCACTTGGTGCAATTTTCCCAAGTTTTTATAAACCTTTTCCTGGAGTTATCTCTGAATCATTATTTTCTCTTATGTTGTCTTTAAGATATGTTTTGTCCCCTCTTCCACAGCTGGTTTGAGGCTCATTTGCAGTGAGTTTCTATTCTCATGATGTAAGCAACCCCAGTCTGTGCTGGGCTCTTGTTTTATTTAATGGTCTAGACCATGGCCTTATATTGTATCTACCACAGACTGATTTCTTTTTGTCGAGACTTGATTACTGCTTATTCGTAAAACCATTTGACAGTTAAATTGCATTGTTCTTCAGACACAGCTGTTAATACCGTTATTGCAGGGAGCCTCCATTGACATCAGATGCCGCAGAAAGTGCTGGCATGAACTTCAATATAGCCGGGATTCCAGGGCATTATCTTGTTCTGATGGCGAGTCAAGTGACTATTAATAGGTTGTGTGAAGCTCCAATAGACCAAAAATCATCTCAGGCGGCTTCTTCAGCGTGATCTCCTGCAACGGTTGACGTGAATTTGCCTTGCACGGCGGAACAAGGTTGAAGGCCAAAACATGGATTAACCCTGTATGTTCTCTGCTGGGCGGATTAATTTGTACTTAACTCCGCAGAGCTGCTGTGCTTCTTTAGCTTCTAATGCTTTGTCAAGAGGCTACCACTCGTGGATTTTATTGTCCTATTTGCTGCTCGTACAGCATATGATTGCCGTGTTTTCTTATGATTTTTTACTGTATTGGACGGTCTCTTTGAAATATGAAATATGAAATATGAAATATGGAGGATAAACAAATCACAAGTAACTTTAGTATGACCTTCTTACACTCTTTTTGATAATTGTGGCTGTGAAACTTATTATTCCGTGAAATGCACAGGCATGTGTCACGGTCACAAGGTTCCCGCGACTTGGCATAAATGTCAATAGGTGGTAGGTTAAAAGGTACGATCTTGTCCCACTCAATTGAAAGGCAATTAATGGTTGTATGGTTGAAAGAGAAAAAATAGGGTTTCTTCCTATATCTATAAATTTCATTGGACCTAGAACTACTAATATATTGGAAGAATCTTTTGGGTCTTCCAATATCAATAGTTTGATTGTTTTGCTTCTCCATCTCCCAAAAGAAAAAAAGATTTATGAGAGCTGTTTCTTGGATCCATACTTGGGTTTTTTCGATAACGAAAAAGTGTATCATACCTTAATCTAACTAGGGTTCGCAATAGTGGAGTAATTGGATTGGAAAAAAGGGGGATTCTAGTTGTAAGATGTTAATCTGAGAGCCTCGAAGGGATGTCCTCTTCATTGTATCCATCCAACAATTTCATAATCAAAATTCCATTATCTCGTTTAAAGCTTCTCTTTCCAGATCCGGGTTAACAAGCAAGTGAGCGATCGATTCGGGTTAGCGAGCGAGCGATCAATCGATTCCGGTTAACGAGTGAGTCGGTGATTGATCCCAATTAATGAGCGAGTAAGTAGTGAGCGGTCGATCCCGGTTAGCGAGCGAGTGATCGATCGATTCTAGTTAGTGAGTGAGTCGGCGATTGATCCCAATTAACAAGTGAGTAAGTAGTGAGCGATCGATCCCGGTTAGTGAGCGAGTGAGCGATCAGTCCCAGAAAAGCTTTGCTTATGCACTCCAACGATCCAAATGATCCAAGATAGCTGAAGTTACTACACGGCATTGATCCCAAACGATTAGCCCATGACACATGCATTGGGCATATAAGAAAGTCCAATAATCTTGTTGTAAAAACCAAATGACTATATAATAGTACATCTATTTAGTAACTTTTACATTTTAGTTTGGTTAAAAGAAAGCGTGCATAAAAATTAACTAGAATAATTTTGTACTTATTATCATTTGGGAAAAGGTCACAAAAAAACTCCAAATTTACGAATGGTAACACATTTTTTTAGTGACATCAAAAACCTTAAATTTATATTTATGTGACACAATTACCCTAAATTTTTTTGTAACACAAAAAAACCCAAACTTATACTTGTGTGACTAAAAACCCTAAATTTTTGTTTTTAGTGACATCAAAAACTTTAAATTTATATTTATGTGTAACTAAAAACCCTAAATTTTTGTTTTGTAACACCACAAACCTGAGATTTATAGTCATGTGACACATTTACCCAAAAAATTTGGTAGTATAAAAAAAGTTTAGGGTTTTTTTGTGTTACAAAATAAAAGTTTAGAGTTTTTGATGTCACAAAATAAAAATTTTGGAATAAATGTGTTACATTATACAAATTTAGGGTAAATATGTAATATAAGTAAAAGTTTATGGTTTTTGGTGTCATAAAAATTTTAAGATAAATGTATAACAATAAACATAGTTTAGGTTTTTGGTGGCTTTTACCCTTATCGTTTTTACCTTGATAATATTTATGTGACAAGTTCACAATAATAGTATCTTCCTACATATTTGAAGTAATTTATGACAAAACACCTTCTTTCATTGTTTTTTTTTTTTTTTTTTTTTGTCAGTCCTTCTTTCATTGTTTAAGTTATGTTGAAAAATCAAAACAATTTGACTTTTAAAAAAATTATGTAAAAATTTCACAATACTCCACCGGTCATACATAATTTAGAGAGGATCACGGGGTTTTGTGCTAGATGAGGAAAAAAAAAACGGGGCCCGTAAAATTCATGAAAAGTAATTTAAAAATAGCAAAATATTAATATAATTTACTTTTTTTTCAATTTGCAATAAAGAACCCGTTCGCGCGGTAATTACAGCTCGTTCCCTCTTTCGGGTCGAACCGTCGACAAGCGGGCAGGGCACTCGGGCCCGACAAGAACTCCGTCGTCTCTTTCGTCTCTTTCCTAAATCCTCGCCGCCTCCGCGCTTAAACCCTAATTCAGTCTCTGAGAAGCAGCCTCTCCACAAGGGAAGAGATGGGCTCCAAAGGCAAGAACAAGCTCGGCAAGCAGAAAGCCGGGCCTTCCAATCTCGAGCCGAAGGACGGCGGCCATGAATCCGCCGGCGGAGGCGGCGGCGGCGGCGCCAAAATCATCACCGACTCGAGGTTCGCCTCCGTGCACTCGGACCCGAGGTTCCAGAGAGTGCCGAAGCACAAAGCCAAGGTCGCCATCGACTCGCGGTTCGACCGCATGTTCTCGGACAAGAGCTTCTCCTCGTCCGCCGCTCCGTTGGACAAGAGAGGCCGGCCTAAGAAGCAGAGCTCGCAGAGCTCGCTTCGCCATTACTACCGGATCGAGGAAGACAAGGGGGACAGAGAGGAAGAGGAGACGGATGAAGAGGAGGAAGAGGAGGCGGCGGGGCGGGAGAGAGAGTGAGCGTGGCAAAGAGAGCTGAGTTGAGCGAAGGCTCGGAGGAGTCGGGTTCGGAGGATGAATCGGAATCGGTATCGGAGGCTGAGCTGGAGAGCGGTGATGAGTCGGAGTCGACCACTGATACTGACGAAGAAGGGGATGAGGAGGTTTACGACGAAGAAGGCGCTGAAATTCAGGTAACGTTGTGTTCTTCCTTGCTAGCTGAATTTTGAATAGCTTCGTTCTTGGACCCGTGTTCTGGTATTCTGCCGCTACGCGAAAAAGAATCACTTTGATGTCATTGGGATAACGATGTCGATGGTGTCGAGAGGTTGCGGTGACAGCTCACGATGAAATTTGCAACTCCAAGATTGCAACTTCCGGAAATCCAGTTTCTTGAATAAACAGTTAACTGATGCGGCTAGTTTGTCTAGTGAGTAAATGAGAAAAGTGAGGACGCAGTGCTATCTTCTCAAGAAGAGCAGACTATATTCTGATGGTGCCGGTTGTCCGGATTAGGACAACTGATTTATTTTCACTTTAGTTCGTGAAGGACTGTAGAGCCTATTGCATGCCTTTACCAAGTTTCTTTTCCTAATGCTTTCCAAATTGATGGTTTATACACTAAGGATGAGATTGATATCTATGGACGTTTTTATAGTAAAATCTACTCAAACAGACAATAGAAGGAAAGGGAAAACGGGTTTTGCACAATCTGACACTATTTATAAGCACAAAAGAAATGCTTTTTGCGGTCACTTAAATGGGAAATAGTCGCTTTACTGCCAAAGGAGAGAGGAATGAAGAATTAGTTTATTCGGGATTCCCAGTAGTATGACAGATGATAGTGTGCAAAACTTAATCCTTTTTCTGCACTATGTTTTCAATTGTTTTATGGTTTATTTGTGGATTACTTTTTCACATCGAAGTGTGATCCTTTTGCGGAACAGGAGGAAAACATACCAACTATTGACAAGGAAACTCAGAGACTTGCTGTTCTTAATATGGACTGGAGACATGTCAAGGTATTGTATTCGAGTTTGGTATCCTCCAATCAGTGATACCTGATTGTACCTTTCTATTTTAAATGCAAATGACTGTTTTAGACACTTTTTACTCTTTTGAAGCATTGATTCACAAATGAGAACTATCTTTGTAAATAAAGGGAGTATTCTGTAATCAGATGATTGTTTCAGACATTTTTTTACCCTTTTGAAGTATTTGATTCACATACGAGAACGATCCTCATGAAAAGAAAAGAAGGTTACCTCTTTAATGGAATGATAGTTTAGCACAATTTTGACCCTTTTGAAGTGCTTGATTCAAGAATCAGAATTATCCTTGTTAAAAAGGGAAGCAGGTTACATGGGTAATCATTGAATACTGTGGCTTATGTGAGTTAAATTTCCTACATATGGGAACAAATAAAGCCTTTAATTGGTTTGGTAGCAAAAGCAATGGCCTGACAATCAAAGGTTTGGTCATTGTTGTCCTCAAATAGTTGGATTACTTTTTTAGTAATGGTCATTTACATGTCTTTGAAATGCCCTGGAATTGCCTTTACATTGTGTGATTTTCTCCACTGCAGTCTGTTGACTTGTTTGTCCTTCTAAGCTCTTTCCTTCCCAAAGGTGGTCAAATCTTGTCTGTGGCTGTCTACCCATCTGAGTTCGGGATCCAACGCATGAAAGAGGAAGAAATTCATGGCCCTGTTGGGCTCTTTGATGATGAGGACGGTGGGAATGAAGATGACGATGAGGGTGAGATTGATGATGAGAAACTGCGTGCATATGAGAAAAGTAGACTGAGGTGATAATTTTATTGCACTTTGCATATCTTTCCTATAAATTCTTTGTTTCTTGCATTGACATTGAGCTCATTCATGTGTCTTTTTCTTTGGTTGCCCACAACTTAGGGACCGAGTGTTGTAATCAACCGTTCTCCATACTCATAGGAGATAATATTGAATAGCCAAGTGTGTTTCTCTAAAAATAGAAGGAAAAAAGGTCTTCTTGGATGCAAAACGTTGTTTCACTTGTTGCTTGATGAATTAGTTCGATTGCCTTCTCTTTTAGACTTGAGTATGCTGATTGTGAGGATTTTTTGTTTGTTGGTAAATGCTGATTTGGAGGATTTGACAGTCCTTAATATCCTATGCTATTGAAATCTTCTATTCCTGTCCTATTCATTGGAATGAATGTCTGAAAGTCAACATGGTAAGTTGTACATAAAAGAAAGAAATCGGCATAGTTGATATTGGAATATCCAGTGGTATGCCACTGTGTATCAGGGCCAAGAAGTCTGTGCTGATGCCAATGGAAAAGACGGGTTTTTGTTTCTTCCTGTCTTTGTCATCCTGGAAATGTAATACACGAATTTTCACTGTGAATGGTGCTTGAAATTAGAGAGGAATAAGAGAGGCGCCTCAAACTGACTGGGTGTTTAGTTTTTCTTTCAAGTCAATGGACTTTATTGCTCATTGGAGTGCATATGTTTTCTTAATCATATATTGCTTTAGTACCTTTTCCTACAGACTCTGTTGCTGGTTTCTATATTCTTGTCCAATGAGCTTATTTTGCTTTAAAGTTGAATGCACAAATAAGATTGTCCATTTGGGAATCTCTCTAAGGTTATCTCTAGAGATGAAGAATCTCTCTTGCTAGCTTGTATATATGGCTTTTAGTATATAGAGACGTCTTTCTGATAATTTGAATCCTAGGGCGCTTGCCTGCATGGCCCTTTTCTCCTTAGCAGTGATTGGATGTTCAGGTGACTTTACTTGCAAAGTTTCCTGCAGTCTCTTTTTGTGATTTTGAGAGCAGGAACCCTGGCATGTATATTGTGCCCAAGGCTGTTCCCATGTTAATATTTTTTCTGAATATTCCTACTTGTATGGATGTCGAATAAGCTGAGCTCTGTCTTTTGAGCATGTTGGAGGGAAATTATACCTTACTCGCGGAGGAACTTTTGCAGGTTGCTATTGTTAAGTACTAAGTTTCTAGTTGTCTATTGCAGGATGTTACTTTTTACTCTTCTTCCTTTCCCCTTATCAGATGCTGAGTGCTTATTGTCTATTCAGGTACTATTATGGTGTAGTGGAATGTGATTCAATTGCTACGGCTGATTACCTTTACAATGCTTGTGATGGGCTTGAAGTTGAAAGATCGTCGAATGTGCTTGATTTGAGATTCATTCCTGACTCAATGGAGTTTAAGCATCCACCTCGTGATGTAGCAACAGAGGTATGTTCCTCAGTCGTGTAGTGGTGGCTGAGAACTCTGACAATTAAATGGGAGTCGGATTAAGTCGTTGCTCTTCATCAACCAAGCTGTAGAATTAGGAAGGGATTGATTGCTATTATTCTGTGACCGATAGTCATTCTTTTTCAACAATCAGAGGTACTAGTTAGGTGATAGATTCTGACATGTCATGTCTTAAATTCTAAAATAGCATGGTTGACTGCAGGCACCTGTAAACTATGAGGCTGTAGATTTCCAAACTCGAGCTCTGCAGCAAAGTAAAATCCATCTAACATGGGATGAAGATGAGCCTGATCGCGTGAAGACCCTGAAACGAAAATTCAATGCTGATCAGGTATATATTCCTTGTTATGTATCTTGTTGTGTATGCAATATGTCTTTTCCCTTTTGATATTATTTTGGCCTTTGATGATTGAAGAGGCATTTCTGTGAATGGGCATGTTCTCTTTTCGTAGTTGGTGGTGAAGGGATAAATGTGTAGGAAGTATCTGCTGTCTGCTGTTTTTTTCTTCTTACTGAGGTTTTACATTGTGGAAGAACATTCCTTTTTTCCTTATTTTTGGACTTCTAAGCTGAAGTGTCTCGTAGAACTGTTTTCATCAGAAGATGCTTTCTTGTCTCATCATGCATCAAATCAGTACAGACTGTGTGGGGAGATTGTCGCCACGAGATTTTCTCTCTTTTAATTCATGAATCTGATTGTGCATCCAATAGATATGCTTATAATATATTCAACATGAACATAGATTTACTCACGAACGGATTGTGTCAGTTGGTTTGAGCATATGCATGCATCTTGGGAATGTTTGATTTTGAAGCGGCCTTGCAATTTGCATCATTGTGATTGTACATGTACAGAGAGGCAACAGTGGTTCTTGCCATTTGAGGAAAATCTACCTGTCTGTGCAATTACGACAGTTTGCTTTTAGTTTTATTGGTACTCCATATCTATTGTTCCTGCCTATGCAGTTTATGCGTTTTAATTTCTTTTCTTGTATCCTTCTAATTGATAACTGTTGCATGTGAATGTAATCCTTGCATTGCCGTTCTATTTCATCCAGCTAGCTGATCTTGAACTGAAAGAGTTTTTGGCTTCTGATGAGAGTGAATCTGATGACAATCGGGACGAGGGTGTTTTGGATGAGCAAACTGATAAGGAAGGGAGGAAACGTGATAAGTACCGTGCTTTACTCGAGGGAGGTGATGGCTCTGATGGAGATGGGGAGGACGAGAACAAGGATATGGAAATAACTTTTAATACTGGCTTAGAAGATTTAAGCAAACGCCTTTTAGAGAAGAAAGACAAGAAATCTGAAACAGTTTGGGAGGCGCACCTCAGAAAAAGCCGTGAGAAGAAGAACGCTAGGAAGAACAAGGCCAAGAATTCATCCGATGATGAGAGCAGCGACACTGATGAGGATGGAGTTGATCAAGTGGATGACTTCTTTGTTGAAGAGCCTTCAGCTAAGAAAAGTAAAAAGGGAACTCATGGGAAGAATAATAAGGCAGAGAACGAGCGCCAAGATGTAGATGGGGAAGGAGAAGCAAGCAGAGCTGAGCTTGAGCTGTTGCTCGCTGATGAGAATGGGGCTGATACTGGACCCAAGGGGTATAAAATCAAAACTAAAAAGGCCAAAGGGAAGAAGGGAAATCAAATGGCAGATGAAGACAAAATACCAACCATTGATTATAGCGATTCCCGGTTTTCTGCTCTTTTCTCTTCACCACTCTTTGCTTTGGACCCCACTGATCCACAATTCAAGAGGTATCTCCCTCATAAATACATTGAACTGGATTCAGTTGTGTAGGATAGGCTTAATTTGAAGTCATATCTTGCTAGTTGTCGTTCCTTGGGGATAGTAAATTAAGCAGGCAGGACTATTCATGATCGACGCATTTAAATCTTGATGATAGTGTAGTTCCATCTTACATTGAGTCTTAGCAAGTGAGTTTTATCTTCGACTGGTATGAGCTGCTTGATTCATTAATAGCTTCTGTAGGTGTTCATAGTTGTTGTTTTGCTTGTTGCAGGAGCGCGGCTTATGCTCGGCAGGTAGCGCAGAGACAGCAGAAGGGTGATCGTCCAGAGTCTGTGAAGAAAGATTCTAAGAAAGATGTGGCCAACATTGACTTACCACCTGATGACCTGCACAGTGAGAAAGGTGAGCTTCCGAAGTCAGATGTGTTGCCCCCAAGGAAAGAGAAGCACGAGTTGTCTTCATTAGTGAGATCACTCAAGATGAAATCCAAGCAAGTTCATTTACCTTTCAACAGCAAGTCCTCGAAGAAAGTAGACAAAGTTCAGTCTAGAAGACATGAAAGAAAAGGGGAACACTGAGTATCAAGATTACTGCAGTCGACATAGAAAAATGAGTTTTTGATAGAAATTAACATAGAAGAGTTTTTTAAACGACAGAGTCTGTGGTAAACCTCCGCTGCATAGAAACATGGTTCTACGCGGTGCTTCTCGAGCTTTGGAGAACCTTCCAATAAATCTTGTGCGGTAAATGTGCAGAAAGATCGGAAGGCTTGTGTTATTTCTGGCTTCCATGCCGTCTCTGGCTACACATTCTTGTATCATTCTCAGCTTCATCAATGTACTTCCTCAAGTCAAGCCAACAGGGTCATCTCATTTTTTGTTCTTTTTGCCAGACTATAGGGCCATCATTGAAATGATGTCTCGTGTTCCATTGTTTCATGTTCCAAGTTGTCTCTTCTTCTGTTCTTACTTTTCTTTTTCTTTGACAATCCCCTATCAATTAAAAAGAGAATCGGCATCCGCAGTTTTGATTTGAGTAGGACGTCTTCTCTATAACTTTACTTTAGACTTTGCACTTTTTAGACTCCATTTGTTCGTTTGAAGAAAAACTGTTGGTAACATTGTTAGAGAAATAATAACTTTCGACTTGGTATTAGTTTATAATTTATTCACTTGTTATTTGTATTAAAAAGTCGAACTTGCTAGTATGATATTATATAGCCTTATCTTTTTCGGTTGCGATGTTCAAGCTAGCTTTTACGTATTTCTGACTTGTCTAACTGCCCTAGCAATTTCAAAGGTGCATTTCTCCCCTTGACCTGGTACATTAGCAGTTTTTACTCATAAAATGCTCCTGATCAGTATTTTCTAACACAACCCCGAACTGACCACTTCAAACGGATGGACCGGGATTCAAAGCACGGTCCTATTCGAGTTTTCTCAATAAATGTTACGAATTTTTCTATATCAGGCAATGTTTTACTTGATTTTACATTCCTTTTTAGTGGAGAAAATACTCCTAGATCGGATATATTTTGCCAAATAACCAGAATTTACGTGGCAAAAATTGACCAAGAAGGTTGCTAAAATAGAGGAGGAGAAAAAAAAAAACATGATCGAAGTTGTATTGACTGGTAGACTACATTTTCCGGGGAATTAATCTGATTTAATGGGGGCCTGCCTTGAGAAAATACGACATAGAGGCATCGTCGGAGTAGAATTCTCATTTCAGCAAATTTCACAACCACGACAACCGCAGTCAGCCAACTTCAACTAATAGCAAATGCATTCTGAAGTTTAGCAAAAGTGAGGATGTGAATTGATATGAAGACGGAACTTGAGGTTGATTTTTGAAACTTTCCTTTTAGAATAACAAAAGGAGAGAGGCCAGAAATAGAGTGTATATTATTTGTAAATTCTCTCTCTCTAAGTGGTCGAACCGGTTAAACCGGGAACTGGAAGCCAAGCTGGCTCACTGCTCGATCCGAATTTAAAAACATTACTTCTAACAAGACTTGAACAGGATGAACCACGAGGAGATCAGCAAGCCAACTCTCTTGCCATCCGACCAACGCCTTCTTGATATACCACATAGCATTACTTTTACTGAGGTTAGAAACATCTCACGTGTCAAGGCTCCGTTTGTTTCACGAAAAATAATTTACAAGAAAACGTTTTCCGAATTTTCCAATGTTCATTTCACAGAAAATGAATTAGTCAAGGAAAATGTTAGTGGAAGACATTTTCCATAACTTCTTCCACCTTACTTTTTTCACCAATTCATTTTTGTTTTATTTTGATGCTTTCTTTCATTTTCATCTTCTTCCTTGGCCTTGGCCGGTTGCCAGCCACGGCGGCAGTCGGCGACCGACCGCGAGCCAACTCGAGCCTTGCCCCAGGCCGGCAAGGCTCGAGCTCGCCCGCCAGATCCGACGAGCTGGGCAGGGCTTGGGCCTCACTCGAGCTCGCCACAAGAGCCCGAGCTCCGTCGCCAAATTCGGCGAGCTGCCCGGCGAACCTCTAGCGAGCTCGAGCGAGATCGACTAAGCCTCGAGCTCGCCAGATCTGGCGACCACGTCTTGGTTGGCGGCGGGCGGGCGGCCGGCCATCGTTAGGCTAGTGGCAACGGAGGAAGGAGGAGGAAGGAGGGGGAGGAAGGAGGAAGGAAAAGGAAAAGGAAAAAGAAAAAGAAAGAGAAAGTTAAAATAATAAAAATTTCGAATTTTTAAAAATTTTTACATTTTATATAAAAATATATATATAATAAAATTAAATTTTTTTTTGGTCAATTAAAAATATAAAAATTCAATTTTTTGATAATTTTTCCCAAACAATTAAATTAAATAACGAACGGGGAAAATATTTTCCACTCAAAGTTCGGGTTTCAAATCGAACATCGGAAAATACAATCATTTTCCAAGAAAATAACTTCCTAGAAAATGTTCCGAAAACGTGATATTTTCCGCGAAACAAACGGACCCTAAATATGCATACTTTTTGTTAGTTAGTAATTTTGCCATGTGATTAGTAACTTTTTTGTTATGAAAATGAATCTCTTCAAGCAGCTAGAAATGTATGCACAACTGCAAGGTTTTACAGAACAACGCTGTTGAAATATCTGAAATTGGCGACATCAGGGCATGATTAACAACAGCGTTTGGTAACTTTCGGATGATTGCCACAACTGTTCTGAGAGAAATGACAAAGTATCGACTACAGCTGGTGAACTGCTGGGCTGCGGATCTGTGCGGTTTTAAGCCACAACAGAACAGGATGACGCAAGAAAACCATGTCTCAGTCACATTTCTGAGCAGCATATCATTGAGATAACAAAACAACTCATCCAAAAACCTGAATTAACAACGGCAAGCCTCAATCACAAAACGCTGTAACAATCTCATCTTGCTTATTACTAACAGATGAATACATATATATATATATATATACACACACAACAGCTCTGCTATTGGATCCTAGAAGTGGAAGTTAATATAGTTTACCCGAATTGTCGTTTCTACCTAAGACAGTATGCCCCTGAATAAGTAATCCTCTAGGAATCGAGTAAGGCCTCAGCATGGAAAAGAATCAAAAAATAGCCAAAAATGGATAAACAAGAGTGATTAATACGCATGTAGAAGGATGCAAATGCCATGAATAACTTGACACAGGCGGTGGCACCGCTGAATTGTTGTTACCATTGCCACTACTTGAAGTGGCTTCTGGATTGAAGGCAACAGGAGCAATAGGGGTGGTGTTTTTCGGGTCAACAGGCAACGTTGATGCGTCATTCACTTCATAGCCTGGAAACAAAATTGTTAAAACTCCAAAATGTCAACAAGATATGTGATTGAATGTTTTCATAGGTCGAGCAGAGTTACTCACAGTTGGAGGGCTTCCAACCAAGTACCATCCTTTCACGATCAAAAACTACGCGATAGCCGGTCATGAAGTTTTCTGAGAAGTAAACTGAATTGTCAGCGCCAGAATAGCTCAATGTGGAAACAACAATCTCTCGTAACAGCTCTTAAAAGCATTGGAACTGCAAACATCGTGGTTTCTTTAACCGATCACTCCACAACCTTACAGTTCTTACTGAAAAGGTAGACGCACAAAAGGTTATCTGCGTGCATGCACACAGGCTGCTTATTCACTTATTCATCCAGGAAATATCTGAGTGAAAACTTTCATTAATGTTGTCATCCATATGAACATGGTCCATCGTAAGTAAAAGCCTGCTGGAGGCAAATCGGCAAGCAAATGGCGTGCCTTTGACATGCATTGGGGTTAAGTTCTAACGTGGTCAAACTTCCAATAAAACGGGAAAAGTAAAAGACTAAGGTTCATGGTAATACAGAAAGTAATGAACAGATGGGGCCAAAAACTGCCTTGAACTTCACACTATATTTGTCAAGTCCTAAGTCTCAAAAGCAAGAATAGATTTTCGAGAGAGTGATTAATCAGTGTTTGGTATAATTTCGTCTCGATGTATGTTTCAATATGACGGCCTACTTAGTAAACAAAAGTCAGAAGTATCAATTTTTTTATCATACATGCAGAATTTTCCTTATATGGCATTGAATTTCCAGAACTCTCAGCCCTTAATAACTAGGGATGTGCAAAATGGACCGCTAGAATCGGGAACCACCCGGGCTAGACTGAACTGGCCGGTTGGTCCGTTTCTTGGTAGTGTCGGTTTGGTTCCTGGTTCTAAAAAGTGGCACCAATGTCTGGGCAATCCGGTTCCCAATTTGAAAGGGGAACCAGACCAGACTGGCTACATGTACTTTTTTTATTTTTTATCATTTAACATGAAAAAAATAGTGACCGGTTTGGAACCGAACCGGACCGGGAACCGATAACCCCTATTAATAATAGATGAATAATATCGCTGAAAGAGAATGCTAATAAAATGTTTTGTAAATGCAGCTTCCCTAAATAGCATTATCAGTATTATTTATGTCAGGAATACTCACGTCCAATTATATTTACATTGCCGCTTTTCACCACAGCCAGGCAATAGACATATCCACCCTGTAAAACGGGACATTATTAGCATCGTGCTGCTGGCAATGGGGCAATGACAAAAAGTCTTACCAGCACAGGGATCAACTCTACAGGTTCAGTAACATGAAAGCTATCTCCACCTTTCATGGTCAGGTTCAACACAGGAACATGAGAGAGGCTTCGATTTGTGCTGTATAAATACAATATATATCAAGAATCAGCACATTTAAGAGAAGTAATTGAAAATACGATAATCTAATGGAGAGGTAGAGGTCTCCTGCTTTGATGTTTCTGTAATAAAGGTCTGTCGTTTATCTAGAAAGAACTGGAAAAGTATAACTTCAAGCTCCTGGAGAGGATAACCTTATGTTGTAACAATATTCAAAAGGAATAGTGGAATCTGAAGGATGCCTTTTCTCTTGGACACTGGAGTTAAACTGCAGATAATTCAAGCATTAAGGCAAAGAAATCAGATGTTCGAATTAAGCATCAGATATTTTGACCAAAAAAGAATTAAACATCAGGTAATGTCTCCATTGACTTACAGTCTTGGAAATGAGGGTGTAAGCTGGGTCATTCAAGTATGTAAATGAGGTTCCAGAGTCAAAAATAGCACTAAATTCAAGATCACGAATTTCTTCTCCCACGATGACTTGTGTGACAGTAATATTGTAACTTGGACTGGCAAAACATAAAAGCAAAATAGTTAAAGTCACAGTCAAGAAAACAGAATATATAAACTCCCCCTGCAAAATGTAGCAATCGTGCCACTAGCTTTATACAGTGAAAAGCGATTCTTACTGTGACTGATTAACAATAAATGGCGTTTCCCCTTGGTTTGAGCTGCCTTTGTCTCCAAAACTAATTCTCCCGATGCCGTCATGCCCAAAGCACATAGAAAATGAATTCGCGGCATGCCCATCTTTAGCTAAAATGCTAGGAACTGATATGTTGTTCATGCCAAGACCAAAAAGACCATTTGGTGCACCACCTTCCAAAAAGGAACCAGTTTGAATACGACCACATCTGCAAGGGACAGCCTTACTTGATCAGCGACGTTGTATAGAATATAACCAGCCAAAGAACCTCAGACACACATATGCACAAAAAGTCCGAAGAAAGAGATAGAAAGGCCATTTGACAAGTAAATATTGATAAATTCAAGTTAGTGCAGCATTCATAAACCGTATTAGCACTTAGAAACCAGCAAATACTCGTCTTCCCATCTCTTATTTTCGTTAAAAGTTCACGCTACCTCGTTCATTTGAAAAGTTTGAGTAGCAATAGAAGTTGGTAACTGTGACTTCACTCTTAACCTTCGAATGTTTGATATCACGTGAAAAAGTTATAAAAGACCGCCATGTTATACCAAAGAGCTAGCAAATACTTACCCAAACGTTATCTGAGCAGTGACTACTTTCGATTGATTGCTGTCTGTTGTCATATGCAATACATCTTCAACCAAAATCCCCGTAGATGAAGTACCATTAGAGACATAAACAACTTGATAAGGACATTGGTTGTAAGTGGCAGAGCATTTGAATTGTTTCCTGCAACTGGCAGTACAGGGAACTACTATACTCGATGATGATGCATCAGGGCTGTAGATATTGAAAACTATTTCCTGCTTGACAAAAAATATTTTGTAAACAAGTCTTGCTCAAAATCAATATAATAGTACCTTCAGAAAGCTTTACTTCATGTAGCATTCAAAGACCTCCTTTGGAATGATGTTCGACATGATTTTCGGCCAGGAAAGATTAGTTATACATAATTGCTCGAAATCAAGAATGGCAATCTTTTGAAAAGGACATATAGAACAAATTGACACAAACAGCAAAATGATAGCAAGCTCGAAAACTAAAATAAAGTAACATTAGAATCCACAAAGATCATCCTAGAAGACAGGAAGAACTGCTTTTTCAGAGAAGAAAAGAAAAAGAAACTTCCCACAGAAATTCGAAGCAACAAAATGAACAGGACATAACAGCATATACCTGTCCGCCTATAGTCACTCCCTGCACGCAACTAATACAATCACAGGGTATCCAGAACAGGTCACTCCCAGTGTCTAATGCCACCAAAAATGATAAACTCGGCGTCCCAATAGAGACATTTGCGTAGTGCAAACTGAAAATGTAGAAAGCACCGTGAGTAACAGTTCTCAGCTAATATCCAAATTTCAAAGACATTAAACATCAGCATCCCCTACTTAGGCTGGTAGCTATAAAAACAGAACAAGGAAAACCTTCCCGCGAAGAAATCGGGAAAAATCCACTTTAGAAGGCAAGTGGAAAATCTCGACCAAAAAAAAGAGAATCCTCGCATTATACAGAAACAAAACGAGAGGACATATGTTTAACCGAAAAAGCGTACAGAATTTTGCCCCGCCCCACACCTAAAAGGCAATTTATCTGAAGAGAGAAAAATTTGAGCTGATTATCAAAGGTATGATCCAATTTCCCGCACTCAAACTCAACAGCAAAGCACCCAGACAAAGAGAAGGTAATCTCCACCTCTTCCTTCTTCCCATCCAGACTACTCATCATCAGCAACCAATCTAAGCATAAAATTCCAGACCATGGTTATCATTCACGGATCCCACAGAAGAACTCGCTTGACGTAAAAGATATTTCTGGTCGGTGCTGCCGTTTAGCAGTCGTTCAGCCACGCACTCGATTGATAACTTGATATCGAAGACAGCCACTGGTGTATGATTCCCCACGAAATTCACCACAAAAACGGCAAGCTTCGGATGGAAAAGAAGAGCAAAATAAACTGAAAATCACACCATACTATTCTTGGACGGTTGTAAGTTAAAAAAGGAATCGTTTGCACACTCAGTTCATGAGCTACAACCTCGTCGCTTCTCACTCACGTACTACGGATCTACAACTAATGCAGCGCCAGACTACAACAACAAGAACAAAAGAGAGAGAGAGAGGAACGAAAACACGTACAAGCCAAACATTCTGAGCCGGTAGGTCGCGTTCCCGGCGTCGAAAGTGATCGGCGCCCGGTCGTCCGCCGCGGCGAGGCGCCGGCCGTGGACCAGCCGGTCGCGGTGGGCCATGGCGGCGTAGTACCCGGGGCTCCCCCTCTCGGGCAGCTCGTCCTCGCCGGCGCCGCCCAGCATCGCCCTGACCGGGTCGGAGGACCGGTGGTGGATGTCGAAGCCGAAGGTCGCGGCGGCGGCGCCGCCGTCGCAGCCGCCCACGCAGAGGCAGGCCGCGATCAGGCAGCAGCAGCAGGCCAAGTCGACCAGGACGAAGAAGGAGGAGCAGCGGCGGCCGCGGGCGGCGGCGGCGGCGGAAGCCATGGATTCCGAGCAGCTGCCGCGAGGCTAGAGAGAGAGAGAGAGATTCTTGGGGGGGAATTCGTGAGTGGGAGGAGGAGAGATGGAGGAGGTGGAGGAGAGAGTTCGAGGGGGAAGTGAAATGACACGTTTCCATTTTCTAGACGACGAGCGTTTTTGGGACTAACAGGGCCTTGATTGTTTGTGTTACTCGTTTCCGTTTATGAACAGGTTTTTTAATTTTTATTCTCGGAATAAAAACAATAAAAAACGTTTGTTTGTGTTTTTTTCCAAATTTATTTTTTTTTTTTTTTCGAAAATAAAAAAGAACAGAAACAATAAACATTAAAAAATTAAAATAAAACAAAAAAGAACATAAATTTACCAAACATATTTTTGTTTTTTTTTTATTCTAATAAGTTTACCAAACGCATTCTTTTGTTTAAAAACTGTTTCCTAACATAAATAGTTTTTTTCTATTTCTATTCCTTAAAACAAAAAAAGAATAGTAAACACAAACAAACGCACTCACAGTTTTCAGTGAGAGAAAGAGAAAGGCAGAGAGGGAATTTTTCGGCAGGCGGGGGGGCGGTACTCGTGTCGGTTTCTGATTCGCGAGCGACGAGAGCGGAAGATGGGATGGGCGGAGGGGGTTCGATCCCCGCATTAACGGCGACGGGCTGGAGCGACGGGGATTGGGGGGCCCACGTCGTGTACGAATGACCCGGAGTTACGTGACCGTCGCTTACCTCGTAGTCGCAAATGCTATTAGTCGCGATCGTGACATCTGTTCGAATAATTTTATTTGCTTATTTCGAAATTCAGATTCCACTTTGCTTCGTGGAAAGATAGATGGTTTGAAAATCATTTTCATTAAATTGATCTCGTCGCTTTAAATAATTAATTAATTAGAAGTGTTTTCAGCAACTTATGTTAAAAGATTAGGAAAATGTTTTGTGGATTATTCGTTTTTTTTTTCGCGAAATAAATGAGACCTAGAAATTATCTTATATGCTCTCAGTAAAAAATTTCCTCTTTGTTTATTATTTTATTAACTCAATCACACCACGCAAAATAAATTGGGCGTGCCTTTTTTGGTAAATCGCGAAAATATAGTAGAATGATTGTCTAGCTGTACATCAACATCAATGATGGAGCGATGAAATGAGTTGTGTAATGTTTAACATAAATTGTCTGCTCATCATGTTGGCGATGGGCATGGGGAGATCTAGAGACCTTAAGGTAGCCCCACCCAGCACCAATACAATTTTATATGTTCTTATTGTAGTGTGCTCATGCTTGTGTTGCTTTGAGAAAAGTTGTGCCCCAATTTAAGGTTGCGCGATACTTATCTACTAAAATAACAATCGATTTGTAGGCAATATTGGATCGGCAACTTATCTGAAACCCATATCCCCACATTGGCCTCGACGCATCCGTAGGCAACCTTACTTTGACTACAATAGCACGATGCCGTTCGCTTTGGTCGCAACTCGCTCGCCATCGCACCATCCTAAAATGCACCGTGCTAGTTTAAACTTCGCAAAAAACTTCTTTATCAGAGCAATAGTTTGTAGGGGTGAGTATGGATTGAAGGCGGAATCAAGAAAAATGATTCCAGTAAATATGTTATAGGTTTTAGGTGGAACTTGGAACTTGGACCTTGGAATAAATCTGTGTTTTTATTATTATTATTATTATTTATATATTTCTGAGCAATCCCGCGGTATTCCATGACGTCCAATTACGGGTGTATAATCTACAACTATCAATTTGAAATTCCATCTCTCATAATATCCATAATCAAAAATTTTACTTTATTAATATATCATATTTTTCATATGTCAAATACGAGCCGTGGACAATGGATTATAGTTGCAAATTATGGTAATTAAAGGTGATAATGATTCATTGCAATCATTCAATTAAGAATACAGGTAGATTTTGAATAGACCGTGGTAATGTATGGGTGCGTTTGGTAACATTTCGTTAAAAATTGTTATAAGGAAAAAAATAGAAAAAAGTGTTTTGTTTCGGGGAACAAATTTTGAACAAAAAAACACGTTTGGTAAACCTGGGAATAAAAATTTAAAAAATGAATAGAAACACGTTTGGTAAATTTGTATTCTTTTTTATTTCTTTTAATTTTTTAATTTTTTAATTTTTAATTTTTAATTTTTAATTTTCTTTCTTTTTTTTTTTTTTTTCTTTTTTGGCCGGTCCACCGGCCTCGGCCATGGTCGGAGATCGGGCCGACGAGGGCGGCCCTCGCCTAGCCACGACGAGGCCGAGCCTTGCCCAGATCCGGCGAGCCCGAGCCTCGCTAGGGGCCGGTGACGCCCCGACAAGGTCGCCGGCCCTCGACGGCATCGCCGGCCATGGCCAAGGCCGGTGACCGGCCAAAGAAAAAAAAAAAAAAAAAAGAAAAGAGAAGAAAAAGAGAGGAGAGAGAAAATGTTTTTCTAAATTTTGTTTCAGAAACAATAAACAATTTTTTTT
Source organism: Eucalyptus sp. ANBG9806169 (assembly GCA_014182395.1). Classification (NCBI taxonomy): domain Eukaryota; kingdom Viridiplantae; phylum Streptophyta; class Magnoliopsida; order Myrtales; family Myrtaceae; genus Eucalyptus; species Eucalyptus sp. ANBG9806169. The sequence continues at coordinate 27,535,633 of CM024581.1, read as the reverse complement.
GTTTCTTGTTTCTGTTCCAGATGTGTTTAAACAAAAAATAATTTCGAAATAAAAACGCACACAAACGCGATTCTGTTCCTTACGCAGCCTATGTTTCCAGTCACAGGTTAATGTTTTGGTCAACTTGAAAAATGACGTTACTTCTTTGGCCACGGCTTTCCGAGGTGGAGAAGCAATGATTCACCTTTTGCCATAGCGCAATTTCCGGAAGAAACATGGAAAAAGGCCTCGCAATTATTTTTTCTTTCCATGCTTTCATCGATTTAAAGTCAAAAAGCAAAAGGAAAGTAGAAAAGCAGTTGGGGGGATTACCTTTCTCGAGATTAAAAAAGCATGCTTTATGGAAAAAAAATAAAAATGAACACCCCCTTAGAAATAATTAACACATGCTATGAAAACGATCGTGATTTGTGCTTATGTCAGAGCATTACATACCTAAACTTAATCAAGAAAACATCACTAGACGTTACGTCGCCTAGCGAGATTTTACGTATAGCATTACTCGTCGAATGTTCTACCTTTTTTTTTTTTTGGGACTGGAGGAACTGTCTCACAATGAGGACTCGGCGTAAACCCCCACGGAACACTGGCACGGAGACCCACCTCTCACGGTGCTCCACTCAAGTCTGGCTAATGCGCACGCGATGATTCGAATCTCCCCACTTCCGCAATTAAAGGGGGAAAGACCCAAACCAACACGCCCACGGCATATAGGACGGGGAAACAAGACCAGGTCAACACGTAAATCGTGCTTGTTCTCGACCCCATTATTTAACTAGTCAATTCATTCATTGACTAATTAATTAATTATGCTCTGCGTTTCGGAATTCTTCGTGTCCCTCGTTTCCATAACCGTCCAAAAGAAATATAATAAATTCGGTCAATGGCAATACATAAAGACCACGACAAAGTTCACTCGCATTTTCTAAATCTAAAAAGACACTCTATTCGCGGCAGTCACTATCCTCGAAAGCGACCGACCCCTTCTTCTTTCTTACAATGTAGGACTAGTTTTGAAAACGTAGCGAGAAATCTCGAGTAAATAATTTTTAAATTCACAAAATACTCTATCAACCTTTTGGTCTATATATGTGTTCGGTATTCGATGGTATCATTTATAATTTATGTCACACGCAAATTCATTACTTGATACCCATCTGTGGGTAGTTGTGTTGGTTGAGAGTCCCTCTCTTATCGTCGAGGTCGAGAATTCAAAATCCGCAGTTGCTAGCGATTTAAATGGGGGGCCTTGGCGGTGGGTTGCTGAGCTAGTCTCTCCCAAGATATAGAGACCCGGCCCTCAGGACCCATTCGGGCACGGGGGCCCGTGGTGGAGTCCTCAGTTACCATAAAAAAGAAAAAAAAAATCATTACTTGGTTGCTACGGATTATTGTACCGAGCATTTATTTATATGTGCGATTTTAAATTTTTGCCTTCAGATTTTTTGTAGTTAGATCGTTCATCAATTGGAAAAATTGACGAAGACTCGAGTCGAAGTGAACAAGTCAGATTTCCACCTCACGTGATGTGCTGGTCTAAGTGGCGAAATGCGTGACGACGGTCAAACGGGTGGCACCGATTAATTGGTCATTCGTCTCAGATCAAATCGTACGGTGTGACTTAACGAGTAGACTCCTGTTGATCAACCTAATTTGACTTATATACAAGTTGTGCTTGAATGACATGATGAGATCCTACATGCTAAAATTCCGAGTGTAAGCTTTTGCTAGAGTAGAATTTTATAGGTATTTTGAATGCGTTTGGGTATTAATTTTTAAAGGAGTTCTAGGGATTTTAAAACCCCTTTGAGAAATAATTGGTTTAATTGGCAAAAAAAAAAAAAAAATTTAGGAGACTTATCTTGATTTTTCAGCATTTTCGAAAGGCCATTTCTTGGGATTAATAATTTATTTCTTCCGAAACTACCCTTAACTATATTTTTATTTTCTGATTTTGCCCTAATAAGAATTGTCCATCTTCTCCAAGTTGCACGTCGTGGGTTGATGGTGAAGCTTTGCCGGATAGACTACGAGACGGGCATTGGCGAATCTCTGCCGAATGGTTTGCGTTGCGAGATGGTCGCTGGCAAAACTCTAACGTTGTCGAATCACCTTCATATTGGATGCCCTAGAATTCCTATAGATTGTATGCAAGGCCATGGCGGCCTCGGCACAAGTCACTCGAGGTCGATCGAGGTTTGAGTTCCCTCTCTCTCTTTTTAAATAACAAAAGTAAAATCCATCTAAACCAAAGTTACTTCCCATGCAGTTTTAAACTACACATTACCAAACATTTACATTTTGAGAAATCCTTTAAACTGAAATCCTTTACATTTCCAACGGCGATGTTTATGGAAGCTCATGATGGAAGAGCTCATGAGCTGCTCCGACGACGGCGTTTGTGGAAGGTATCATTACAGCCTTCAATAGTTTTTATTTTGGCTATGCTTCCGGTGGTCTATGACGATCATGTTGTTCCCATCGATGGGCTTTATCAATTGTTTGTGAGTCATGGCCTTCTTTCGGCCCACTAAATTCTTCGTGCTTGGGCCCTAAAATTTTGGAGCTGGTGCCAATGGGGGCAAGATATTCAGGCCCACAAGGCCCAAATTGAGATTATTTGCCTCTTTCATATTTAATGGGCTTGAAGTATCAAAGTTTTTTGTGTTTTCGGGCAAAACAAAACTTTTCCTCTTTTTATTTTTATTTTTTTTTATTTGTGGTTTTGGTCTTTTCCCCATTTTTTATTATCGAACTCCGTAAGCAGACTACTTTTCTTTTTCTTGCTATTTCCTAGCTCAATAATCCAACATAAAATTTTAAGCAATTCCACAAGTCCACGAGCTCAGATATCTAGTTTCATATATATATATGTCCAATAAAAATTGTCCAGCTTACATGTATCTCCATATATTTACAAAAGAAAAACGAGCCGAAAATAAGAAAAATTCTCATGAATTGTCCAAAACAACAACAACAACAGTAATAATAATAATGAAAAATGGGGCTAGAGCCATGGTAAATACGTTGGCGTCTCAAGCTGGATAGGCGGAGGGAAAATTGAAATTGTCGGGGAGCTTGGCGGGTGGGAATGGCGAGAGAAGCTCCATCTGGCGAATGAAGCGGACGTCGTGAACCAGCGGATTGTCGGTCCTCGTGGGCGGCGACCCCATGCCGCCGCACGGCGGCGACCACTCGGTACCCGGGCTCTCGTCCTCATCGCCCGCCGCCTGGATAACGAGGCCAACCTTGTCCACGATCAGGTTCCCTATCCCACTTCTTCCATCGCCATTCTTCTGGCTGCAGGAGAAAACCGAAAAAAGGAAGTGAACGGTTGCATTTGAATGGCGAAATCAAACCACTCATGAACTTTTCACGTCCTAGAGAAAAAGTGCAAGGAAGGCCGAACCAGTGCTGGCTGCACCTCAGGGGCTTGAGCAGGTCTGGCGCACCTGGCCGGAGCCGTCGGGGCTTCGGACAGATGGGCCGCTTCATTGCGCTCTCACGCTCGCGAGCTGTCGTCTCCATGGCAGGATCGACCAGGCCGACATCCAATGCTAGATGGTGCATTGTTGTCTCGAAATCGAAATCTGGAACCAAGCTTTTATCAGGACTTGTGGGTACGCGTGTGTGTGGGGAGATTAGGAACTTGGCTCCCTATTTATTGATATGAATCACATGTTACAACCCCGAGAGAGAGAGAGAGAGAGAGGAAGAGATTATGGTGAAGCCACATTGGAGGTTCGACCCAGTTCAAGTGAAGAAGAGGCAGTCTGCTTGGCTACGAGCCAACGTAGGCAGAGGGTCCTTTTTTTTCACTTTTGACCCGGTTGAACGTGAGATCCTAAAAATCCTCCCCGCCTCGTGTTTGCCTACTTTCGATTTGGTCCCAGCAATTCCCATGCTCGGAATGTGTTCCCGGAGTAAATTTGAAGGAAGTTCAGGTAAAAACAGAAAGTTACTGAGTCCTTTATGCTTTTCGATGGGTGAAAAAAAAAAGGTCGTCTTTAGTTGATGGGGGAGAAACTTCAAAGCCAAGACACTCTTTCTGTTCAAGAGGAGATGACACATCTTTTTACTCTTCACCGCAAATTAATGAGAGCTGTTAGCGCCTCGAAATTACCATCCCATACTAATACTGCCAATCTCGTGAGATAAGAGCTGTCGGGCCCGTTGGAATTTTCGTAAAGAACGAACTGCCAGATTGTATAGCATCTGCAGCATGTCGTTCCTTTCATAGTGTAATAATACCCTCTGATATCTCAATCAAGGAAGGAAAGTAAAACATGAGTTTGCTTGTTCCCTAACATGAAGACAAGGGTCGATTGCGGACCGAACTGGTCTTGATCAAACATCGAGAGATGGTCCACCTTGAGAACTGGAACTCCCAAGCAATGTACAGCCATGCAGTTTGGTATGCTATTCCTACCCACTGCTCCAAATGATGAAAAGGAACCAGACAGACAGCTCACTCCCCACCAAATCAAAACGTACATTTTAGACAAATTAGTAGTAGACAAAATGAACCACACCATGTGAGCCTTTTATAATGGTGTGGAACAAACCTAGCTGAGCATGAGATCAACAAGATATGTACATACAAGTGCAAGTTAGAGATTGCAAAAAGAGAGAGTGCGGAAACAAGTTAATGAGAGCTCATAAACAGCACTGGAGAATAGCATTATGTATAATAAGTATCCCAATCAAATTTGGGGCGTGAGAACACCTCGTAATCGATAGGCCCGTCTATCACACTGTCGATAGATTGCATGCCTTCCAACAGGGCTGGCTGAAATTTATCACCATCAGACGGCAACAGCTTATACATCACTAACAGTCCAAGCGTAAATATGGCCTGCAGCTTTGTCGAGTCGCCTTGGACTGAAAAGTACAAGAGCATTGAAAGGAGAAAGAGATCGACACAAAAACGCATGATGCTCAACACGGAGTCCATTAGCCTCCCATCATTGCCAGCAGGAAACCCCCGAACTCGATAAACAAATAGAAAGTTGTACTTGTCGACCACATATCTATACCCAAAATAGACTGCGCCAACGGGGACCACAAGAGGAGCAAATGAGGAATATATCATGGTCAGGGCAAATATCGTCAAATTAAATGCATAATACTGAGCAAAGTCGAACGTCTGCTTCGGCACAGGTGAGGCTCTATTGGTCGGATATTCAGTAAGATCCTGGCCGGGTAGGTCAACAGCACTGAATCTAGGAGTGTCGTAAACAGTCTCGGATATCAGGGGCCTCCGAAGACTATTTGTTTCCTGCTGTTCAAGGGGACGATCTTCACTTTGCTCAGGAACCAGCTGTAGCATGTCGTTCTTCCGAAGCTTCTGAATCTTCTTTTTGATCCAAGGGATAGGAGCCAATAAATCATAAGATATTCCCAAGAATGTGCAGGTGATAAGAAACGCTAGAGAGGATAGGCATGATCTTGATAAAAAAGATGCGCTAAGGTACTGCTCTATCCTCTTACAATCTTCTCCGTCCAAATAGCACCTGCCCATGCGAAGGAGAGCACTTTCTAGTGACGACTCCACTAGACCCCTCAAGAGGATAAGATTAACAAGGAAGAAACACACCATCTTCAGAAGGGCTGCTTTCTGCTCTCCAGACATGGTGAGATGCCTCTCAAACTTGGAGAGATGAGACAGTACAGATGGTATAATTATGTACATACTCACAAAGATGATGACATTTGGCAAGAACTGAAAAACAACTGAAGCAAGCCAGCTCGAGCTCTGCACCCAGGCCAACCATGACTGAGCATTATCCATGGCTTCCGCATTAATGATTCGCCCAGCACTGCTTATGGCACTGATGACAGCGAGAGGAGAACTGAAGAACACTAACATCAAGAGCAAGCACGTGTTTACAAGTACCTTCCGCAGTCTCATAGAAAACTTTGTCAACCCCAAGTGATTCCAATATATGTCTGTAGCCAACGGTGCTCGCTCAACTTTCCACTGGTTCCTCTGAAGCCGCAACTCCATGACTGAAAAGAACTTCCCAATTCTCCTCTTCTTCTCACTTCTAAAGTCCTGAACAGCCTTATTTGCTGTGTACACATCCTTAAACATCACGAATGCAACGCCAGCACCAGGTGCACGCCCTTCTTTATAAGTGGCAAGTTCAGTCTCCAGTTCAGCTCTCAATTCCTGCAACCTTCTCAACTTATCCTCGTCCGTGTAACCTAATCTATCAGCCACCTGATCCCAAACATGCTTTACTTGCTTCCACATACAAACAGCCCTAGCCCTCATTCCCTCCCAAAAACCACCCCCACATTCCAAATCTTCACCATCTCCGGGTAAAAGCCTCGAGTCCATCCTCGCAACCAACCAAGAAATATCGTCCCTAACTGTAACCAGTTCCAAGGCCAAATCATCCAATGCACACAAATCCATAGGTAAAATTACCTTATAAAGCTTCCCCGGATACTTGTGCTGAAAGTATTCCAGCAATTCTTGGCTATCCAGGGTCTTTGGCAAACCTTGCACCATAACAGTAAATATCGCAGTCGAACTCGCGCCCGGATAACTCGGGTTCCCATTTCCATCCCTAAATCTAGTAACCCTCAATCTACCCTCTATTGCATTAATACCGAAATGCACCAAAACAACAACAATGACCACAAATAAGAAGTGCACCCAAAGCAATCCCGAACCTTTCGTGATGTGGCTGATCGTCGTCTTCGAGAACTGATCATTCAACACCGCGTCCCCGCAGTAGAGATTAACCGGCAACAGTACGAAGACCGACAGGACGGCGATCAGCAGCAGCAGGCTGCAGCTCCCGCCCTCGATGATCAGGAACTGCGCCGCGTCGGCCCCGCAGTGCCGCGCGATCTCGCGGCTCGTGGCGTGCCACACCGCCAGGAGCTTCGCGGCGAGCCCGGCGGGCCCCGGCATGCGGCGGTGGTCGCTGCGGAGCTTGACGAGGAGGAAGATGAGCACGCAGCAGGAGGCGCCGATGGCGGAGATGTTGAGCAGGTACTGGATGTTCCCGTACCACGCGTGCGGCCACCCCTCGCCGTCGCCGGGGGCGGAGGGGGACGGCGGGGGGCCAGGGCGTCGGCCGCGGGCGCCGGCATCGAGGGCGGTCCCGGCGACTTCCGGCGCGAATTAGGGCTCGGAGCGGGAGGCGGGTCCGGCGAGTCTAGGGCTTTCTCGGAAGGAGCGGCGCCGGAGATGGCGAGGCCTTCGGATCATGCGACGGGTCGAGGGAGCTGGGCATGGATTGGGAGATTGGAATGCGGCGGCGGAGGCGGAGATTCCGACGAGGGGATTGGGGAGAGCTTGCGTGCTGTGTAGGCCTGCGCGACAAAGGAGACGACGGAGAAGGAAGGAACAGCTTGGGGAGATTCGGGTAAATTACGATTTGGGGACGGCGTTTGGAGAAAGTTTGCATTTACGCCCCTGGCCTCGAAGCACGGTCGTCGTCGTGTCGTGCACGGGGCAAGTGAACCCCCCCACATGAAAAATTAGAAGCCCAAATTTTCGACCCAAAAAATAAAGCCCATATGAATTCGTTGGGGGGTTCCAATCTTAATCAAGGATTAATCTCATAAAAAATCCTAAACTCTATAATAGATTTATCTAAAACCGGTATACCTATGATAAATTTATCTTCCGTTAATTTCGGTTAAATTTTATTATTCAAATTACCAAATTGGAAGATATGTGACAGTTGATAGGGGTATCAATTTGGGACTTTACTTCTATTTGTTGTAAGTGTATTAATTTGTAACTTTTCATACACAAGACGGCACACGCAATACAAGATGTCAGATTCAAAAGAAAACTGACCCTTCAAAGGTGAATTTTAAGCCTTTTCCTTTTTAGCCGTGGGTGATGATGATGTCCACTCCTAGCTTGATGTCTCTAGATGTTGAATGAAATTCCTTCGTAATTAAGCAGCATCCTTTAAGTGAGTAGGGGTGTGTCAAACCATGGACAAATAGTAGGTACCCCACCTCGAACAGAGTTAGCGAGCCGTGTAACAGGCGACCATTTCGCGCTACTAAATATTATAATTTAGCAGAAACTAATATAACGATAAATTTATCACAAATATATAAGTATATGATTTTTTATGATCAAAAAATTAATTTTGGCTAATATCAATTTAATTTTTTATGGTTAAAAAATTAATTTAAGGTAAATTTGTCGTAAACATATCAATTTAAAATTTTTTGTTATATTAACCCTTCAATCAAATCTCAGCGCCATAGTTGCAGGATAGCACAAGTATCTCAGGCATATTCTGTAGCACCTTATCAATCCGAAATAATACAATTGGTGAGCTCGACTCGACTGTCCAATTGGACCCTTTCCGGCTATAATGGAACAACAATGGATCATTTAGTAAGGGGAAAATTTTAAAATATCATCCTCACTTTCGTGCACACATATCGAACACTATCTCCGATTTTCCAAACCTGCAAAGACTATATTATCTTCATTTCCCAATCTCAGTCTATTGTCCTCGGCATGGTCCGCGGCCGCCGCGTCCTTCCCGCCCCACCGCCCAACCGAGCCACCACCGCGTCGCGATCGGCCAGCCCTGGCCACCCCTCCCCGCCTTGTAACCTCGTAGTCTTTGAGAAATATATCAACGACGCAACAACAATCCATTTAACGAAACAATGGATTTGTCCACTCGGAGAGATTGAAAGTGAAGAACAATTAGGAGTTTGCCCTTGGCGTCGATTTCATTTCCACTCGACCGATATTGGTCATGTTACGATCATGTCGCAAGGAAACAACTTCGTGTGCATCTTTTAATCGCAACATGCATGATCCGTCTTAAGCAGACCTAAGAGACAAACATACTTAGCTTGGCATTGGAAAAATTACTAAAAAAGTCATAAAACTATTATGATTATATCAATTCAATCTTAAATTTATATTTTTGGCTAATTGAGTCTTAAACATTTTATAATTGTGCCAATTTAGTTTATTCGACCAAATTTGATCGGCTGGCAATGACGTGACATGGGTGGCACTACATTGACAATTTTTATTGATATTTTAATATATTTTTTTTTAATTTTACAAATTTTCTTTTAGTGGCTAGCAAATGACCAAAGGAGAAAGTGGAAAATAATAAAGAAAAAGAAAAGAAAAAAATGAAAAAATATTATTAAAAATTATTCACGTCAACATCGGTTATGCTATGTCAGCCAATTAGCCAAAGTTGGTCAAATCGACTGAATTGAAACAATTCTAAAATATTTAAGACCTAGTTGGCCAATAATATTAAGATTGAATTAGTACAATTATAATAAGTTTATGAGTTTTTTTGTTAATTCTCCCAAAAACTAGGGGTGAGGGTGTATGGGTTTCAAGGTTGATCTGGAACCTACCATGTTGGAATCAATTCATTAACTTTTGGAATCTATAACTTATCATGCATACTCCGAAACTTATAACATATCTTATCAATCAATTTCAGGTTTTACTCATCAATTCCTATTTTTTCATATTTTTCTTTCTTTTTTGTTTCATTTTTAGTTAAGCAAAATGAAAGTGAATGAGAGTAATAAAAATCCATATTTGTCAATAGCAACAATCCATAAAATATGACCATGTAAAATAAATAAATAATAAAAAATTCAAAATGCGTATATGCACTTCATTGGTTTCTAATTTCTAGTCCAGTTCTTCGATTCGATTCTTGCCTAGATATCAAGAACTAAACCGCATTGTACTAGTTGCACTATATGTTGGAACTAGATAAATTCTACTATTTATTTGAACTAGACCAATTCCTGTTGAGGAAAATTCTCCAATTAATTTTGAAGATTGACAAAACTTCCCTTAATAGTTCTTTGATTATGATGGTAAGCTTTTCCAGGTATAAACTTATCATCATATGTTACTCATCATATTCAAGAACGTAGTGAAAATCTTATCCCCAATATTCAATCTCAACAGAATAAGGATATCAACCTAACCTTGTGCTAACGGCTAGAAGATTGGTGTGAATTTCTACTTTATATATATATATTGATTATTTGAAAGTAAATTATTGAAAACAATCTTATTGTTTAGGAATGTCTCAATCCATCAACATAATAATCAACCAAAGACGAAATGTTCTCCAAAGGAATTATTCAACCTATGGAAACCCCATTTGCTGTATGAGCGGCAAATCTTAAGGGGAACTTCATTCTTGGTAATTTAGAAGTGATCAGATCTTCTTACAAATTCAAGTCTAATGGATTGATTGGATGGTTCATCCTTAGAGAATGCATCTAACGATTAAGTTGGACATTGAGGAGTATTAAAGGAAGCCAAACCGCTAAAGGACGCAAGAAGAGAATAATGAAGTTTTGAATTCTAAAATTCACAAAAATCTTATCCTAAATACTCACGTCCTATACGAGCTATTCATTGTAATCTCTTATAGGTTGTAAGTGTGAGATTAGTTAATCTTTCACACGAGCTTGAGTAGTAAATACTTAGTCCTTGTAATCTCTAATTAATTCATCATGGTAGAATCCAATTGATAGGCTGTCAGAACGGGAGAGTGGACGTAAACTTGTTAAAGCCAAACTATTATAATTTTACTCGTGTGCAATTTCTCTATCCCTAAGCTCCTATTTATATCTTGTGATAGTTTATGGCACGTCGGTAAGATCTGAATATTACACGGTTTATCCCCAGACGTTGTCTCCGCATTGTCACTTATTCACCTCTTCCAAGTCATAGATCTAGCCCTAACAATCCCTACAGCCAGTTCAATATGATTTTCATTCTACCCTTAACTCATACTCACCCCTATGGAAAAGTATTATAAAACACTACTATAGCAAATAGTTTTCAATCTTCCGCTCATAGCTCAAGCCCTACTAAAGCGGTTCAAAAGTGGTTAACCCACAGGGGTGTCGATCCCAAGAGAAAAGATGGCATCCAAAAGGTTTGGCCAATAGGAGTTGCCCATGGTGCCTAAACACACACAAACGTGGCCTCAAACGTTTAGGAGGCCAAACCCTTGCTTAATGTGTGTGAGTTGTCTTGGCCCGCCTACTCAGCGACTTTAGCCCTCAAAAGACCAACGTGATTAAAAGGAGTAGAATCATTTACCAAAAAGGTAAGAAAATTCCTCCCCCTATACATTTTTCAAGAAGGATTCTTTCTTCTCAAGCCAATCTCTCACTCATCTCTCCATCCATCATTCACCGACCTAAGCATCAAAAGGTCCTCTCGGTCCTCCCGAGGCCAAGCTCAAGAGGCTTCCTTTGCTTTGTGGTGCACAATTAGGTCTAATCCTTTGGACGTCTGCAAACTCGATCGGACCCATAAACTTTCATGTCAACAACCAACGATCCCACATGCTAAGGGGAAAAAAAATCCTGACCAAAATCGGCAAAGAGGGGGCCTCCATTGCTCATTTCTTATGTTCATAGTTTATAATACCCCTTTCAACAAAACTCACATCTTCAAGATGATTAAGTCATATGGTCGAAAGATCAAGTCTTGGTTCGAAAAGAGAGGGCTTTCAACCTCAATTTTTTTAATAGCACGGCCATTTTCAAAAAAGTTACAAATATAGTGGGGACACGCCTCTCATCGATTCAACCACTCAAGTTCGTTCCCAACCATCAATGTAAGTCTTTCTTTGTGACAGAGAGTTTCTTCCGAAACCTCGCTTCACATTAGCATTCGTGAAACACACTTCTAACAAAGAATTTAACCAAACCTTTTGAACATCTTTGCTGAGGTTGCCCGCTCATCGTTGACTTGCCGACCCTCCCAACGCGGTAGCTTTGCGGCTAAGCAAAAAGTCAAAAAACACATGCAAAAATTTCCTTCACCTCCAGATTTTCCCTTTCTCCCCTTCATCATTCTTTAATGAACTTGCTCTGCTCATACGTTCACTACGACTAGGTCAGCACGAACCGAACCACGCCGATCCGTCGCCCATCGCTTTCGTGCATATCTCTCTTCGTCAGTTTTCCTTCTCGTGCAATCGATGCTCGTACACACGCTCTCCTTTCTACTTGCACACTAAGCAAGCACCAACGCCCAAGAAGCTTCGGCAGGGACCATAGACAATTAAATATGGAGCGAATTGACAGATTACAAAGCGCCCCCCGCTTTGATTAACGCCTAGAAAATTAAAAAGGTGCCCACTTGGGGCCGCCTTCTTTTCCTCCCTCTCTCTCTCCCCACCTCAATCGCAATGTCTACGTAATTTGCGGGGCGGCCCGCCCTAACAACCTTTATCGAGCACATGCCGTGATTTGTGAGAGCCACGTACCCATTGCGAATACAGAATAGTCGATTTGAGTCATATCAGTTGTTTGTGGAATACATTGAAGTCGAGATCTAAGGTAAGATGAGCGAGGTGCCGGCATCATCGATCCCCACCCCGACGCCATCTATGCTCTCTATGTGCAAACTTTGACCATCACTTAATCATCCCTGAAGAGTTAGGTGGCAGCAAAAGGAGGCAAGAAAAGAAAGTGTCGGGTGTGCAAGTGCCTAAAAATTACACGTGCTTGTATATATATTTCTAGAAAAGTCAACGCGTTTTGACTTTCTTGTTTCTACCTTTTGTTTTTACTATACATACATACGATTTCAGCATGTTGTTGACCGGGGAAAAAGCGGAAGAGATCAAGCGGCACCACAAAATTCCAATGCCGTCTTATTCTCGAGAGTCGAATTCATTCGGCCATGCCGGATTTTTGGAAAGAACAAGTAATTTCACAAGTAATTTCACAATTAAAGGAAATAACCATGTGACTCAGCCACTGGACACCCTCCCTGGATAAGGTGGAGGAAGTGTTTTTTTCTTTTTAATAAACCAAGAAATGAAAATATAATTCGAACGATGTCATGTCGTTGTAACGAGACATGGACATGAAACGTGGGGCTTCCATAATTCAACACGCCAGAGACGGGAGAAATCCGAAATAGCTCGTTCCTTTTCTTTTTAATAAAAATAAAAAATAAAATAAAATACGGACACATGCAAATTTGACCTTCCCAAAGAAGGCTGGCGACATGCACACTACGAATATTTATGTATAAAATAAAATTGGAAAAAGTTTTTTCAAAATGGGTCTTCTAGCGAGTTTCGCACGTAAGCCGAATCGAGTCAATACAAGATTGACACGACAAGGTGTGGTGGAGGTGGAAGTGGTCGTGGTCGTGGTGGTGACGAAGGTGCGAGGGACCTTCCTCCGCCGGTCGGCTGATGAATTTAAAAAGAAGAGCGGCCGCCCTCTTTTGGTCTTAACAAATGCGGATCCCAAAGTGACCGGATTTTACGACTTAGAACCCCACCTCAATGCAAATAAATAAATTAGCTATTTTATAATTAACAAAATTCAAAGATTTTTTTTTTTTTTTGGGAAATTGGAGAGCATGACTTTTGCCTCCCTCCTCTTTCCCATAAAATATTAGAATTAATACAACGGGAACCTAAATTGATACATCAACCACAAATTATCCAAATTCTAAATTAATACACTTATGATAAATTTATCTCCCGCTAGTTTCCGTTAATTTTTACCGTTGCTGAGTTCGATGACGCGTGATAGTTTGTGGAGTTAAGGATAAATTTATCACAGATGAATCTGTTTGGGATTATTGGTGGTTACAAAATTAATTTATGGAAATTTTGTTGTATCGATTTAGGATTTTTGATTGTCAAAAAAATTATTTTAAATAATTTTTCTCATACATACGAATTTGGAGATTTTCTGGTATTAATAATCCTTTTTTTTTTATGGTCCTTTTCGGTTATGATAGTCAATCAAGCTTCTTTGTTACCAAATTTGAGACTTAATGTTTTCCATGTATATTGCAATATAAATGGCGTTTGTCTCGATGTAACGAGCAAATCAAATGTAAGCATGCAACATGACAGATCATGTACCGACCGATTTCTAGATATCTCAATTCTTATATATATATATATTTTTTTTTTTTTTTTTTTTGGGGGTTTACTCTATAAGTTCTTAGCTTCACTAGAAAGCAAACCTAATTTGTACGCCTATTTTAAGTTAGCATTCTATCGGCAATATGATAAGAACGCGTGCGTATAGATATAAAGCCCCCGCAAGTTGACATGTACAGAAAGCAAAGTCGAACATCTGTCGCAAGTGGGATATTTGATTCCGTAAACAACAAAAAAAGAAAAAGAAAAATTATTTTGAACGTAGCAAATCAAATTAACATTATCAAATCGATTTTATTGCGAACGAGGTGACTTTTCTAGGTGGATAATAAAAATTATAAATATGTTTACGCGTTCTAGTTTTATTTTACATTTCCCATGCAACGTCCTAATTAGTTAATAGAAATAGATGAAAGGAGGGTTTTAATTTTATCTTATCTCTCTTTGAAGCTAAATAAATATCACAATATCAGACCAATAAAATAACGCAGGTCTAATTAAAAAAATTAGAAAAACGTCACAAAATCCATTTTAATCTGATTTTTTTTGTAAAATAAAAAGAAGGAAAAAAACTAGTTATTTCTCTGAGCGGAAGTGAATGAAAAGCCCCTTGTTTATTTTATCTAATTTGTGACGACATGCGAATAATTTTCGTCTTTAATAATTTAATTTCTTTTCCCTTGGGCGGGAGGATGACCATGCAAGAAATTGCTGTCACACGTGGGGTCACGAAATTTCTTGCAGTATTTGATCAGACACACACCAGATCCACAGCCTTGTCGCCACTTGGTTAACGGAATTCGCGGACACGTGTCCAACGTGGCTTCCGGATTTGACACCTATGGGTCGACATTAAATGAGTTCTCGCCACCCCCCTCCTAATTCAAAATAGGTATTACCCGTAAAAAAAAAAAAAAAAAAAAGGAAGGCGGTTTAGTACCGGAATTGGCACGCAATCCCTCTAAATCCCTTTTTACCACAATTTTTTTTTTTGGGGGAAGTCAATGTTATAATTCTATCTTTGGAATTGCACGGAATAAAACATTCTCATGAATTGGAAATTACAATCACTACTCCACATAAAACATATGATTAAACCTTAGGTACGTCAAATACAATGTTTGAAAATCTAAAATATGATTGAGATTCTAAATCGAAAAATAGGTAAATCACTATTCATCTTTTGGTATGTCGACATATTTAAGCAACAGCTAGCAAAGCAAGAAACTACCTTAATTGCCTAGTTTTTTAGGTGCCATGACTTCTAAATTTGTGCTGTCGAGCATATAAATGATAGCACTTTATAATACTGTTAGAATGCGTCGCAGTCACAATCAAACCAAGTAGATGAATAGTTTGAAGTGTGCCACCATAGACAAAACAAGACATTCATTTTTATCCTATAAGGGCTATAAGATGTGCCTTCGAGAGATTCTTGTTTCTCTCGGTCGATATGCGTGGCCAATATTTATTTAAAAATCGAACACTTCCCATCATGGTTGATCATCGTTTAGCATACTCGTCAATAAGATTTATTTCCCATTCAAATGGAAAAGAAGAATTGTTGTATTCTCTATCGTTGCTAGATGAAACTTGATACTATCAATATTTTGATAGGTGGATATCAAATTTAGATATTGTTCATGTATCCCATCAATCGAAGACTACAATTTTGTTTTCGTGCTTGTTGCCACTTTTACATCCTTGTGCAATTATTCTACAAAATATGGTTTTTTTTTTTGGAAGGGAAAAAAAAGGACTAAAACACCAATGCATTTGATTCGAATTTAAACCAATTTCAAATGGTTGGAAGAATAATTTTACTTCACTCGTGCTGTTTATGTTTTAAGTTGGGTAACGCAAATTACCTTGGGCAAATTAAAATGGTTAAAATTGAATTTAAAAAAAAAAAAGCTATTTAAATCCCTATTTTTTTGTAAGATAATGGTCACATCACCTTTTATTTTAAATTTACTTTCAAGATCTCGTTAAGATATACACAACGTCAATCGTGCACGCAACATATAGGGGCATTGACCTAAGTAGCGGCAACATCTTTTTGCCTTTAGCTAAAAATGGCTAAAAAAAAAAGAATAATCAAAGAGAAGCAAGACGCTCCTTAAGCTTAGGTTACTCTGAATAGAATTGCTCATTCACGTAAGAGATTAATGACATCACTGTACAGTTTGTTTGCTTTTTAATCGATAGGGATTGATGATCCGTTTTGCTATCCATTTTATATCCCGGAAAAAGTAAGGAAAGATTCAACCTTCATTAAAACTAATTTATAAATTTGATTTATTTTAGTGATGAGTTGTATCGTGATCGATAATTGAATGTGACCCACTTTTTTTTTTTGTGGAGTCTAACACCTCACTAAGCAAGTCAACCATATAAACCAATTTTCAAGGTCCATAGCATTGCACGAAATGTAAATATCATTTTGTGGATGGGGATTATATTTGAGGAGCCAATTTTTATTCAAGGCGAATATGAATGATGATGAAAAAGGCAACTTGGAAAATTTTAAGATTTCTCGTGTCAAAAGTAAATGCTAACATTCAAATTAACGGATCACTATAATAAATTTATCTAAAAATAGCCTATCATGTATATTTCTAGATATTTATCTGCACATTTTGCTCCGACTAGTGGGTAAAGTATGACTTAAACAATGCGCGAAACATCATGGTATAAATATAATGTTATTTGAACTTCTGATTAGATGTAAAAGGTATTCATAAAACTAACTTGTCTAGATGACAAAATAAGTAATTGGTATAAAAAAAAAAAAAGGAATCTCTAAACATGATACAAAATATTGCATATTATGAAAATAAACGAAATTTTTGTTCACTAACTAATATATGAAGAACTCTAAATTATGTTATTATGCCAAAATGACAAATATTTCTCAGATATAAATGTGTTATAATTAAATAATAAAATAACAAAAGAATGTGAAAAGTCCTGATAAAAGCTTGGTTCATTTCCTCTTTTTCAGACTATTTTTGGGGAAAGATCCTCCATGATTTATGGGATTGTCTGTGCACTGCAGTGGAGGCTCACCTTAGTGTGAAGCACTCTTTCCTTTAGTAACTAATAAATGCACCGGAATTTTTTTGGGGAAAAAAATAAAAAACAGCGCGTTCACGAGATTATATTATCTCTCGAGATGAGATCATTGGTCTATTTCCATGATTGGGATAACATCGATGCTAAGAACAACAATGAAAAACTTGATCTTCAACTTCAAATTTTCAAGCATAATGAGTCATTGAGACGCACGAATACATGATATGAGAAATCATTTATTACCGACGTTTAATAATATATACGAATGGTTATGTACTCTCGAACGATGCGATCTCTTCATTTTCATGGTTCGTCCTATAATAATTATAGGCATTTCAATTGGAAAACATGAGCGTTTTGTGTTGAAATATCTTCACATCCTTTTTATATTAATATGGTTTCCCTCCATCCATTGATTTAATGTTTCGAGATCCGGCGTTCTTAACTCTTTTTTTATAGAAAAAAAGAGAGAGAGAGAAAGAGAAAGAAGGAAGTCGTCGATGGCATGGGAAAAAGAGAAAAGAAAATCGGGGCCCCAGTAAATATTACAGTTGTAAAATCTTATAATTATATAATTTTTTTTTTCTCTCAACCATATCCATGCACTTTCCCCTTCTTTTTTATTTTTTTCTTTTTTCAATTTTTTTCAATTTTTTCTTTTGGTAGGGTGGTGTTTTCTTATACGTGGGCCCCGCCCGCTGCCCGTCTGCGTTGCTGGCTTTCAGCTTTTTCTTTTATAGCCGAAGGTCGAGAGGTCCCGGACTGCCTCGCAACGACGAAAACCTTCGACCTCTAGAGAGAGAAACTAGAGAGAGAGAGAGCTTCATCAGCTGG
The DNA here is from genome assembly GCA_014182395.1 of Eucalyptus sp. ANBG9806169. NCBI lineage: Eukaryota > Viridiplantae > Streptophyta > Magnoliopsida > Myrtales > Myrtaceae > Eucalyptus > Eucalyptus sp. ANBG9806169. The sequence goes on along the minus strand of CM024581.1, from coordinate 27,517,796 downwards.
TTCCATCGCACTGATCGAGAGACCCCTCCCGGTTTCTCTTCGATTTCTCGCTTAACCTCCATCTTCTCCTCCTCCTCCTCCTTCCGCCGTCAGCCGCCGCCGCCGCCGCCGTCCGCGGAAAGTAGAGGGAGCGGCGGGGTAGAGAGAGAGAATTTTCCGGAAAAGGGGGCGATCGAATTCGCTCGTGGAAAGCGATTGCGCTTTGATTGGGCGGATCTGCGGATCTAAGCGGCCCTCGACCAGTCGCCCCCACGTGCTCTGTCGCCGTTCCCCGGTCTTTTAGATCTCCGTCGCTGTCGTCCGCCGCGGTTCGGCCGCAAACCTAAACTCTGCTGTGAGTTGCTCTCCTTCTCTCTATCCTCCCCCCTTCCACCTTCTTTCTTTTGGGTTCTCGTTCTGGTCTCGTGTCGTCGCGAAATTCGAGCGATCGGTGTCCTTGGAGCGGTCGTTTTCCTGGTCTTTGTCTAGGTGCTGATCTTTCGGGTGGTCTGGTTACTGAATTTTTTTGGTGGGCCGCCGCCGAGTTGCTGTAGCTCGAGGGTTAGAATGTGGACGGTTGGATTTGACCCGATCAGTTGTAGATTGGTTTCGGTTGGGTGTTTCGTTAACTCTTATGATGTGAGTCTCTCTGTTTCATGGGGGCTTTTCGTGGGTTCTCTCTGTTTGAGCTGCAGTAATTATTGGTCATGGATGGTAGACCTACAACCCTTTCTCTCTCTCTATATGTATAGAAGTGTCGATTGACAGTTGTAGATAGAGTAGACATCCTCTGACACTAACAAAACTGCAGGATGAATAATTCAGTGTTCTTGGTAGTTGATTTTGAGTCTGTGAAGCAGTGGATATGACTTGTAAGTGATTATGCAGTTTGCAGGTGAGCGGAGGTGGTTGGTTTCGGGTTGGAGCTGGTGGTGCGCCTGAATTGAATGTGGAGCCACACTTGGAGGCTCACTTAGGTGAGATGAGGGATGTTATCGAGGTTGATAAATTTTCTGAGGGCTTGCTGGCGGCCGTCCTCGGACCGTTATGTGCACACGGGTTCGGATTTAGGGGGCCGGCTAGATGGACTTCTTTGGTACAAAGACACCGGGCAGCACTTGAACGGGGACTTCTCGATGGCGGTTGTTCAGGCCAATAATTTGCTTGAAGATCAGAGCCAGATTGAGTCTGGCTCCTTGAGTTTTCTTGACTCAGGTCCTTATGGCACCTTTATTGGAGTGTATGATGGCCACGGTGGACCTGAGACATCGCGTTTCATTAATGATCACCTTTTCCAGAATCTGAAGAGTAAGATAATAAACAATTTTTTTCTATTCAGTGTTAGAAGCATCTTCCAACGAGGCCTAGTCTGTTCTGAATTATCTTGATTGGTTTTTTCTTTCTTGAAGATCGTTATGTTCTTTAGTGTTCAATTCAGACAACGTTTTTTTTCCATCATTAATCAATTGCATTGTCTACGATTTGCAGTGTTTGCAACTGAGCAACAATCCATGTCGGTAGAAGTTATTAGGAAGGCTTACCAAGCAACTGAAGAGGGATTCTTCTCTCTTGTTACTAAACAATGGCCCATGAAACCCCAGATTGCAGCTGTTGGATCGTGCTGCCTGGTTGGTGTTATTTGTGGGGGGACGCTTTACATTGCCAACTTGGGCGATTCTCGGGCTGTTCTGGGTAGGGCTGTGAAGGCGACTGGCGAGGTCCTTGCCATCCAGCTTTCGTCAGAGCATAATGTTTGTATAGAGTCTGTTCGGCAGGAGATGCATTCTTTGCATCCAGATGACTCTCAAATCGTGGTATTAAAGCATAATGTATGGCGTGTAAAGGGCCTCATACAGGTAAGTCTATTGCCTGCAAAGCAGCGAAAAAAATTTATATTCATTTTTGCCTTTCCCATTTCTGGATTCTCTATTTACGGATAAGGTGCTGTATGGGGATGCAAAGTCATTAGTTTAGTGCTCTTGGGATCCAGGGATGGTCAAAAGGAAAGAGGAGTTAAGCGTGGACAGTCATTTAAGCTCTGTAGGATGGGAGAAATAGCTTCCGTTTATATGTGACATCTATACTGTCCCGTTGGTGAACTGCTGGATGTGAGCAATAGTGAAAGTGAATTGTTGCTGATTGATGATAATACATCTGAATATTATCACCTTTAATAACTGTAATTATTTATTTATTGCCATGCTTCAATAAATGTAATTAGCTCCCTCGCTTTTCATGAAGATTGGTGTGAAATGAAATTTACTTTTGTGTGACATACCTCACTTTGGAGGGGACATAAAAGCTTAAAGTGACAAACGGAGCTATTAAAGAGAGAGACTTTACAATTTCTGTCGAAGTGTTCTTGTCCTAAGCACTACCTTTGTAATGGGAACTGGGAAAATGCTGTATCAGTGGCATCAGCAGCATGAAACATGAATGATAATTGTTTTTATCTGTACTCTGATGTAAATTCTAGAGTTGTTTGTGGAGGTTAGCCATTTTGTTTTATTTCCCCTTTTCTCTTCTAGTCAACATCAAGTGAAAGAAAATATGTGTAATCTTGATTTAAGATTGCACTTGGTTGTAGTTTTAGAAAGATACCAGAAGGAATTCATGGGATGCTACAGTGATGGGACATTCTAAGCAAGATCTATGCTTTGGATCTATTCCAATTTTGTGATCTTTCTATTTGAATTGTGAAAAAAAAAAAAATTATTTGTTTTCTCTTTCAAGATGATTTGCTTAAGCAGTTAAAGTTCCACGGCACCAAAATTCACTATCAAAAATTAATATTTCCTGGTCACTCTTTTTCTTTTTTCTTGAAAGTTAGTCTTTTTTAGGTTGACAAACTGTTTTCTGCAGGTTTCTAGATCCATTGGTGATGTCTATCTAAAGAAGGCTGAGTTCAACAGGGAGCCTTTATATGCCAAGTTTCGCCTCCGTGAACCTTTTAGAAAGCCAATTTTAAGTTCTGATCCATCTATATCAGTGCATGAAGTCCAACCTCATGATCAGTTTGTGATATTTGCTTCTGATGGACTGTGGGAGCACCTTACCAACCAAGATGCAGTTGATATGGTTCAAAATCATCCTCGTAATGTAAGATTTTCCTGCAGAGATTTTCTATTTTTAAGTGAGATCCCCAGTCCTGCTCATTCCCTGTGTCTCTCTTTCATTTTCAGTCATTAGTAAGAGTTCATGCCCTTTTCCTATCTGCTTGAGATGATGTCATAAGATTTCCCTTATGTTGCTATTTGACAAAATCATTTGCCTGTTTCTTTTTTGGATGTCTTTTTAGTATGTATAAATATTCACATCAATTCAATATGCTGATTTATAGTCTTATGCATTCATATATCATGTGAACCCTCTGCCTGTGAGCTTTTTCTTTTTCTTTTTCTATTTCTGTGGTAATTGGGATCATTGAATTGCTAAGTGTGAAGTTTCAGTTTTCACAGTACATGCTATTTTTGGAGTTGATAATTTCCATGCCCATTCATCTTCTTGTTTTTTTTACTTTAAGACTGATAAGTGTGGTCTGATCATTGGTGGAGAAAACCTATTTGATGTTTTGGAGGACATCCACTAGTATGGATACCTGAATGTTGCTTGATTCAACCCCTAGGATTGCTCTAACATCGAAATGCTATAGATCTAATGTGACAGTCATTCACTTGCTTCTATCCAGGGAATTGCTCGGAGGCTTGTGAAAACTGCCCTGCAGGAAGCGGCAAAGAAAAGAGAAATGAGGTACTCCGACTTGAAGAAAATTGACCGTGGGGTCCGCCGACATTTCCACGACGACATCACAGTCATTGTTGTATTTCTCGACTCAAATTTAGTCAGCAGAGCCAGCTCAACCAAAGGGCCCACCGTGTCCTTGAGAGGGGGAGGTATTAACCTACCGGCGAAAACTCTGGCCCCCTGTGCAACACCAGTAGAAGTTTAGTGCTGCCTGATGAATCTTCTAAACTGGTGCTACTAAGGTTTACCGTAACAATCAGCTTGTTGAATCTGAGATATCGAGAAGGTGCGGCTCATTATTAATTCTTTAATGTAGAATGTAACATTTTACCTGGGACTTGTATTTTATGTCAGCTCACTTGATCACAGTGATGGGAAGAATCATGGGGGGAAAGCTTCAAAAGTGACAGTAAAGATTCTTGTGGGCAACTCTTTTTACTTGTATCTGTTTTCCCCTTTAGTGATCTAATTTTTGCATTTCTGTCAATCACATTAAGGTCACCCTTAATCCAAGTTCTTTGGAGTAGTTTACAGTAAAGAACGGCCTAAAGATCAGTATAGAACTTTGATCGTGAAATGAAGTTATGCTTGTCAGGGTCCAAAAGAAAAAGGCATCTGTAACTATTATGTTTGTTGGGAATCTTCTGTTGAGTAGTTGGTGAACTCTGCAGTGCAGATGCTAAGAGTTATATTTGGACGTAAAGGCAAAAATTCTGCTGATGTCTCAATACTTTCCTGGGAAATTTTTTTCTCGTGAGCAGGGTCTATGTATTCATACTAACGTAGTCATCGAATGGCATTAGGCTCGAGAGCGGGATCCATCATGATCAGACTGTTATGTCCATCTGGTCACGATGGATTGGGTCGATGAAAGAAAGTCCCACTTGCATGGCCTCTGATGCAGACTGATTGCATTTTTGGCATGCCTAATTTCCAGCTTACTCATTGGCCTGGTCCTAGCACTTTGGAAGTCGATGGAATCCAGTTTGACAACATTTCCTTGAGGCTGTTGGTCACATAGACCCGTTTACAACGGTTGCCTTGGTGAGGCAATTACCTATCTGCTTGTCTAATTAATGCTGTTTGAGTGAAGGTGGAAAGTTTGAAAGGGGTGTTGTATAATGAATGAATTTCCAAGTCAACATCTATTTCACACTTGGTGCCACCTACATTATATCTGTTACATAAGAAAAGTCTGGTAACTTTGAATTCGAGAGGCTAGATGTTCTCAAGATTCCGCAACCCTTAACTTAAACAGCTTTTGTCGAAGTCGATGCTGGGGTTGTTGGCGTCCAAACACCTCAAGCTCGTGGACTGGAACGAGAGACTGTCCATTTCCACATGGAATCTCTGATACCCAACTCCATCGATGCTGAAGATCTGAGAAGCGTCGCAGTCCATTGATCTGCGAGGTCCACCGCCAGCCGCCGGTTTAGGAGAGTTGCCATCGGCCAAGCGAATTGCTTCTTCTAGTTCTTGCCACACCTGAGTCATTGTGGGGCGCTGCTTTGGCGATTTCACCACGCACTTCAGAGCAAGCTGACCCATCTTCAGCATCACCTCCATGTTGCATGGTTGCGAAAGGAGATTGGCATCCAATATTCCTGTCACGTCTTCTCTTTCTAAGCTTGGTCTAGCCTGTGATCAAATGACGACACGGTATAAATTCCCATTATCTTCAAATTGCATTAGGCAAAGTGAATAGTATATCTGTATATTCCAGAATCGCTGGTTCTGAGATCTTGGTACCATGTCGATTACGATGTGGCCAATGTGTAAAATCTTCAGTTACCTACTTTCACACGCCCTATGTGACAATGTATTCAGTTAGCTAGCCTGAACCCCACACCGTATGAATCTTTGAGAATCGCTTCATGCCATGTCGAAGATGTCCTACCGATCGGCCAGTATATTCGGGAGCGAGACTTACACACATCCAAAAGACTAATTGAATCACGACGGAAGCACGATATCTGAATGGCCGATCCCGATCTAGCTACACTGATGTGCATGGAGACTTTCTGGCTTGGGATGCTGAGCAACTAACTTAGTTAGCTCAGGACTCTCTTGGTTACCCTGGTTATTCAAGGTCCGAAAGTCGATTCTTACGTGTGAGAACTGTTAATCTTGCTCGACTTGTAGGTGACCAACACGCACACAATGCGAGCAACGTCATTCCCGCGTACCAATTGTTAGGCTCGCTGAATAGGAGACCTTAATATATTACATATTATGACAATGGAATATGAAGAGATTAGTTTTCTTACCCAGTCTATAATGTGATACCTAGAGTTGTTCCTTCCGGTATCAATGGCAGGCCGGGCAGCGACCAGTTGCAGAAGTATCACACCGAAACTGTAAACGTCGCTGAACGGAGTTAAATGAAAGCTGGAACAATATGCAGGGTCAAGGTATCCTGGCGTCCCTTTGATCTGACTGCTGACATGAGACTGATCCTCGACCGGCCCTGACTTGATGAGCCCGAAATCCGACACCTTGGCTTCAAACCCTTCTCCTATGAGAATGTTGCTCGGTTTCAGATCGCGGTGGATGACGCTCGGCTTGACCTCTTCATGCAAATGAGCAATGCCTGCAAAATTGGAGCATCTCAGTAATAGAACCTTTATTTCTTCACATGCCTTAGTGAAGAATGAGTAAGCAGAAGCTACCTTTAGCTGCTCCAATGGCTAAATTAACCCTCTGTCTCCATGTCAAGACCCTCCCTCTTCTCCCTATTAATGGCCAAAAGAGAAACGAGAAGATCCTCAGTTTTCTCGTTTTCATCCATTATATATTCCAAAGTTATAGAGGAAGAAAAGAATGTTGGGACAGCAGTTCAAACTTACCTATGATGTACTCAAGCAATGAACCGTTGGGCACGTACTCATAAACCAGTATCCTAGCACCAGTTGCTCCTGCGCAATCACAAATTCAATTAGATTCTCCAGTTCTGAAGCTTAAGCCTGTTGAAACATCGAAATTTAAATTCAATAATCATTTTTAGGTATCAATTCTCTTTTATCTTTATCTTTTGTTAGAAAGTTTAATTCAAAAAGTTTGACTTCGTGCATATAAAGAACAGGTAAAATCCATTGCCAACGTATGGACATTTTAATATTTCTTTTTAAAATTCGGAAATATCAAATCTTGATGTATTACCCCAACAAAAAATATAGTGCGGTCCTGTAGATAAGGAGTCAAAGAAAGGAAGACCTGACGCTATGTTTTTACCTGGTTCTTCACAAAAGCCCACCAAGCTGACAAGGTTCCTGTGCTTAACTTTAGAAAGAAGTCTCACTTCTGTTCAAGAAAATACTGCAGAATAATCAGCCACCTGAAGATATAATCCTCAAATTGGGACAAAACACCTATAATTCTTCTATATATATGTGGCACAATACGTCTACAGCCTAAATTACCATTCCTAAATTCTTCGACGCTTTGGTAGGAGTCGGCATGAGGTTTCTTGATGGCTAGTGTTCCTTCGTCATGGAACGTCCCTCTATAGACATTCCCGAAAGCTCCGGATCCGACCAGGCACTCCTCACTGAAGTTGTTGGTCGCCCTTATGAGCTCCTCGAGCTGGAACCTTCTCAGCAACATTTTCTCGTCTTCCAAATTACTTCCAGCTGCAATATATTGTCATTGTTATTTACGAGAGGATGTTACGAACAAGAAAGAAGCATCCTGAAGTGATTTCTCATATTGATGAACTTTCGGGAATTTCAGCTTTACGAATCACAAATCGGCTCTTGTCATTTGACTTGTAAAATTCGTCCCGTTAACTAGTTAATGGGAGAAGCTGTGGATGAATTACATTATGACAGTTCATGCTAAGCTTTCGATGCTACAGACTAAACTTCTTGCTTTAGGATTCATGTAGTCCGAGTGTCACAACACTATGAGCACTTCAAAGTGTTTTCCTGCAGCATGCATGTGTTAGGAATAGACTTACAAATGGACATTGTAAGACAAATATGAACGCATGTTTGGACTTGCGTTGGAGCCAGACCCGACAAGACACGCTTTAAGCCTTCGAGCATGATGCATAGACGTGTTTCTGAATCAGAGTTCCATACTTTTTTTCACTGCCCTTCATTATCTTTCTTTATTTTTCCTGTTCAATCTGTCGTCATGGTTTTACTTCTCGGAAATGATTGCTATCCATGACACGGAATCACTGACCTTTGCCCTTTATCCGGCGACGGTGGTGCCGCCTGATGGCGGGGAGCAGCTTCCTCCTGAAGAAGATACAAAAGGTGACGCCCGTCAACAGAATGGACATGGCTATGATTATCACTCCCAAGACATTCATCCGGCTGCTCAACCCAGACTTGTCCTGAGCCCGCATCGGGGCCGATGCACGGCCTGGTGATCCACCCATCCAATGCCAGTCGCGCCACCAGTTTTGCTCTTTCTTCGGATTCTAATTATACTTCTCGAAACCGAAACCGAGAACAAGTAGTTCGGTTCGAGGGTGGGATTTTAAATGGACTGCCGGCAGAGAGAGGCAACAACACGGTCAAGACGAGCAAGTTTGTGTGTCCATCGTTGTCGATAGTCTTTGCTGTCTCGTTATTCCATCATGGCGCGAGACCTGGTCTGTGTCTTGGGACGGCAAAAACAGGCCAGACAACCTATCCTAATCAGGAACCACTTTCTCCGTCGGGGGCGAGACGTTGTCCCACTTCTCAATAAGGATCTGCAGTGCTCAACGTACGTAGGTTTCAACAGTATCCGGTGATGGATAGGTTGACTAGGTATACATGTCCCGACAATTATTCTTATGATTTTTCAAATAAATATACAATTTGCATGTCGTTTCCATCATCACCAAGCTCCTAGGACGTCTTTGTTGATAGAAAAAGAGGGGGTAGAAAAAAGAAATAATTTGAGGAGTAGCCATCTGCAACTTAATTTTTAGGATTTGGGTTCAGACGTCCTGTCGTGTTCTTAAATGTTTCTTGTGGATTGTCTTTGCACGGAAGATTCTCCGAAATATAAGGGGGGGATAAGATATGGAGGGATTAGTCTTAGTTGTATATGATGAATTTTTGCAGCCGAAAGAGAAGAAAGATGGTTATCATAAGACAGCTTGGTCCCAACAAAAGCTAAGCAATAATTTCAAATAAAAGTAAAAAGTTGGTCGTATCAAGTGACATAAAATTTGAATTCAATATATTTAATGCTAAAATAAGACACCGTTATGATAATGAAGTGCTCTCCAGTGGCCAATCGAATTACGACATCGTCCTAGGTTATCGGAAAGCAGCGTTGAATCGAAGCAAAGGGATTAAGATGGATTCATTGAATGGTTAGGCCTACATCCACAAAACACGATATTAATGCGGATTCTGCTCTGATTTATTTCACATGTGTAGGCCTCGTTTCCACGTGTTATTCCCTATTTGGCTTGCGTGTGAGAAGAGTATTAAAGTATATCCCGTCACTTCTCTACAAGGCTCATTATATGCACATGGTATTCTTAACCTATTAAGTTAAACTTTTAAAATAGTCGGCCATGGTTTCCATAAAAATTTACATAGAATGAGAGGAGGTTTTAAGTTCAACATAGGGAAAATTATCAAAAAAGTCATAAACTTATTGCAATTATGCCGGTTTAGTCATAAACTTATTTTTTTGACCAATTGAGTCCTAAACCTTTTAAAATTATTCCCGATCAGTCCATCCGGCCAAAATTAGCCGGCCAGCGCCCAAACCTTTTTCTTAATGATATTTTATTTTATTTTTATCTTCTTCTTTTTTCCCTTCTCCCTCTTCCTTCTTCCTCCCTCCTCCCTCCTCCTTCCTTTGGCTTCGGCGACCGGCCAGGCTCGCCTCGCCAGTCGGCGAGCTCGTGCCCAACGATGGCGGGGCGAGGCGAGCCCTCGCTAGATCTAGCGAGGGGGACCGCAAGGTGAGCCCTTGCCGGACCGGCGGGGGCTCACCCGTCATCATTGGGTGCGAGCTCGCCGACTGGCGAGGCGAGTCCTCGCCAGAGCCGGCAAGGCTCGCCTCACCAGACCCGGCGATGGTGAGGCCCCCCTCGCCGAATCTGGTGAGGGCTCACCTCACCAGTGGCTAGGCGAGCTAGCCCGGCCGGCCAACCCTCCCCTCTGGCCGATCGCCGGAGCCAAAGGAAGAAGGAGGGAGGAGGAGAGGAGGAGGAAGGAGGGAGAGGAAGAGGGAAAAAAAGAAAAATAATAATAAAATATTATTAAAAAAATGTCGTCGACACCGACCGACTGCCACGTCAGCACCAGCTGGCCAATTTTGGCCAAATGAACTGATCGGGAATAATTGTAAAAGGTTTATGATTCAATTGGTCAAAAAAATAAGTTTATGATTGAATTTGCACAATTATAATAAGTTTAGGGCTTTTTTGGTAATTTTCCCGTTCAATATGTAGCCTAACTACGCCCAGGGCGAGTGTTAGATTATTTAGTAAGCTTTTAGAAAAGTTGGCTATGGTCTTGCCAAATTATACGGTGATGCGCATTAAATGTGAGACTGAATATTTTTTGGAAGCTTTCATAGTTATTCTTTTTCCCAAGAAAGTAGAGGCCCGGATTGAATTTTGGAAAGGGAAAAGAGATGATCGCCACAAGGTGAAAGAGTGGAGGAGGCATGATACAAAGTGATGATAGCGAGAGAATCACATGACTCACGCCTCTTCCTTCTTCTGCGTGGTGAAGCCTCAAGTTCTTCCGGGCGCAAAGTCAGCCGTCGCCATCAAGACGAACAGGTCTGGAACAAGTTGAGAACCCGGAGGTCCATTCAGATGTCAAGTTGTCAATGGCTCCCCTGAATCTCTCTGGCTGTCTAAGTTTCTTTGGGAAAATTTCAGATAATTACACAAGGAAAAAGATAGGCGAGACTGATCTTTCCCTAATTGTTCTGGAAAAGCAGGCCCTGAAATCTTTTAGCAGACCAAATTCAATGCAGTTTCTTACATTGGAGATAATGTGGGTCTTGCATTTGGATTGTCCTGTCTCTTCCTTTCCTTCCTTTTTCATTTAAACATTACTTTGTGGGTGAAATTTTACGAAATTTAGCAGCAGCAAAGTTGGATGCGAGAAAGAGTGTCGTCCCGCCAAAGTACAGATTCTGGTGCCTCGAGGGAAGGAACGGATGAGAATATTTATTGAGAGAGCCAGATTGGCCGTGCCCCGGAGCCTTTATCACTGCATTTTGGGGCAGGGGGAGCCCCCATTTTACCCCTGGGGTTTGGCATCAATTGCATTCCATACCCCCCCTAGATCCACATTCGAACTCGTGTCGTCATTAGCTCCTGAAGTTCATCGACCTCGCACCAGCTTTGCTCCAAACCTATAATGCACCGTGTCGTTTGGAGAAAATCGGGTACTGCTGTTTCTCTGCTGTCTCGCGGCGATTGGATGGTTTCGGCAACAGACAGGACCCGACGGTGCTTCGAACAGGGTAGGCGCATTTTCCTTACCGTTCGGAGCCGTGTCCTCTGCTTCTGGCAGTCGTTGATTCGAGATGGCGGTTGCAAATAATGCTTGGACCGCGGCGATCCAATTGGCAAACCCCGCTCCAAAACACTCTGCTCGGATGATTACACATTTTTTCGAGGGGAGAGATCGCATCGAACTTCAACCTAGAGTAGTCTGATTCATGCACCAACTCTGCTTCATCGGTCTCTGTCAATGAAATCTGCTCGAGATGGCAATTGAATTTTGATCTTCTGCGAAACCCCATAACCACCAAACTTCCTACTTTCCACCTATCCAATCTTCTCCAACTCCTTGTCCCTCTTCTATATGGTTTTAAATTAAGATTTTTTCCCTCATCTTGCCAAACTCTTCGGAAATATCTCTACCCTCGAATGAATTGCAGAGACCTTGCACATGCCCATTTATCACAGGCTCCATATAGAAACCGGTTTCGTTCCCAACAATAAATAAGTAGAATTCAGTAAATTCAGCTGGTCAGAGACTCTGGGTATGGGTGTCACGCAATGTAATGAACCCACAAGTGGCCTGGAACGTCATTATTGTACAGCTCATAGTCAAGATATCTTAGACTCAACTGCATAATATCCCAGACCACATTTCATGATCTGGATCGGAGGCCCTGAAAAGACCCGGAAAATTGAAAAGATGAATGGTTCGATCGCCTTGGCTCTTTCCGTTTCCAAAGTGATAATCGATTAACAAAAGATCGATGGAGTGAGTTTATCAGGAAAGATAGAAAAAGATGCGATGTAGATAACTCTTTCTACATTCAAAACTTTTGTACATACACTGATCCATCTCAGGGAACAGGGGCTTTACTAAGAACTACAGAAAGAAAATGTATCAAAGTCTACAACAAATCCTGTATAAGAGAAGAGCCTCCTGAAAAAGTGACCGCCTCTGTGAATATTAAATGAAGAAACCTTCTTTTTTTTCCACTGATTACAGATCCCTTCTGCATAACGGGCAAGATGCGTGCCGCAAGAGCCACTTATCGATGCACGGGAGATGGAACATGTGATTGCAGTGAGGCAAGCTCCGCACCGTCTCTCCGAGCTGAAAGTCCTGAATGCACAAAGCGGAAGGTGTTTTGACTTAGTTTCCTACTGATACCAGAGATTGATCACAGATCAATGACTTCCGTGAGAGGCGAGTTGAGTGGACAAAGGAAGCGATGATCGTACCTGAAGACACACTGAACAAGAGACTCTTTCTCCGGAAGCATCCATATCATTGCTAGTGATGGTTACTTTTGGGATCTTCTCGACCGAATCTCCAGGCAAGCCCTTGGCGCTGCTCGTGTCAAAGATGTTGTGAACCTCCTCATAGCTTGGTTCAACAGCGCCCATCTAATAAAAAGCATCAACGTCGTAAGCAACTAACCGATCACGAGCAATGCCGATCAAAATACATTTAGGGGCATCGTGTTGAATTCTAATCAGAGGGACGGTACCTGACTTTGCACTGCACTTAGCATTGCTGGCCCGATCCGTTCACGAACAAGTCTCCCGCTTAAGAGGCTGACGATGACATCAATCTGTAATTTTAGGGGGAAATGGTCATTTGGGAGAACGGTTGATTAGCATTACACTTCTTGGCTAGAGAGCTTAGGATCAGATCCACAACAAAGCCATGATCCGTAAGCCAACGGATATCTGCGAAATTCAATACATCTACTTTCCTAGAAACACAGACGTGATAACAACATTCCGGCCCCATTGATCAATTAAAGGCGCGGCGCTAACTCACCAGGTAGAGGACACACTCGATCCCCGATTCATCTGAATGCCAGAGGACGAGGGACGACTCGAAGACTTCAATCGAGAAGACCGCCCCTGAAATCGCTCCGACAGCAGCCCCACGAACGAACCCGCTCTCGGTCTCCTGGCCTATCAGAGCCCCAGTCATGGCTCCTAACAGAGTACCAACTGCAGAACCAAAAGATGCCTACAAATTAAACACTCGAACAGAGGACTCCTCTCAGTAAGAAAGTCTCAAAATCTCATCTTGCGGAAAGATCACGCCATTCAGGCATGTCCCGGAACAGTTCTTGGAACATCGAGTCATCAAGATCATGAGCAAAAAAAATCTACACAACCCTAACACGTTACGCGTCATTTACCAAGAAATTCCCACCCCCGCGCACCGACGTGGATTCAGAAGCGGCATTGAGGATCCCGAACCCAATGAAACCAAAACCCGAGCAATCACCATCCGACAGCATCCCCGGAACCCGCACGAAACGCACGCGAAGATCACGGCAAGAAAGGGGGAACAAGAAACGAACCCAGAGCGAAGAAGAAGGTGAAGATGGCGGAGAAGACGTTGCCCACGACGGCGGAGACGGCGGCGCCGGACATTCGCCGGACCCTCTCGAGGGAGCCGCCGATCACGGACGCGAGAGGCGCGCGGAACCCAGAAGGACACGGGCAGAACTCCATCGCCTCGCCCCGACCTTCCGTCTGCCAAGATTCTCACTTTCTTCCTTCTTGTAGAGAGAGGGAGGGAGAGATTGAAAAGCCTGAATCAAATTACGAGATTACAGGAGAGACCCGTGAATATATATATATACACAAATATATATATATAAATATAAATATAAATATAAATATATATATATATATATATATATATATATATATATATATATATATATAAAGGTGGAGGCTAAGGCTAAAGCTTAGTACTTAAGGGAAAATCAAAAGCGACCGCATCGACCTACTCGCATTTATGACCCGTTGCTCCTGTTTCTCTTCTCTTTCTCTTCTTCCCCTTGATCTTGCTCAGGCTAACCTCTCTCTCTTCTTCCTCTCTCTATCTCTCCAGTCCCTCTCTACACGTTTTCTTGGAAGGGAAGGTGTGATCTGGTCTTCGTTCTCGTTTTCAAATTTGCGTAACGTTCGCCGTCAAAGGCACGGGAGACGAGGAGAGAGAGAGAGAGAGATGGATGGGAAGCTTCTGTTTGACGGCCTCCGACGTGGAGTTCCGACCATTACTCCCTCCCTCTGTCCCTCTCTGCCACGAAAATATCTTCTGCGGAGCTGCTCAGCGAGCGGGCCGCAACCCGATCCGAGCGTAACATTGTAATAACAAATTTAAAATAAAAAAATAAAAAAGTTTATATATATATTTGATGACCTAGGAACTCTGTACAGCCAAATAGCCGGCCGAGACAGACTTGGAGTGACGCTAACGGATGACCCACCACCTCGGCATCACACTTAAGATCTCAAGTGCTTACGCTAGGTTTCGAATCCTTCCGTCCTGGGCAGACTTCATGAAAACTCTTATTCAGCGCAGCCACCATGAGCGATGGTAGTAGAAAATTAATATTTGACGAATGTATCCTGAATTAAAATCTCAAACCGTTACATTTGAGATAAGTTTACCTAGGAATCTCGAATCATACCATTTGTACTTACTTCAACAAATGAAGTATTTCAAATATCGTACAGTACCTAATAAGTTATTGGGTGTTCTTTTAATAGTTTCAGTACTTGCGGGATTATTAATAGTGGCAAATTTTCCGCAGTGGGCGAAAGCCTGACGGAGCAATGCCGCGTGGAGGTAGAAGGTCCACGGGTCGTGAACTTCTTTTCACATTATCTGAATCTGAGATCAATCCTGAGCCTGAGGGATCATTCCTTTTTCTGAGATACGAAATAGGGAATTTCAATTATTGAGTTGAGTGATACGTGATAGTTAATGGACATATCAGTTTAAGGTTTTACCCTCCGCTAGTTTCCGTTAAACTTTATAATAAAATTGTTGAGTTAAATGACACGTGACAGTTAACGAGTGTACCAATTTGAGAGTTTTACTCTCCGTTTCTCATGGGTGTATCAACTTTTGGTTTTTTTCTAGTATTTATCCAATTTAACATAAACCAACGGAATGTAGATTTGTCGTAAGTATACTAGTTTAAGATTTTCAACAATAAAAAAACTCATTTATAATAATTTATTATAAGTGTACCTGTTTAAAGTTTTTGCTAGTCAAAAAATTAATTTGTGGTAAATTTATCATATATATATATATAAATTTATGATTTTTCATGATATTAATTTAAAATAAATAAATATATATATATGTAGAAAAAACGAAAATCAGAAATATTCTTTGGGCTGCTGCGGAGAGTGAATTTATATGGCTCGCTGCGGTTGGGCCCATGTTCCTGAAAATTGGTTGCAATGATTCAATTGATATAGCCGAAAAAGGGTCATCTAGCTTTGATGTACGAACCAATTTATTATTTGCTATTTCCAGTATTGGGTCAGGTGAAGAGTAGATGAAACGTCCCATTGGATTAATTTTCAAAAAAAAAAAAGAAAAAAAAAAGAAATTTTGTTTTTGAGATTCACATATACTCCGAATGTAATTCTTAGAATAAGAGAAAAAGGCACACGGATAAATGTCATGTAGCGTTAGAATTTATTAGAGGATGAGGTGATGGAATTCAAATTTTTTGACATGACCTCAAGCTTTTTTACAATGTTGTTAGGAAAACGGTCCTGTAGTCATGTCTAGCATACCGTTCAAGAAAAGCCCATTTGTAAACACTAAGTGCGTTTGTTTGTGTTTTTTAAAATCTTAGGAACGAGAAACAAAAAAAAGTGTTTACTGTTCCTAACAGTTTTTGAACAAATATGAGCGTTTGGTAAACTTGTTCCTAAAATAAAAAAAAACAAATATGTTTGGTAAATTATGTTCTTTTTTATTTCTTTTAATTTTTAATGTTTTTTTTCTTTCTTTTTTTTTTTTGCTTTGGCCGGTCGCCGGCCTCGGCCATGGCCGGGGCGACCGGCGACGAGGGCCGGCGGCCTCGCCCAACCACCGGCGAGGCTCGCCGCCCGGGCGAGGCCGAGCCTCGCCGTGGTTGGGCGAGGCTCGGCCTCGCCTTGGGCTGGGCGAGCTCGGGCTCGCGAGCCTCGCGGTCGGCCGGGGCGAGCTCGGCCTCGCCGGATCTGGGCGAGGCCGCCGACCCTCGTCGGCCATGGCCGAGGCCGGTGACCGGCCAAAGCAAGAAGAAGAAGAAGAAAAGAAGAAAAAAAAAAGAAAAGAGAAGAGAAGAGAGAGAAAACACTCCGTTTTTGCTTTGTTTTTTGTTAGAAACAAAACAACTTTTTTTGTTTCTTGTTTACATTGTTTTTTTTAGAACAAAAGCACGATTTGGAACAAAAACGCACACAAACGCGTTTACTTTCTTTTTTTGTTCCCGAAACAAAAAAACAAAAAAACTGTTTCGAACGAAAAAAAACAAACAAACAAAGCAGGGCCTAAGTATTTTTGGTTTTCCTATCAAAATTCGAAATGTTTTCTGAAAATCATCAAAAAGATCGTATACAGATTTACGTGCAAATACTTATGTCTTGTGAAAATTTCGAGTATTTCAATTAAATCAAAGTACCTCTAATGAGTCAAAAAATAAAATAGTAAAAGTCAATCTAAACTCGTCCTTGTGTTTGGTTATACAATGCATTCACCTATACCTAAAAAAGATGGCCAAACAAAGGGTTTCCAGAAGTTGGTCTGAAATTTGGCATGCTGATATAATGCCTAGTCAGATCCCACATTATGTCGCTGTAACAGGCGGATATATGTCGGCCATTGAAGCATCTTATAAAAGTTTGCATTGTCTTTTCGTCCGAAATCATGGAATTTAAATTGCCTGAGAAACCGAATTAAAAATCAAAATGCGTAGGGGGGGTTAGCGGGGCACCATCAACCATGTGCAAATCAGGAGAAGAAAAAAATTAAGTCGAACACGCCTTTGTTTATGTGCATGTTGCGTCCAAGCAAGGCACCATATTCGTAATCAAACATAATTTGTTTGGTGTCATAATCCATGCAAAATCACATAAATTAACTCGTTTAATTATAAGTTTACGAGTCAAAGT
This sequence comes from Eucalyptus sp. ANBG9806169, assembly GCA_014182395.1. NCBI lineage: Eukaryota > Viridiplantae > Streptophyta > Magnoliopsida > Myrtales > Myrtaceae > Eucalyptus > Eucalyptus sp. ANBG9806169. Next base: position 27,500,698 of record CM024581.1, on the reverse strand, counting down.
GGTTGAAGAGATCGAGCACCCCATCTTTCCATAAACGTCGCAACTCGCTTTCAATGATAATGAAGATGATCAGAGGGAAATTGAGGAAACCCACCCTTGGTTAGTTTTGCATCTTTACCACTTCCCCTCTTCCTAATTTTAGAAAGTACTACTTTGTATCTGACAAACACATGCAAAAAAGATAAAATTGCCATTCCTATCAACCTCTTGAAGATTCAACGATTACACAAAGACCCTAAGATCCAAAATAGTACTGTCGATAAGTGTAACTGCTCTCTCTCTCTCGTCTCTATCTCCCTTGCCAACTTCTACCCTCTATGCCCCCAGCCATCCTCTCTCTCTCTCTCTCTAATATGAGGTTGTGCAAAGGGACAGGATTGAGGATTGGATTATTTTATCAGGCATGGGTATTTTGGGTCACAATGAAAATCTTGTAAGTGGAAGCAAATATAAATTGATGTGAAGATGTGATTTGGTGTTTGATAACAAAATTTTACACTCGTGCTCCTAGAAAAAGAAGAGAGGAACTAGAACCAGAATAAAAGTGAGGAGGGTTTTCAGACTCTCTCTAATAGTGTTGACAATTGTTATTCGTCGAGGGCCATCAGCAGATCTAAGGATTGAAGTTCCTACAACTTTGGTTTTTTCTCTTCTGTATTCTTCTTTCACTCGATTTTCGAAAATTATAAAGATCCCAATTGAGGCTTTCAAACAGATTGGTAGGTTTAGTGCACTACATCATTTGAATATGGGATTTCCATGACCCTAATATTCATAGTCTCGATCCACCTAATATATGATTTATGTCTTTCTTGTGGTACTTAAAACATCGCATTAGAGTCAACTTTCACATCCTTTGGGATGATGGGTGACCTATATTATTCCAATCCAATTTGCACATAAGAAGGAATGCTATGACGTCATTTCACATTCCCAGGTAGTGAATTTCCTTCCAACAAATGGCTATTTTATAAAACCCTCGGAATCAGCGTGATTCTACTATAATTTTCCCGTTCTAAGAGGTAATATCTCCTATGACCAAATCAAAGGGCAAGGTCTGGCTGAGTAGACAGCTTTAATTACAATATAAAATAGACAAAAAATTCTTGAAAATCGAGACAAGATATCATGATGACCCAAGTTTGTCTCCTGTCTTCTCTCCAAAGCGCTAGAAGCCGAAGGCAAATCTCTTGCCATGCCGATCAAAGATTTGCTTTGATCTTCTCTCACACTCAACTAATTTTTGCTTTCATGATCTGACATTTAATTTTCTCTAATTTTATTCTCCTTTCTGGCTCAAAAGATTTTCTTTGATCTCTCTCCGGTCCAATTTTCTCCTCCTTTCTGGCTAGTTCTCGACCTATCGGGAGATCTAAAATTATCACACTCAACTGAATTTTTGCTTCCATGATCTGACGCATTTAATAATCATTTTATTTTTAAAAATATTTTTTTATTTTATTCAAAAAGGCAAATATTTTTTTTGATCTTATTTTCTTCTTGAAAATAATTTCTTCAACCACCGAACAAAATAATACGTTTGGTAACTATACAAAATTTATATTCTCGAATTTTTGATTCCATGAAATGTGTTTGGTTTAAAATAGAAATTTTTGGTATTTTAAAAATTATTTTTTTTTTATTTCTCTTAATTTTTTAATAATTTTACTCTATTTTCCTTTTTTTCTTTTTCTTTTTATTTCCCATTTTTTCTTATTCTTCCTCTTGATCACGGACCATCGTAGCAAGGCCGAGTCTTGTCAGTGGCCAGGCGAGGCCGAGACTTGCCGGATTGCCTAGCCACCAGGGAGGCTTGGCCTCACTCAAATCTAGCGAGGCCGAGGCTCGCCGTGACTAGACGAGCCTTCAACGAGCTTGTCGGACCTCGCCCAATCTGTTGCCGGCCATTGTCGGCGGTGGCGGCAACGGCCGACACTGGTCGGTGACCGGCTGTGGAAGGAAGAAGAAGAAAAGGAAGAGAGAATGAGAAAAGAAAGAAAAAAAGATAAAGTTAGGCTTGATTTTTAAAATTGTTTCTAGGAATAAGAAGCAAATTTTTTCTACTTTTGATTTTGTTCCAAATCTATTCCCGAGATTAAAAAAAAATATATTTTTATTTCAAAGAACAAAAATCTTAACAAACGGATTTCCATTCTTTTTTCGTTCCAGAGAAAAAAAAGAAAAAAATAGCCATTCCGGGGATGGTTAACATTCAGGGCCTTAATGTCTACAAACTGAAAGAGTCCTTCGAGATGCGAACAATGTCGTTGGTCAGTATGTCGACCAAGACACGTTTATTAGCTCGAACATTATAAGTTCGCCAGCTGCGGTGGATGGAGACTTCGAGCATTGCTATCATCACTTCCTATAAGCCGCACTATGCAATTAGGTGATAATGTGAGGTAATAAGAGGGGGGAAATTGATGAAACCGGCCTTGTCTAGTTTTGCATCTTCACCACTTTCTCTCTTCTAATTTTCAAAACTACCACTTTGCATCTCACGGAACGTAAGCAAATATCACGTTGCCCTTCCTTTCAAAGGTTCCACACGATGTTTATTAATTCTCTAATCACAAAACCCTAAGCCCCATAACAAGTTTGTGTGTACGGGTGCACACTTGTGCGCGCATATGTCGCGCAACACTTCACACTGTGCTCAAGTCTATTGTAGAACGATCGACGTTATGGGGCATGGATGTTTTTGAGTTACCATGGAGAAAAGCAAATATACATTGATGTGAAAATGTAACCTTGGTGTTTGGTAACATATATAAGTGATGAGGGTGCTCTTAATATTCCTAATATTAATAACAACGATAATGGTGATTATTAATCATCCAAACCCATCAATAAATCTAATATTCGAATTCTTGCATGTTCAATTTTTTTCTCTTTTGTATTCCTCTTTTTTTTCTTCCACTCATTCTTGGAGAATTAGAAAGGACGAGTCATCCTAACAAACTAGTACACTTCGTTTAATGCTGCATGTGTTTATGAGATTTTTCAACGGATCCGAAATGTATAGTCTCAATCCCTCTAATATGCAGTTTATATTTTATTTTATGAAGCTCTCAACGTGGTACGAAAGTCAAATTTCACATCATTCACGATGTTAGTGTCACTTGTACTAACTTCAGTCAAAAAATTGCGCGTAAGAAAAGGGGGTTCTCATTTGTCATTTCACATTGAATACACGATTTTAATGCGGATGGTTAATTTTCTTCTACCTAATGCCTATTTTATAACTTTTCCACATCAATGTTTTCTACCTCGGTTTTCCCCTAGAAAGAGGTAATGTCTCCTAATGACCAAATCAAAGCAAGGGCTGATTTTCAATTCGCACCATGGAATATACAAAATTGCCTGAGGGTGGAGGCAACTTGAAGTTCGATGATTACGTATGGTTCTGTCTTCTCTCCATAGTGCTAGAAGCAGAGACAAATCTCTTGCCATAACAACCAAAAGATTTGCCCTAATCTAGTCCTTTTCATGCGGCTGGTCATTGGCCTTTCGGACAATCTAAAAAAATCCATGGCATTGACTGGTTTTTTTATTTGCCCCATTCTTTTGGTGGGTAAGCTAATATCAATGACCTGAAAAGAGTCAATCAAGTTGAAGATGTGGATGATGGTGTTGCTCAAGAAGTCCACCAAATTGGGTACTTGTCTGTGGATGTCCCTAGCAAATCGTGGAGTAAACAATGAATAACCAAACTTCGGATTTCGACCGCCTTCGTGATAATTCAATTCATTTGAGGGACTAACCGATGCTAATTGATGCACGAAAGAGGTCTCGAGTGTCATTATGCACGCAACATATTCGTTCGTGTTGTGCACCCAATCTTGCACCGTTTGCTGAATGTACGTGAACGGCATTGGGGAACGAAGAGTTGCCAAAGCAAAGCAAAAGAAACTGTCTAGACTCAAGTGGCACTGTGCCCGGGTTTTGTCCTGCTCTCTCGATTTTGGCGTCTCGACAAATCTCGTCCAAAGAATCCCGAATTTTCATGACTGTATTTATCACGTGATTAAGAGTTCTATATTTGAATGGGCAAGAGGCTGATGGAGGATAGAGACAAAATATTTGCATAAATGAGTATACAAAGTTTGCGCGGCCATTGTATCATTTTGCTATTATGAAGTTTTCTAGACTACCATCACGAATAGGTTGGGCTTCAGGCCAAACGTTAATATAGGGAAACGCAAAATGGTGGGGGAGATGGCTCCGTTTGGTTCGACTTTCCCAAGAATCCCATTGGGAAAAAAAAATTGTTTGGCAAAACTTTTGAAAGCTCATTTGCCAAATGTGGACATTCAAAATGCTAAAAGCTGAATGTTGGGGTGGAGGAGCTTTGGGTATTGGGCATTTTGGAAATATAACCGTCACTGTTCATCTTCTCTTCCCCTTCGTCTTCTTCTTCCCCGTCCCTCTTCTTCCCCATTCATCTTCTTCTTCCCCGCCCATCGGGCTTCTCTGGTAGCCGCCACCGCCGCCCGAGGGCCGCGCGTCCTCGATGACCACCGCTTGGGGGTGGCGAGACCTGCGACCCAGGCGGCGTCGCCTGGGTCACGTGAACCTCAGGCGGCGTCGCCTGGGTCACGTGAACCTCAGGTGGCGTCGCTTGGCGCGCGTGGACCCCAAGCAACGTCGCCTAGGTCTGCGCGATCTCAGGCAGCCAGATTTGGCGGTCCAAACGACCAGATCTAGCCTCTACGACCTCAGGCGACCGGATCTGGCCACTACTGCGACCTCAGGCGGCCAGATCTGCCCCTAGCTATTCGGCGGCTGGCCAGCTAACCGCCGGCCGCCGGAGTTGATTTCAGATTTAACAAATAAAAAAATACAAGCAAAAGCCCATTACAAATGTTAGTTTTGCCAAATGGTGTTTACACTAAAGTTACATTTCAAAGCTATTTGAGACTATAATTTCCCAAATAGTGTAACATTTCGGAAAACTCCTTTACCTCAAAAGTATTTGCATTCTCCCAATGGCATTTCTCCAAAGCCGAACCAAACGGGCCCATAGAGGAACATAAATATTCGAATTCAAGACCTTTTATTTTGATTATGTGTGAAATTTTGGGTTGATGATATTATGGATAGTAGTGCAGTCTAATACCTTTTCAAAATATTGTACGTTTGAAATATTGTGCTGTACAATTTTATAATGCTTCATCGTAATTAATTTCGAAATGCCATAAAAAAGTGATTTTTCTTTCGATTTTACGGCATTCCGTCATTATCAAGTTTGGAGAGTCATCAATACGCAGTCCACTAGTATTGCTCGCTTGTTTGATGGCTAACGTATGGCGACTTTGAGAGGTGAATCGAGAAGAATGAGAGAGATACGGATCCGTATACCGTACACGACAGCCGGTGAAGGTAGAATCCGGTTGGACGGCCCATTCGCTTGCCAAATTACTGTTGCCGGCCTACGTAGGAATGATCAAACCCGTCCCATTCAATCGTTAAATGGACCTCAAAATCCGAACCGAATGATGAAACGAGCCCAGGCCCTTTTTGGACAATTCACAGCATCAAGCCCAGGCCCATGATTGTGCGCTCTCAACCAGATTTCGCCATTCCCTTTATGATGTTCTTAAGATATGGTAATAATAAATTGAGGGTTCGTTTATTTCACAAAAAAATGAATAATTTGGAAAATATTATTTTAAAAATAATCGCTTATATTTCTTGAAATAATTAGTTGATGAAAAATGTTTTCATTATTATTAATAATTTATGTCTCAACATTTTCATGGACAATGGATATATTTTTTGTTCATCTATTGATATGGACATATAAATGATCATATTCAGGAAAATATTTTTTAAATTATCGATTTTCTATGGAACAAACAAAGCCCGAGTCTTTATAGATTTTGCTTTTAGCACCCATGGGCTATATTAATAATCATTTATGTGGTTTGAGATATGGATAAGTATATATATTGTCATCATTTTAATCGAGTCTCTCTATTCGTAATTTGTCTAATCAAATCCTAATGAAGTCCCTCTAGCACAAACCGGCCAAATCCAGCTATTATGGCAAATCGAACACGACCTTCAATAAATAATAATTTCTTTTCAGGACACGATTTTTCCACTATCTCTTTTGACTTATTCACTCCCTAAAACGGTGTTTTGCCTATATTATCCTTCACGGTCTCGCTTTTTAGCACATTATATGCACGGGTAATAATTAATGTCGAATGTGGGACCCAATTTCTCTCGTTTTTACTTTGTCCTTCTTTCTTTTTTCTTCTCTCTATTACCTATTCGACCGGGAGGTCCTAGGCGTGAGGTGTGGTATTATGATGCGCGAGCTGAAAAGGAAGGAGCTGGTGATGGTTAACACGGAAGCTTTTCACAGGATGGACAGGAAGGCGAACGCATGCGATGAGGTCATGGTGGTGGCGATGCATGAGAGGCGCAGGCGCAGGCGCAGGCGCGAGCTCCACTTGCCGGAGCGCGACGTTACGGGGTCAACGGCCGTCGTGGCCACCGTCACCCACGACAGAACCCTATTGCTAATCATGGATCAAGGGTGGAGTGGAGGACATAGGTGGAAAGGGCAGCGAGGAAAAAGGAGGATCATGAACAGGTAAAGAGAGAGAATAGAGAGAATAGAGAGATACAAAAGAAAGGGAAAGAAGATCCGAGTAAAAGGAGTGGGATGCAATATGGGCCCCGGATTTGACTTTTAATAATCGCCATTGGCTATGTTGCACCAAAACGTAGGACCCATAAAAGATGGTGTCGTCAAAATACTATGGTTTTTTTTTTTTTTTTTTTTTTGGGGGGTATATACTAAAAGACCACTTTCATTATAGTACTTCTTTTGTTTAGTGCTTCGATGAAGGGGGGTCAAGTGTCGTCCGAATCTTCCAATTCATCAAAGTTTTCATATCTTAAACCATATGGTAGTTGGGATTGCATGACGAGTGCCCACTGCCCACGTTGAGGTGGTCTAAAAGAGAATCTTAGGTATAAAGTTATTTTTGCATAATCATTTCTTTTGATGCATGATTTTGAGTGGGTTTATTTTGCAAATAAATAAATGATTTTAAAATATTTTATTAAAAATGATTGTTTGTATTGATTATAAAAATAAGTGGACAAATTTTTTTTTTTTTGTAATTTACGAAAATGATTAGACATAAATTATTACCACAATGAGATTTTTTTTTTTTTATCAATTAATTGTTTCAAATGATATAGAAGATTATTTTGAAGAATTTTTTTAAATCACTTATTCTCTACAAAAATAGATAGATCCTTGATTTGAGTCCATTGGACCTGGATGTCGGCAGTAATCGATGTCCAACAGTCGGAATCTAATAAAGCAGATAGCAAGTAACATATTCTAAGATCAAGGGACTCACCCGTTTCATCCTTTTTATTTTTGCTTAAAAAGGTCTCAAATTTGATGTGCAATCAAATCATAAAACGTTTTTTTTTTTTTTTTATGGGATGCCATTTAGTCCTTCTAGCAAGTTCGTCATCAAATTCGCTGATATGAGACGCCAGAGTATAGCATATCATCTTTTCTTTTAATTTGCTTTGCAGATGCGGCGCCACAGTAAAATAAAATAAAAAATTTAAGGACAAACAAAGAACGAATAAAACATTGAAGAAAAACTAAACAAACCATAACTAAAAACGAAAAATTAAGCAAGAGAAAGAGCCACTGTCTCAAGGATAGGCATGAGGCCACCCCTACCTTGTCGGGGGGAAATTCAAACGCCACCACCGCCTTGTGTTCCCTGTGCGTGGCGAGGCGACACATTAGTCGGTGTAAAGACAAAATTAGCCTTAGTCCAAGCTGGGAGCATGAATTATTGATCATGCCTTGTGGAATTTATAGGGTTGAGCATGCTCCGACGTCCAGAAGTCAGTCAATACAGGACAAAGCGAAGACGAACGCACGCAAAACAATCATTCCACAATGTTCTTTTTCTTACGAAGCGTTCCAAGCTTGTCTCCCCTATAAGAGCTTGACTTGCGACTATCGAGTCAGAATATTACAATTGCAACGTTCCGCATTGGTTGAGAAACAAGGATTATGAACTAATCTATCCCTCGAAGGGACAGAAGACTCTATTTTTAATGACTGAACTGTTGACGTGTTTTCAATTTCAATAGAAACGTAGAGTATATAATACTGACCTAAGTTATAATAAGTTTTCAATAAAATAATGAATATAAATATATTTTAAACGATATATATGTTTATATCTGTTGTGAGTACATATACCATCATGCCCCCTTCCCCATCTTTCGCCCCGAGTGGTCAAATCCTCTCTCTCGGCTATTTTTTCGTAAGGAAAATTTGGGTTGCTTTCCTGTTTTTCTCACAACTTCCGTTTTCCAATTTTTCCAATTTTTCGTTTTTGGTTATCTTTACACTTTTCTTGATGTAGCGTCACATCAGTGCCATCTATATCAAAAACATAATAAGAAAAATTCACATCATCAACTTCACCCATGACTTTAGTAGAATGATTAGAGTGCACAAATAAAAAAAATACAAGAATTTGATCACACAGATTTACGTTTTGAAAACTTGATTACACAACGACTCGATGCTAAGAGTTATCAATGCAACCTTTCCTAGTAGCTATTATGATCGTATAGCAACCAATGGAGTGGAAAGGCAAATACTGAAGGAAGAATAATAGCTATAGTAATATTCGACATGATAGCCATTGTAGATTTTGTGCGATAAGAATATTACGAACTACGAAACTATAATAAGATAAATTGTACTTCGATCAACATATAGTGCCATACCACCTTCATCCCACCTTTCGCATGGGATTCCTGAATTCGATTTTATTTCTATTACCTCTGACCTTATCCTATCTCGGAAAAGAATTAAATACCGGAGAACACGAGATGCATCTCGCATCATCCTTACCATTATCCCGGTAACCAAACACGGCTTTAGGAGGCACGATTCCCCTCTTCCCTCTTCCTTTTTTTGTTTTGGGGAAAAGAGGGCAAAAAAGATTAAACAATAATAAATTAATAATCCAAACTCGGCATTGGGAAGAAGAACCTTAAAACACGTGACCTCGACCTGGGACCCGGCTGTCGTCATCATCACCGTCTCTCCCCGATTTTCTCGAAAACGATCGCGACAAAAGAAGTACCCCCCGCAAAAACGTTCATTGCATCTTCCCCATGTCCAGCCAACTACCCCCCTCCCTTTCTCTCTCTATCTCTGATCCTCTGAAATCTCCCGATATTTAATGAACCCTACCCCCTCCCTCCCTCTCTCTAGTTTCTCTCTCTAGCTTCTCTCTCTCTGCGTGATTCAGATCTCTGTCTAATCTCGTCGCCGTGTCTCGCCGCCGGCGGAGCTGTTCCGATCCTCATCCATGGGTAAGCCGCCGCTTTCCGCCGTTTCCCGTTTCCCGTTGATGCGTGCGCTCCGGTGTCGGAAAGCGCGATCGAAACTTTCTCTCTAATCCGATCGTTCGGCGTGTCAGCTTGCGAGAATCCGTTCAAGAGCATTCTGAAGACGCTCGAGAGGCCCGGAGGCGGCGAGTTCGGGACCTACTTCTCTCTCCCGGCCCTCGGCGATTCCCGGATTGGTCAGTGCTTCTCGTTCTTTCCTCTCGTCGTCGTCGTCGTTTTCGTTGTCGTTGTCGTTGTCGTTTCTTTCTTTCGATTCCTTCCGATGTTTTGGATTGGAAATGATGAGTTTGATGGCGCTTCGGAGTGGATTTGGTCGGTGTTTAGCGCGAGTGCGAAGTTCGTTTTCGGTAGTTTTTGAGTTCGATGGTCCTCTGTTCCGGATAAGAGTGGCAGAGTGCCGTACTCTTGTCAGGATTCTAGCGGAATCTACCTGTTCGATTTCAATCTTCGTTGTTTATGCTTCAGATAGGCTGCCGTACTCTATTAGGATTCTTCTGGAGTCGGCCATTCGGAACTGCGACGAGTTCCAGGTCAAGAGCAAGGATGTCGAGAAGATCATCGACTGGGAAAACACTTCTCCTAGACAAGTCGAGATCCCATTTAAGCCGGCTAGAGTGCTGCTGCAGGTACATGGAGCTGCGCATCGTGTGTCATTGATGCTGATTGGGGTTTTGAAGAGTTGCGATGTTTGAAATTTGATGATGTGTCGTCATTTGTATCAGGATTTTACTGGGGTGCCTGCTGTTGTTGATCTTGCTTGCATGCGTGATGCGATGAATAGCCTCGGGGGAGATCCGAATAAAATCAACCCACTGGTGAGCTTTATATGTCGGCATGTTGCTTGTTCCAGCTACTCGTTGGCGGTGAAGGAACTTTATCTGTGTGTGCAAGTAGTTGAACTGTCATTTGTGAACATGTCAATCATCGTGCAGGTTCCAGTGGATCTTGTTATCGACCACTCCGTTCAGGTTGATGTGGCAAGGTCAGAAAATGCTGTCCAGGCTAATATGGAACTTGAGTTTCATCGGAACAAGGAGAGATTTGGCTTTCTCAAGTGGGGTTCAACTGCATTTCATAATATGCTTGTTGTTCCGCCTGGATCGGGGATTGTCCACCAGGTAGTAAAACATATAGTGCATACTCGAGGATAGTCAAATATAAATTGATCATATGTATGACTTTAACATAAGAAGTGGAAAAAACCGTATATACCCCTGGTGGAACTATTACATGCCGTGTCCTATGAGAATATGCAATTTTCTTGCTTTACCAGAATATTGGCCTAAATCATTGAGTTGACAAACTGAGCTGGAATCTATTTGCAGGTTAATCTAGAATATCTTGGCAGAGTGGTCTTCAACACAAACGGCTTGCTTTACCCTGATAGTGTTGTTGGTACTGATTCACATACAACTATGATAGACGGATTAGGAGTTGCTGGTTGGGGAGTTGGAGGAATAGAAGCAGAAGCTGCAATGCTTGGCCAGGTAAGAGAATTCAATATATTATTATTATTATTATTTTACTGTGGATGGCTGATAAAGTAGTGTCATTTGACACTAGTATGTCCTTTTCAAGATGTTCTTAAGTATGAACATACATCCATTAGTTTTTTCAGTAATTTCTTAGCATTTCTGTTTTCATCTCTTATTTTGATGCAGCCGATGAGCATGGTCCTTCCTGGTGTGGTTGGGTTTAAATTAACTGCGAAGCTGAAAGATGGGGTAACGGCAACTGATTTGGTCTTGACTGTAACACAAATGCTGAGGAAGCATGGCGTTGTGGGCAAATTTGTTGAGTTTTATGGTACATCTTCTGATTCCCCTGCATTGTTAATCCTTTCTGTTCAAGATATTCCACAGCCACCGAATCCTTCTTGTTACTGTTGTTTTTAAATGTTGTGTCGCTTTTGCAGGGGAAGGAATGAGTGAACTGTCATTGGCAGATCGTGCCACCATCGCTAACATGTCACCCGAATATGGTGCCACTATGGGCTTTTTCCCTGTTGATCATGTCACTCTGCAGTATCTTAAATTGACAGGCAGAAGTGAGGAAACTGTAAGTAATCACAGAGATTATCGTCATAATTTGTACTGAGTTCTGAGTACTTGCTTGTGTTAACTTGAGCAACTTCCTAGGTTGCCATGATAGAATCCTACTTGCGGGCGAACAAGATGTTTGTGGATTACAATGAGGTGAGTTTTATGAATGTTTTTGACTTTAAGAGTACATCATTATTTCTTGCTAAGAATCTTTGTGTTGGAAGCAGCCCCAAGTGGAGAGAACATACTCCTCTTATCTGGAACTGGATCTTAAGGATGTGGAACCATGTATTTCAGGTCCCAAAAGGTAATCCCCAGTGGATATAATACTGTTGCCATGAAGTAGGTTTAGTTTTCACCCCCCTCACCCTTCTATTGGCTAAGAATCAACGCTTTCCAGGCCACACGATCGAGTCCCACTGAAAGAAATGAAAGCTGATTGGCATGCATGCTTGGATAATAGAGTTGGATTTAAGGTGAGGCTTTCCGGAATCTTGTATGCTCTTTATAAGTGATCATAGGTGTGCATGGTCATCGGGCTCTTTGTTGGTTCCAAAATTTGGGAAGTGAATTGCCCTTCGCATGCAGTGCTTGTACTCTGGTAAATATACTAGAACAAAATAGTTAACTAACTATGTGTTGACTTGTGCTTACTACTGACATTGATTCTACCAGCCTTTTTTTTTGCTTTGTGCTGCTTTAACTTTGCAGAAGTTGATTGATGAGCAACTTTGTTTGTTGAAATCTTAATGCAGGCTCCTCTTACGTACATTGAATTTTTTAACTATGTTGTTGAAGAGTTTAGAAGCCTTTTAGATGGGCAAAATGGCATGCTTCATGGAGTATTATCGATATTGATTTTTTTTCTGTGTCTTTACTTAGGATTTTGACTGATTTTCATCCATGTCTTTGCAGGGTTTTGCTGTGCCAAAGGAATCACAGGGAAAGGTTGCAGAGTTCACATTTCATGGGACTCCAGCTCAGCTTCGGCATGGGGATGTTGTTATAGCAGCTATCACTAGCTGCACAAATACTTCAAATCCTAGTGTAATGCTTGGTGCTGCTTTGGTAGCAAGGAAGGCTTGTGAATTAGGATTGGAGGTTGGCTGACAAAAACTCTTCTTCTGACAAAGTAGAATATATTAGGCAATACGTTTAGATGTTCATATGGATTTTGCTACACCCGTCACCTGATAGTATAGGCTCATGTGTATCTGCATGTACCTCTGCAAAAGTTTACTCGATCTGCTGTCCACTGAATTGATTCTTTGCTCATGTATAATATCTTTAAGCATTATACAGTTGCAGCTGGAATCAATGCAGCATATTTCAAATTTTGAACAGAAAATTTTGATGAGTTGCTACATTTGGTTGTAGATGACTTAGTTTTTTTTTTATCTGAACAAAATAAATCTTGTGTCAGGTAAAACCATGGATTAAGACAAGTCTTGCTCCGGGCTCTGGGGTTGTGACCAAATATTTGCAGAAAAGGTGCCTTTAATTGACCCAAGTATTCTTCCCATGTTAGCAACCATGGATCTTCTTGCTAAGCTAGACGTTTTGTTTTTGCAGTGGCTTGCAGACATATTTGAACCAATTAGGATTCAATATTGTTGGCTATGGGTGCACTACATGCATTGGAAACTCAGGGGATATTGATGAATCAGTAGCATCAGCTATTACTGAAAATGGTAGAGATTAATTCATAATCCTGCATAATATCATCAAGAAAATGTTATAAGCTCACTTAACTGTTGAATTTGCACAATGTCAGATCTTGTAGCTGCAGCTGTATTGTCTGGAAACAGAAATTTTGAAGGACGTGTTCACCCCCTAACTAGGGCTAACTATCTGGCTTCTCCTCCTCTCGTGGTTGCCTATGCTCTTGCTGGCACGGTATGTAACATGCAGTTGTATTTGCAGTTGTTGGTTCTTTATTAGCGATCTACTCCAACCTTGGTATTATCCTCGGAATTCACTTTTCTTTGTGATTGCAAATCTAGTTTTTGGCACATTCCTCATGGGAGACAACCTTTGCAGGTAGATATTGATTTCGAAACCGAACCCATTGGGGAAGGAAAAGATGGAAGAAAAGTATACTTGAGAGACATTTGGCCATCAAATGAAGAAGTGGCAACTGTAAGCCAATAAATCTGCTAGGAGCTTATGGAAATCTTCACTTTGACTATTAATTATAGAGATCGTAATTGGTGATACTGTTTTTTTCTCTCGTATAACCTGTCTTCAGGTTGTCCAATCGAACGTGCTTCCAGATATGTTTATGGCAACATATGAAGCTATCACTAAGGGAAATCCTATGTGGAATCAGTTATCTACACCTTCTAGCACTCTCTATGCTTGGGACCCAACATCAACATACATTCATGACCCACCATATTTCAAGAGCATGACAATGTCTCCTCCTGGCCTACATGGCGTGAAGGATGCCTACTGCTTACTAAACTTTGGGGACAGCATTACGACTGACCATATTTCTCCGGCTGGTAGCATTCACAGGGATAGCCCCGCTGCAAGGTATCTAATGGAACGCGGGGTTGATAGAAGGGAGTTCAACTCTTACGGAAGTCGCCGTGGGAATGATGAGATCATGGCAAGAGGAACCTTTGCTAACATTCGCCTTGTCAACAAGTTTCTTAAAGGAGAAGTTGGACCTAAAACAATCCACATCCCCAGTGGGGAGAAACTATCTGTTTATGATGTTGCCATGGTAATTTTCTTCACTCTGCAGACCCAATACAGACACCGCATCACAAATGACAGTGTCGTGAGTGATGGGGCCTCATTATTCATGGTTGTTGGTTGGATAAGCCATTCTATTTAGATTGGCCCTGAGAATTATGCTACTTACCATGTCTATTGCTAGTTCTTTTCTGCAAATTTTTGTTTAAGTCTGAAAGAAGCTGATTTTTTGTTCGGTCCATTAATGCCAGCTAGATCAGCCTCCTAGCAACATCCTTCTGGGTCATCTCACCGTTAGTTGAGATTCATTTGACAATGTGATATCATCTTAATTGGGAGAACTTTTTAAAGAAAATAAACTGATTTTAACTGTCCGCTTGCTGGTTATTAGCTGAGTATGGGCTTCATCAATGACTCATTATCTGATTACTGGTGCCATTGTGGCTCATACTAGCTTTGTCTCTTGTATGGCAGAGGTACAAGAGTGAGGGGCATGCCACCATTATTTTGGCTGGTGCTGAGTATGGAAGTGGAAGTTCTCGCGATTGGGCTGCCAAGGGTCCAATGCTGTTGGTGAGCATTTTCATGCTTTTTTATTCAATTTTTTGTCCAATTTTTTCCCCTTAGGTTGCGCCCTAAGCTGTAATTCGTATCAGGGCGTGAAAGCTGTCATAGCAAAGAGCTTTGAGCGGATTCACAGAAGCAATTTAGTGGGAATGGGTATCATTCCTCTATGTTTCAAGTCTGGGGAGGATGCAGAAACACTTGGACTGACTGGCCATGAACGCTACACCATTAATCTTCCGAATAGCGTGAGCGAAATAAGGCCTGGTCAGGACATCACGGTGGAGACAGACAATGGCAAGTCATTTGTGTGCACACTACGGTTTGACACAGAGGTAACGATATTGAATTGTCACTTCTCTATATCCTTGGAAGATTCATCATCTTTTCATCTCCTTGCTAAGTTTCGGTGGCTTTCATATGTAGGTTGAGCTGGCCTATTTCGATCATGGGGGCATCCTGCAGTTCGCCATCAGGAACTTGATTGGAGGTAGACATTGAGCGACCAGGCAGGTTCAACAGCCGACTCTTCTCGGTGTTCCTAGCATTTCCATCCCATCCGGTCAACATGGCTCGAGTAAATCTCTATGTCGGAGAGTTCTTCCTCCAGCTGTTATGGGAATAAATTGGGGGAATAAATGGGACGATTTCTGCGTCCTTGGATGATTATCATTCTAACTCTGTGGGCGGCAGATAAATTAACATTGCAAGGTCTGCGATGGCGTTCATGATATGTGGACAAACTATTGTTGGCCTCTCATTTCGTTCAAAAAGCTTTGGGTTCGGTTTTCATCGGACAAATGATTTGGATTTTAGAAATCTGCAAGATTTTTCAACTGTGTCCCGAAATGTGATTAACTCAAGCAGTTTGCTTTCTTCTAGTGTATGATGGTGCCTGGTGGTGTAGAATTTTGCCTAAGAGAGGATCTCTTTCAAAGCTATAAAGACAAACGCATTTGGAGAGAGAGAGAGAGAGAGAGAGAGCATAAAATTCATTATTGAGATGGTGGAGTCCCATATTCACGTGTACTGGGAGTCACGTGTCGGGGTTGTCCGTGTAGAAGTTCCAAATGACAACCTGACCACGTGCCCACTCGTCTTGCTAATAGTCGAGTGGGAAGAAAATGAGATTCGTCGTCTCATTGGTTTGGTTTGGGTCGAAACCGATCAAACCATCACAAGGCCAAATTCACAAAGAGACTTTGTACAATGTGTGGAACGCTTTTTGTAGAGACAATTTCATATAGGAATGGCTATTTGGATGCATGCCGATTCCGGCTCATGCTATCATCAGGTCGTATCTTGGCTAGAACAGCAAATGACTATTTACAACTCATGTGATGATATCAGACTCAGTATATAAAGGGCGGGTGGGGCATGCAAAACGCGCCACCCATAGCTTTCAGAAGTTAATGATAATAGCACTCATAAGCATCCTCATGTTCTAATGCTCATCTGATTCCCAGAAAGAGGGGAATGAAGTGAGGAAGAAAGGAGAGCTGCTGTACTACAGTAGAACTACAAAGACAACACAAAATTGCGAGTAGCGGCATGCTGGTTGCTGACATGAAAGGTGGACATGAGACCCGGAATATGGGGCCTTCACCCGAGAATTCAGACATGTTACAGCAGTAGGAATTTATACGAACTTTTGGACCTGCAAATGAAGGCGGGTGCAAGATGGAGTAATTATAAGCAACAATCGGCACTGATATTTAAAATCTAGGTAATTTCAGGAAGGAAAACCTAGAGACCAATAGTTCAGTTTTACTAGGTGCTACATTTACCGAACTGAAAGTACATCTAAGCAGGAAATCTTCCTTATCTGTAGCATGAACAACATACTAAATGAATGAACTTATCCAGCCAACGGTTACCTAAGCCATTTCTGAACATTCCTAAATGTATAAGGACAACCTCAGCAAACTTTACACCTTCCAGACAGTAAACATATGGGACTCATTCAACCTAGAACTGACAATAACATCAGCTATAACTGACGTAGCCTGATATCTGTCTTCATTAAATAAAGTCACATGTGTAAAATAGTGCAAGAGAGACCAGAAATATTTCATCCATCATGCAATTAACAGATGGTTAGACACTAGCAATGAAATTTCTATTACCTTACTAACCTCCAGGGTGAGACACTTAGAGAAACTATCACTAAATCATATATTGCTAATGATAGCTACTGCAAGGAAACACGACCATGAATCACTTCACATTGAAAATGACAGTTATACTGAACCACAGCATTTGTATCCTAATCATCTGTTCCCAGCAGAAAAAAATTTACCTTCTGCTCAGTATCTCAAACTTTGTACTCATGCACACGCAGCCACTTAGTAGATGACCATTTGTTCCCCTTAATAACAGGGCAACCACCTGACATGAATCAGAATGGCTAAGTGAATGGTGATAGAAACTAGAGAATAAATTCGATAACTCATTTACAAGATCGACATATAATTTTAGTAAAATTGTACAGACTTTGACATGCTATCATATTATGAACTCTAGGCATGACCAAGTACACATAACAGCTGAATAGAGAGCACAACTAACCATGCAAACTGGATTTATCCAGAGAACCATCAGGTTTCATACTCCAAAAAAGAAGTGCATCGCCCATTTTCGGTTTAACGGAAAGTCCTTCTTTACCGCAATCAGAAAGCTCATACCACCAAGGTACTGCACTTATGTTACCCTTGGCTGCAGGGAAAACTGTCTCACCCCCCTCCTCAACATCAGAGCTGTAATATTATGCAGATGGAGAAGTCACAAAAGGAACATAAAGGGACAACCGTACTAATTCAACTATACTCAAAAACTAAAAGGCCATTTTACTCACAGGTACATGAGAACAGTAGCTATTCGTTGACCACCATTCTTGGTGTTGTATTCATCCTGGAAGTAGTCATAGTGAGGTTCATACTTCTGCCCAACTTCATAGTGGAGAATCTGTAGTCCTTCTCCATGCTCTACAATTTGCTAAGTTTGTTAAATACATGAAAATTGTTATCAGCGTTGCTACAAGAATGTGGTTGATGCTTGGGCAAAAAGATTTATCCCTGTAAAAATGGTTGTGAATCCACCAATTGGCAGACATTCCATCAGACAAATTTTGGAACAAACCATAGTTTCGAGATATAATAATTTGATAGCTGCAATCAAAGTATTTCAATACTGATCATCAATACCCCTCATTTGATGTGTATGTTATGATAGTGGTTACACTGCATACCTATGGGTATGAAGGTGAAATCTGATATCCTTTTCTCAATATCCCTAATTATCTTATCACGCCCTCTCGGCAGAAATGTCCCTAAGCTCGTCCGTACCCTGCATAAAATGACATTATGATGGAATACACTATTGACCAGATATTTCATGAAGTAGGATGAAAAAGAGCTCTGTTAAAAGCTCAATGTTTGACTTTAGGAAAATAAATGGTAATTGAACCTGCTATCTTTTTGACCCAAAAAAAAAAAAAAAAAAAAAAAACCTGCTATCTTTAGTCTCGCCAGTAGCCCTATCTACAACAGTTGACTTCTTCATATGGGGCTTGGCAACTTCAATTAGGTATTTGCACTCGTCTTCAGACTGCACAAAAAAGGCTTGGCAATGTTATAGGCTATAAAATCCAAAAGCAGGACCATAACAAATGTGATAATGTCAAAGTAAAATCATATACCCCAGTGCCTTCGACTTATCATATGTTAGGCTAAAGGATGAGGTTTTTAGTTAGAAATTGGTGGTCAAGCCTGATTGAGCAATGTTAAATTATGAGTAGCCCTAATCCAAGAGGTTAGTCAGGTGTTTCATGGACCAGGTTTCACCCACTTCGGCGGGTCTCCTTGTCATTAAAAAGAAAATTATGGTGTAGCAAACATCAACAAGGTCCTCGCCTAATGGTTGAAAAGCCTTAAAGATGACTTATTCAATCTACTACTGAGTCGGGAATTCAGCTTATTCAATTGATTCATTACATCTTGCTGGATTCTGAAGATCTGTCAGCTAGAGGATGTGACCGTGCACCATTTAAATTGCCACCTTGACAGGATATTTCAATCAAGTCCCCTAAATAGCAACCTGCATACCGCAAGTATATCGAATTTCTTTCACTACATGATTCCTTTAATGCCCATGTAATGTTGTAACTACAAAATCTACCAGCGAGGCTGTATTATAACTGATGATGGATACCCATTCAAAGATCAGTGAGAATTGAAGATGACTGAGTAGTAACAAGAATGGCAAATTATATCCCAATGGGCCAATTCTTGAAATCGGCAAATGAAATGCACATCAGAAACGAGGCAGATTATAAAACCGAAGTAATTTATTAAGATCAAAATCCAACAACTGGAAAATAGCATTTCCAATATATTGCAGCATAACTCCTGACCTTACCAAGAAATTATGATATACAAAGGCTCTAGGTTCCCACGAGATCAACTCAACCCACTGCTCACCTCGCTCTCCATCTCTTCCAAGTTCGCTCCTGCATCACCATACAAAAACACCAGTTTTCTCGTCAAAAAATCGTCACTACGCCAATTCAGCAGCAACATTCAGATTGGATAAGTCCGCAGCAAGTCCAATTCCACAACATAACGACCGGCCTTGACTTAGCATCCAATCACATTTTCAGTCAGTCTACACGGGCACGCACGAACAACAAGTCGCTAAACACCTTCTTCATCTATAAGCGAGTCAAGTCAACTCTCAGTCAAACTCGACCAGAACAATGCGAATCTCCCCATCGGCTGCGAAATCGAACCGACGTTTTCAAGCACAGCGACCAAACTACCAGCTAACTCTTCGACTCGGATCAATCCGAAGCCCCAGCATTACCTACCTCTCCACGCTCCTCCTCAAGATCGAGCTCAGATCGTTCGCCTCGGAGGAGGAGGAGCCGCCGCTGCTCGGGAACGAGAACACGCCGAGCGCGAGGAGGATCAGCACGGCGAGGCCGAACATCAGGATCGCGGCGAGGAGCAGCCGCCGCGAGGACGGCGGCCTCCGCTGGGGGAAGCGCGGCTGCCTCGGTTTCGCCATCCGCCGACGACCGCCGACGACCGCCGCGAGGGGGGCGCCGCCGCGGTCAGGCGATCGGAGAAGCGCCGAAGGCGGGAGCGAGATCGAGAGGGACGAAGGAGAAGAAGCAGAGGAGAGGGGAGCTCCGTACGGCGAGGGAGTTGCCGCGTACTTCTCTCGGTTGCGGTGGAAGAATCAGCGAGGTAGAGAGAGAGAGAGAGAGAGAGAGAGAGAAATTACTCCAGCCTCGGTCGCCGTTTTATAGCTCGGATTTGAGTCCGTACAGTTTAACAGTACATCCGATCTGGTGTCTGGCGACATCTTCTGGACCGGACCGGACCGGGCTACAGATGGAATAGACCCGAATTGGATAAAAAGATTTTCCAAAAGAAGAACATAAAGAAGTTGCTTTGGATGAAGTGAGGGAGTTCGGCTTCGTCGGCCACCGTGCAAGGACCACGCCACCACAATCCGTCACTCCTAATCATCGTGCATTCGTCATACATCATCTCCAATTGCTAACCACGGTGCAAGGACCGCCGCCACAACAAACTATCACTCTCGACCATTGTGAAGTCATCATTGTCGTTGAGCGCCGCGCGACAACCGGGAGTAGAGTATATCTACCCGGCCTGGATCACTTCCCTGTACCACGCCCAAGGTATTTCACTGGGGAAGGCTTCGCAGGGATCACCAGTGGGATCCTTTCCTCTGGGCGAACCATGAGGACTGGCGCGGAGAGCCCTTGGGGAGGGTTTTTGACGGATCCCCTCCAGAACCAGCCACTTGGGGACTCTCACCCTAGCCAGGTTCTTCCTGGAGTGGCTAAGCCTTTTAAGGTTTGAATCGGCTACCGTTGATGAATGAGCAAAATTGATGGATTGACTCGAAAAGTCGTCTTTGAAAATAAGAAGGAAAAAAAAGACACAAAAATTTGGGCATTTTAACGTTGGTACGGTAATCACCTGATCTTGTGCTTGCCTAATTTTGCTATAATGCTTCAACATCTGATCTTGTGCTCCACTCATACCTCGGACTATGTGCCGACAATCGGAAGATTTCAGAGGAGGAGGAGGAGCTTCGGCGAAAACAGTAATTGCGCTAGCCTTGA
This sequence comes from Eucalyptus sp. ANBG9806169, assembly GCA_014182395.1. NCBI lineage: Eukaryota > Viridiplantae > Streptophyta > Magnoliopsida > Myrtales > Myrtaceae > Eucalyptus > Eucalyptus sp. ANBG9806169. Next base: position 27,479,815 of record CM024581.1, on the reverse strand, counting down.
CAGTGTGAGATTATATACTACCATAGATTTAGAAAGTATTAAGCAAGTGAGATTTTCAAAAAAATAATCCTATACTTCTACAAGCCAAATAATATATTTGAAAGATTTCTAATCCAACTTTATCCTATCTTATTTCAATCCAAATTCGTAGAATATTTCAAAGACCTCTTTTAGCTAGTCTATTCATCCCAAGCCACTCTCTCTTACTCTTCACCAGAAATTTCATTTGAAAAAGTATCGTTTGTTGTATAACTTACAAAAATGAACTAATAAAAAAGATTTCATCATTCACGTAAATATTAAAGTCATAGATTTGTTGTTGATAACGAAAATATTTTTTATTAGCTAATTATTTTAAGCAACACCGAATAATCATATTTATGAAAATATTTTTAAAATTATTTTTTTTGTGAAATAAATGTAGCTTTTAAAAGGTGATTTATTTGTCTTATCATACTTGCTCTAATATTAGAAATTTATTATGTAAATAATAATAAAATAAGGGTATAAACATTCCCATAATTCTTATCCCTTTTCAACCGGAACCGGAGCATTACTCTTGCAATTGGTTAATGTACATTTATGTTGCATTATGAGTAATTAGAAATTTCTTGTTTCCGATATTTTATCCCAGAGCATTACTCTTGCAATTGGTTAATGTACATTTATGTTGCATTACGAGTAATTAGAAATTTCTCATTTCCGATATTTTATCTTGGAAATTCTCTTTCGGAATTATTTACTACTGTCATATGATATTTCCTTCTTCTTTTTCCCTTGAAATCCTTGTTGGAATATTGAAGGATTCCCCTAAAATTTACAACATACAGATTGTTGTGGGATGAAATAGAATAGAAATCACAAATAGTCTCTCCTTAATTACCAAAATCAAATAGAGAGGAGTCGAGGTTTTGGATTAGAAGATTCGATTTTTTATTAAACAAATAAAATACTAATCACCTCGTTAATACTCCAAAACCCTCTTTCATATATATATGTTTGTATGTATGTAAGTATGTATGTATTAGGTTGAGATAGATTGGATTATATCTTCTTTTTCTTAGTACATTAAATCCAACTAATAATAGATGAATCTTAGAGGGATTCTTGTGCTTGCCTAATTTTGGCGTAATGCTTCAACATCTGATCTTGTGCTTCACTCATATCTCGGACTATGTGCCGCAATTGGAAGATTTCAAAGGAAGAGGAGGAGGAGGAGCTTCGGAGAAAATGGCGATCGCGCTAGTCTTGACCATGCGAAATTATATACTGCCATAGGTTTAGAAAGTATTAAGCAAGTAACATTTTCAAAAATTTTGAATCCTATACTTTTAGGATCTAAAGAATATATTTGAAGGATTTCTAATCCAACCTTATCCTATCTTATTCCAATTCAAATTCGGAGATTATTTAAAAGAGCTCTTTTAACTAGTCTACTCATCCCGAGCCCCCCTCTATTGCTCTTCACCAAAAATTTCATTTGAAAAGGTATTGTTAGTTGTACGGCTTACAAAAATGAATTAATAAAAAAGATTTCATCATTCACGTACATATTAAAGTCATAGAATTATTGTTGAAAATGAAAATATTTTTCATTAGCTAATTATTTTAAGAGATATGGGTGATCGTATTTATGAAAAATTTTCATCATTCATGTAAATATTAAAGTCTTATCATACTCGCTCTATTAGAAAGTTATTGTGTAAATAATAACAATAATAAAGGGTAGAAACATTCCCATCTTATCCCTTTTCGACCAACGCATGACTCTTGCAATTGGTTAATGTGCATTTATGTTGCATTATGAGTAATTAGAAATTTCTCGCTTCCGATATTCTATCTTGTAAATACTCTTTTGGAATTATTTACTGATGTCATATGATATTTCCTTCTTCTTTTTTTCCTTGAAATCCTTGTTGGAATATTTAAGGATGCCCCTACAATTTACAGATTGTTGTAGGATGAAATAAAACAGAAAATGATAAATAGTCTCTCCTTAATTGCCAAAATCAAATAGAGAGGAGTCGAGGTTTTGGATTAGAAGATTTGATTTTCTATTAAACATATAAAATACTAACACCTCGTTAATGCTCCAAAACCCTCTTTCATATATATATTTTAGGGAAAATCTCAAATAAAGACCCAAAGTGTATCTATTTTCTCAAATGAGGACTCGAAATGGCCGTTGTTCCAAATAAGGACCTGAAATGGCTAACAAGTCTCAAATAAGGACTTGAACTTGCCGGCCGGCCAAAATGTTCACTAGTCGGCGAGAGTGTGACATTTCCGATGGCCAGAATATGGGCAATTTTGTCCAAAAAAAATATAGATAGAAATTAACAAACCATAAAAACCACCCCCAAACTCTTCACATTCTTTTGACCTAAAAAAAAAAACTTTTCATGTTCTCACGTTTTTTCTTCTTCTGCTCTTCATCTTCTCTGTTCTTTGTCCTCTCTTGCTTGGAGCACGAAATTTTTCTATTAATGGAATACGAATTAAAACACAACAAGAAACCCCTACATTCGTTTCTTCACATCTTCTTCTTTTATTTTCTGTCTTCGTTTCTTTCTAACAAAGAAGACAAATTTTGAGTAAAGCCACCTTTTCGTTATTGAGACACTCGTGTGTAACACGAGTCTTCATTATCTTTTCCTAGGTTCGCCATACACTTTGATTCACACTCCCGTTTAACCGAGGTCAGTTTCGTTCAAATTGAGAGAGAGAGGGGGGGAGGGAGGTAGGGAGGGCACGTACCTTTGGAACTCAAGGAGACAGGGATCTTCTTCCATCAACATAGAATTTGGGTTCTCCAAACGAGAGGGGACAGAGAACATAACAGATGAAGAGCAGAAGAAGAAGAACGTGAAGAGTTTGGGGGTTTTGTTTTTAGGGTTTGTTAATTTCTATTTATAATTTTTTGGGACAAAATTGCCCATATTCCGCCACTTTGAAAATGTCACACGCTCGTCGGCCGGTGAACATTTTGGTCGGCCAGCAGGTTCAAGTCCTTATTTGAGATTTGTTAGCCACTTCGAGTTCTTATTTGGAACAACGGTCACTTCGAGTTCTTATTTGAGAAAGTAGGCTCACTTTTGATCATTATTTGAGATTTTCCCTATATTTTATACATTCAATCCAACTAACAATAGATGAATCTTGAAGGGATTCTTGCAAACAATGTGGATGGTAATATTTTAAATCTAGATGGCAATTATAACAACAACAACAATTATACAAACAAAAGAAAAATAATAAAAAGGGCAAATAATGTAAATTGTTAGTGGGTACATTAATGATCAGAAATTTTTTTTATCCCATCAAATGAATGTCTATAAATTTTAAATCTAAATAATCAGAATTATAGGGCAATCGAGGGTAAATATTCTATGATCAATTTATAACACGTAATGTATTATGATCACCGGCCGAAAAAGGTTTCTATGACCGTTCTAATCTGTAAAGATCAGAGGTTAAATGTTCGTCCAATTAAAGAAGTAATGAATTATAAAGGAACCGTCTTTAATTGGATTAACATTATAATTAATTATATTAATTACTTCTTTAATTGGAGGAACATTTCAAAAGTTGGTAACGCAATTAAAGGAAGGGGTTTCCATAGGGTGCTTCGGTAGTGGACTCGCTGTTCGCGCCGGCGCCTCCCAAATGACGCCACGTGTCTTATCCTTTTCTCCAACTAAAGTCGATTCCATTCCCGCCGCCTTTTGCCACTGTTGTATTTATTTTAAGATAAATATACTAAATTTTTAAAATTCATCACCAAAGTTCAATTAAGTTATTAAAAAATATTATCATAAAAATGCCGTTGAGTCCCATCAAATCATAAAATTTATTAGGGATGTAGGAACTCTTAACTTAAATAAAGGTAGTATACTTGCTTACTTGTTAGAGTAAGGAACATCAAGAGAAAGCGGAAGTTTGTAAATCTTGAGGGCAAGAAAGCCATCACCCACCGAAGCCATAGGACGGCTAGCAGCCTCAATAGCTATTAACTCCCTACCACGCATACCCTCGCTAGGAAAGAGATTCCATCAGCTCTTCTCTTGTCTTACCTCCACATACGATCCCTTTTCTTTGTTGCCTTAGTATGGCTATGTCATCCGCGAACCGAAAAATTCGATTTTTTCGATTCGGTTCAATTTTTAATTCGATTTTCATTAAAAATTAATATTTTTTTATTAGTTCGATTTTTATCGATTAATCGAACCGAATCACAAATCAATAAAATCAAACCATTAAAAAATCAATTTTATTCTCTCCCAACTCCCGTCTCCTCTTGCTCAATTTCACGCGCCTCCCTCCATGGTGGCCCAGCTCGAGAGCCCCCAACCCCCGCCCCAGCAGCAGCAGCAGCAGCAGCCGCCGCAGCTCTACTTCATCCTTTCGAATGATCGTGTGGGGAAGACGAAGTCGCTGATGTGCGCCCTCGGCCTCATCTCCCGCAACCTCCCCTACCCCCGACCTGCTGAACGCCGTCTCCTCCATCTGCGACGACGACACGGCGGGCGGCGGGCGGCGGCGACGGGCGGCGGCGACGGGGACGGGGACGGGGAGGACGGCGCGGGAGGCGGATCCGAGGAGATTCCGGTGGCGGTCGAGAAGGGTCCGGTGAGGGTTTTTTCCTCTCGCTCGTTGATCCTTTTGGGGGTTTTTGATGATGCGAAGCGGTTCGCGATGGGGATTCTGCGGCGTTTCGCTCTTGGAGATCGAGGGCCCCACCGTCGAGCGGGACCTCTCTGCTGTGGCCAACGAGACCCGCCAGGTGCTCGAGGATTTGAAGAAGACCCTCTACAGCTCCAACAAGGCGGTCGCCGCTCTGGGGTCTCGCCCAGCTCGCCCTCGGCGCTTGGATCTCCTACCTCACCCGCTCCTCCCCCATCTTCGAGGCCTCCCTCCTCGGCTGCGTCGCCTTCGGCTTCCCCTTCTCCCTCGCCTTCCTGCTCCGCCAGTGCGTCAAGCCCATCTACTTCTTCTTCAAGATGGAGCAGCTCGGCCGCCTCCAGATCCTCACCCTCTCGCTCCAGGCTGCCAAGAGCTTGAACGTCTTCGAGATGGAGCAGCACGCGATTCATGGGTTTTTACCAATTGGCTGGTCCTTCCCTCTTACATAATTTTGTGAGGAGTAAGAGATCGTGGAATGCCCCTGTTGTTGATTTCGGCGACCGGGCTGGGGGATTTTTGGGAATTTTCAAAAAAAAAAAAAAAACCAAAACCAAAAACTAAAAACCAAAAAATCAAATCGAACCGTTGACACCCCTAAAATTTGTCAAGTTTGTACAATCAGGTGTTTCGATTAACTCCTTCTTACTTGACAAATTGATAATGTTAATAAGTTTTAAAACGTAATTGTACAAAATTGACAAATTTTAGGATTCGATTACATCAACTTAATAAGTTTCTGTATTCGATTGCATTTTTTTTAAATTTTATAATTATATTGCACTTTCATAGCATGTTTAAAATTTGATTGCACTTTTCCAAAATTTTGTAACTTAATTACACTTTCAATACACTTATCCCTTTATTTTTTATTAGAAGTTCATATTGACCGATTGAAAAAATATATAATTTATTTTATATTGACCATTAGATTGGACAAATAATAGAAAAGAATAAGCTGGTATTTTTCACGAATATTTTTCTTTTTATTTTAAATAATTAGCGATCGGTGGTTAACTTATTTGTAATAAATTACCTCACCTAACGGTTTGACAATCTTATTGCCGGATTAGATTAGGTCAAATAAGAGAAGTTGCTTGTCTCCACTAGACAATTTTGTATATTATTACTATTAGTATCATCATCATCATCATCATCATTATTGATAGATAAGACATAGTCAAGGTGGATTTTCTATTTTTATTTTTTATATTTCCCGTTGCTGGTCATGTCGTTTTGGTCAGAGGGTTATGCTTATCTCAAATCAGGGTTTAGCAAGCAGCGTCTCAAATGTTGGACTCTAGCTTCAGGACTAACAGAAGTGCAGCTTTCTCAAGATGCAAGAAAGACATCAGCACGGAGGAACATTCGGCTTCAACATCAACCCCATCGACCCTGAGAACGGCTAAGCCGAGGCGGGATCCTCGATGCCCTTCTTGTGCCGCCTTTTCGGCGTAAATTGCATTCTCGATATGCTGTCGTAGTTGAATTGGGCGGGGGGGGCACTCATGTTAGGCTTCTAAGTTACTGTTCTGCTCTTTTTATTTGCTCTGCGAAAGGTTAAAATCTGCTTAACACGAGCACTTTAGTTCGCGATTCTGGTTCATGGATTAACAGGTGTTCGTCATTCGTGAAGCTTAGCTTTCTTGCCGACTGTGAACAGATGAATTAGTTGGAGATTCGGAGAGCATCGGTACAGTATGAAGCATGCTCGCGCTCCTCATGATGTTGCAAGCCACCAAAGGGAAATTTCTTTCACACTGACAAATGCATGTTTATACAAATGCAGATCGAATCGAAGATAATTTGCAGATGCTATCGACACAATGCAAATCTAAGTAATTGCAGATGCTGGACCTAATCAGCACAATGCAAATCTGCAAGCACTCAACCTGAAGTCGAAACAGCAGACGACTTGAATGAATTCCAAGCGATGAAACCAACCGAACCGAACAACGACACGGATGCTAAAACACTCCGAGCGAAGTAGGGTACAGCGGAATAGGCTTGTACGAGAAACAGTTCGGAGTGTAAGAGGAAGTTCTTCTCGGGTGATCCATCGACTCGAGGGCCGGTTGGTTCAGGTAGGCGTACTTGCTCTTCGTCCACCTGCGGATATGAACACGCAGGACAACGCATCAATAACATCTCATGGCTTTTAGATCCATCGATTCACTCGATTATGCCTACAAGACCATCTTTGCCAACCTTTATTCGCGAAGCAACAAAAGCCAGGTCCTAATGTTCTGAAGCAAAACATGCATATAGGAAGAACCCAAGCCAAACCTTACCAGTCTTTTATGCCGACGCGCACTTCTTTCTCCTCTTCGGCATGGTTCTGCATCTCGTCGGAAGCAGCCATCCCGTTCTCCTTGGCGTCGTCATCGTTTACATCTTTTAAAGACTCTACGAACAGCTTGTAGTCGTCCTCCTGAACGCAACATGTCTCGATGAGTCCTGGATATGAGGAAAACTAACAGATGTTCGAAATTTATGCATTAACATAGAGCCAACTGTATTAGGGGTGTCCATAAAATCGAGGAAGCGCCACACCCTATGCCGCTTCACCAGAACTTTCTGAGTACTCTTCGAAAGGTCTGTAATTTGAACTGCTACAGCAGAAGGAACTAATGAACTGAGCTTTATAGGGTCACAAGGTTACAGCACAACAGGAAGATGGAGACATTTGCATTGGCTCCGTCTTTGCGTGCTCGGATTCCGGCTCGAAGAATTTAATACGTCGAATGTTAGTCTTCGCAAATTCGCGTTTGATCAAACGATCTCGACGAAATTGGTGTGGATGGGTTTTATAACTTCATCCTAAACCGTTTAAGGTCTACCGGCGAAAGGTTATGTAGTGTTTTCTCGCTTCGCACGCCGTCATTCAAGACGCTTCGACCCTATAAAGATGGAGTTACGTTCATTCTATGTAAACCCCCGATCACGTTTGCAGGTGTTGAAATTCGATCTCACCGAGAGCTTTCGCGCCCTGACGCGTGCGGCGGCCTTGATCGCCGCCCAGAGGTGATCTTCCTCCTCGATGCGCTTCTGCCTCCAGAACCTGGCGATCTCCCTGTTCGTCACGCTCGTCTCGGCGGCCGCCCTCCCGGCCCGGAAATCGGGGAGCGGCGGCGGCGGAGGAGGCGGTGCGGCCGCCGCTTCTTTCGCGTACTTCATCCTCCGCGAGCGAACAAAAAGGGACCCTTTCGACGATCGTCCGCAGGGCTTTGCTGTTATCCTGTGTCGCACACCAGGTGCTCGTCGATTTGTATCCGAATCTTGAGGACAGTGCACAGCAGAAATGAGATCATTTTGAAGGCAAGAGAAGGTCGCGATTGCTTCTGTACCGACTCTCCTCCGTCCAGGGCTACCAATCCAACCTAACTTTCAGCACTGACCCGCGACATGAATTCCATCGCCTCCCGCTGTCGAACCAAGAACTTTGTGCTCCTTTTCTTTCCTGGTTTTGCTTCGGTGAAATCCGAGTAGTCTGGTTGCAGAAGTCAACTCTCGAGAAATGGTCATCTTGGCGTGTGGTTTGTCGGGACGAGAGGGGCTGAACGGGTTTGACTGGTAGATGGCAACTTCTTAGTTAGATTCACTGAGCTAACTAACTGGTCCAAAATTAGAGATTTTGGGGAGTTTCCGTGTAGAGAATGATCTTTGAAGTAACGACCAACGGTGCCCCAGATTTTCTCCTTGCCCTTTAGTGTAGGTGGTGTCTTGCTCACTCACACTCGTAAGGATCTCTAGAAAGAAGTTCTGAATTGTATTTTAGTTGATATAAATAAGGGGAGGATATCTACATATAAAAGTAAAGACTCAATTGTAACCGTAGATTTCTCCTCGATCTAATATTAGAGCTTACATCTCCCCATCTACCAATTACTCACATTTATTATAATAGCATATGATTACAATATCGCCCATAGTGATCCGTTAAATCGATAACGAGATAATAAATTTAATTTCACTTGATCTAACGGTAGAGATTACATTTTCCTATCTTCCAATTAGCTGCATTTATTATAATAGCGTACAATTATAGTATCGCCCGTGGTGGTTCGTTAAACCAATAATTAGACGATAAGTTTAGTTTGACGTGTAAAAGTTGCCATGAAATTTAAAAACGAAGTGACTTCCAAGAAACAAGGGTACTGCCGGAGCCTACGATGCTTGTCTTTTCTTTCCTTTGATAAAGATTAATAATCCCTCTTTGAATTGAGTACGGAGATGGAAAGAAGAGAGACCGCACTTTTTATTATGGATGTGCGACCTGAGTAAAGCTCAATATAGCAAGATTAGTTTACAAAGTGGGAAAATTGTCCAAAAAGGTGCTAAATGTACTATATGGAGGCCAATTCAATTTTAAACCTTTTAATTGTGCCGATTTCATTTTAAATTATTTTACAAATTTGGTCATAAACTCTTTTATAGTTTGCTAACGTAGGCCTTCTGACTAAATATCCAAATAATAGGTTTATGATCAAATTGGCAAATTTTCAAAAGTTTAGGACTAAATTGACATAAAATACTTAGAATTAAATTGATAAATTATTAAAAGATTTATAATTAAATTGCTATAATTGAAAAGTTTAGGATTGAATTAACTGTCATGTAATAAATTTAGAATTTTTTTGTACAAAATGCAAGCAAGAGGTTGTCCTGTCGAGCCGATTTGGTGGACCGAGTCTTCAACGTGCTTAGTGCGTCCCTCGCCATTGTATCATCATCATCCTCGATGGCGACTGATCTATTGAAGATGGGCCGGGCCGACCATGACCTTGTTCATATAATAGGCCCATTTGAACGGGCCGAGTCTCACAAAAGCGGGCTCGACCCGCCGCGATCCGACCCGACGGGTCGCTCCCGCGATGCCCCGGATCGGACCTTCTATTCGGAGCCCCATACGACAGCTGGGTCGGCTAGGGCAATGTCGTCCAAGCCAAGTCCGCCTCTTCCTCTATAAATACACCCTCAGCCCCGTCGATCTACTTTCTTCCCCAAATCTCTCTCTCTCTGCGACGAGTCTTCCTCCGAAGGGGAGAGAGCTGAGCACCCCCTCTGCTTCTTCTCCTCCTCCTCCTCCTAACTGCAACCGCCAAAAATTTGAAAAAGGAAAACGAAAAAGATCGAACCGAGAACGAACTGATCGGAGCTCCGATCGGGCACCCGGACTTCCAATTTTTCCCCCCCGTTCGGAGTTCTAGGGGTTCGGGCGCGGCGGCGGAGTTGGATCGGCCATGGATATCCGGTTCCCCTTCTCGCCGGCGGAGGTCGCCAAGGTCCGGCTGGTCCAGTTCGGCATCCTCAGCCCCGACGAGATCGTAATTTCCCTCTCTCCCTCCCTCTCCGACTTCACTCTGCGATTTTCGTTTGTTTTCCGCGGGGGGGGGGAGGAATTGAATCCAATTCAGCTCGGAAGATAGCGCCGTCAGTGACCGACCGAGTGATGATCGAGCTGGTGATTTTGAGGCTGCTATTCTTTTCCCTCGGTGTCGTGTTCGGAAATTGGAGTGGGGACTGCGGTTCTGTGTGCGTAGACCGGGTTTTGTGTGCTCATGTGCTGATTGAGCTGCCGTTGCATTTTTGTTTTGAATCGGAATCACTCCGGAATTATGTGGACTTGTTTTGAGGTTCTGGTATCCGTGGTTACGGCTTTTTAGGGTTTCCGCGTGTGTTCTGATCGTGCTCTGTTGGTTCTGTTTGGTTGCGCAGAGGCAAATGTCTGTGGTGCAGATTGAGCATGGCGAGACGACGGAGAGGGGCAAGCCGAAGATTGCTGGGCTGAGCGATCCTCGTCTCGGCACGATCGATAGGAAACTGAAGTGCGAGACGTGCACGGCGAACATGGCCGAGTGCCCTGGGCACTTTGGGCACCTGGAGCTGGCGAAGCCGATGTTTCATATTGGGTTCATGAAGACCGTGTTGAGTATCATGCGCTGTGTTTGCTTCAATTGCTCCAAATTACTCACGGATGAGGTACTTGGGAGACTTATTAAGCACACACTCTTTTTTACCAAATGCAATTGGTGGAATATCAGGCAATCCGAAACTTGCTTTTATATTCCTGAGATTTGTAGGGATTATACTTGCAAGGGGAAATACTCAATTGCAATTTGTTCGTTTTTCTTTCCCACTTGATCTGTTGTGGAAACTGCTTCTGGACATGGAAATAACTCCATGTATGTAAGAATTAGCTAAGGAGCTGTCTTGTCTTCTGGACCTTTGAACAGGACTTAGCTTTGTTGATGTAGAGCTCTCAGTTTGTTTCTATTGCTGATGGTACGTAATTTTATTTGAAGGCCTAATTGGACTAGGTGACTCTGACATCACAAAATGAGGCGGCAATACATTGTTCCTTTTGAGTGTTAAAATTTGACTCCTTCCCGATATGATCTGGTGCAAAACCGATTCTTGTGAATGTTGAAGTGGTGGTATTGTGGATTTTAACGGGACAGTTTTGAACAAATAAGGGTTGAATGGAGTTATATCTATAAATGAATGTTGCTTTTACACTACTCCCAATGCCAATCTAATGTTGTCTCAAACACGTGAACCTCAAGAAAATACAAGCTTATGTCATGGTAATGGATACTTACCTTTGGACTTCTTGCAGGATGACCACAAGTTCAAACAGGCCCTTCGAATAAGAAATCCTAAAAATAGGCTTAAGAAGATACTAGATGCATGTAAAAATAAATCAAAATGTGATAGTGGAGAAGATTCTGATACGAAAGGTCAAAGCTCAGAAGAGCCGGTGAAAAAGAGTCGTGGGGGCTGTGGTGCACAGCAGCCAAAGCTTACCATTGAAGGAATGAAAATGATAGCAGAGTATAAGGCCCAGCGGAAGAAAAATGATGATCAGGATCAGATTCCTGAACCGGTGGAAAGGAAACAGACACTTTCTGCTGAAAGGGTAATTTTTTCATTTGCATGAACAGAACTAATGTTTCTCTTTGACAAGCTTTAAAGACTGTTAATATGAAAATTAGGTACTCAGCGTTCTCAAGAGAATAAGTGATGAAGACTGTCAGCTGTTAGGCTTGAACCCGAAATATGCTCGTCCAGATTGGATGATTTTACAAGTTCTACCTATTCCTCCACCTCCTGTGAGGCCCTCTGTGATGATGGACACCTCTTCCAGGAGTGAGGCAAGCAATTCTTCTTTGCCTTTCTGGCTTTCGTATATAGAATTATGTAATATTTTGCTTTCTTTCTTTTCTTGGAATCAACGTGATGAGCTTAGCTCTTGTGCAAACTAGATGATGTGCTTACATCTTTCCCATTTTCATATACAGGATGATCTGACACATCAATTGGCAATGATTATAAGACATAATGAGAATCTAAGGCAACAGGAGAGGAATGGTGCACCGGCACATATCATTTCAGAGTTTGCACAGTTGTTGCAATTCCACATCGCTACATACTTTGACAACGAGTTGCCTGGACAGCCAAGGGTCTGCTGACTCTTTTAACCCATCTGTTGAATTTGTAGATGGAAATAGTTGTCTTTTGTCCTGTATCGTGCCTCATGTGTCAAGGGTACTCATGCATGCATTTTTCTATTACTTCTCAGGCTACCCAAAGGTCTGGGAGACCTATCAAGTCGATCTGCAGCAGGCTTAAGGCAAAGGAAGGCCGGATTAGGGGTAATCTCATGGGAAAAAGAGTCGACTTTTCTGCTCGAACAGTCATTACACCTGATCCAACGATTAATATTGATGAACTCGGCGTCCCTTGGAGTATTGCCTTGAATCTTACATATCCAGAAACCGTGACTCCTTATAACATTGAGAGGTTCATAAACTTGGCTCTTCTTCTTCTTCTGAATTTTACATATCCAGAAACTATCTCCTTATACCAACTTTTTATCTTAAAACAGGTTGAAGGAGCTTGTTGAATATGGGCCTCATCCGCCACCTGGTAAAACTGGGGCTAAATATATTATAAGGGATGATGGACAGAGACTTGATCTCCGTTATTTGAAGAAAAGTAGTGATCATCATTTGGAACTAGGCTACAAGGCAGCCTCCCTTATCTTTGTTCTTCTTCATGGTTTTTGTTTTTGATAAGCAAGAAGGATTTTGCAATTTGAACAGCTTATCTAACTTGAAATACTCTTTTGCAGGTGGAGCGACACTTAAATGATGGAGACTTTGTGCTGTTCAATCGCCAGCCTAGTCTTCATAAAATGTCTATAATGGGTCACAGAATTAAGATCATGCCTTACTCGACTTTTCGTCTAAACTTATCCGTAACTTCACCATACAATGCTGATTTTGATGGAGATGAGATGAACATGCACGTGCCTCAGTCTTTTGAAACCAGAGCAGAAGTATTGGAGCTAATGATGGTGCCTAAGTGTATTGTTTCGCCTCAATCTAATAGACCAGTGATGGGAATTGTCCAGGATACACTCCTAGGTTGTCGTAAAATCACAAAGAGGGATACTTTTATTGAGAAGGTGATTCTGCAGAATGCCTCATGATGGTTGTGCAAATTTATCAGTATCCTTCTTTTTCTGTTTGAGTTTTGACTTTGGAACTCCTTGGCCTTTTTTCCTCGCAGGATGTTTTCATGAACGTCTTGATGTGGTGGGAGGATTTTGATGGGAAAGTTCCCACTCCTACTATTTTAAAGCCCAGGCCTCTTTGGACAGGAAAGCAAGTGTTCAATCTCATCATACCCAAGCAGATCAATCTCCTGAGAAATTCTGCATGGCACTCAGAGACTGAAACAGGGTTCATAACTCCAGGAGATACCCAAGTTCGAATTGAGAAGGGTGAGTTACTTTCGGGAACTCTTTGCAAGAAGGCACTTGGGACATCTACGGGAAGTCTCATACATGTCATCTGGTACGAACTCTCAACTTTTGTTTCAGCTGGATGATTCATTAGCAGATGAATTCTCTTTGAAAGTTTCTACCTGCATGAAAAGTTTTGGAACTTGGATTTGCTATAACATTTGTGTTCAGGATACTCAAGTTCCTTCTTTACTCAAGTTCCTTCTTCCTGTTCATGGTAGAACTTCTTTGAAGACTTGGTTGGCTACTTCTTTAGTATTGATTGCAATATTTGTTTGTACAGGGAAGAGGTTGGCCCAGATGCAGCCCGGAAATTCTTGGGACATACTCAGTGGCTTGTCAACTATTGGCTTTTGCAGAATGGCTTCAGCATTGGTATTGGAGACACAATTGCTGATGCAGCAACAATGGAAAAAATTAATGAGACCATTTCTTCAGCTAAAGATGAAGTGAAAAGGCTTATAAAAGATGCTCAGGAGAAAAAGTTAGAGCCTGAACCTGGACGAACAATGATGGAATCCTTTGAAAACAAAGTGAATCAGGTCTGCATATTTTTCCTCCACCCACATTCTTCTCTTTATAGGCTCTATAAGTCAAACAATGACATGTTTGTGATCTTTCAGGTGTTGAACAAGGCTCGTGATGATGCTGGAAGTAGTGCCCAAAAGAGTTTATCTGAGAGTAACAATCTCAAAGCAATGGTTACAGCTGGATCTAAGGGAAGTTTCATCAATATTTCTCAGATGACTGCTTGTGTTGGTCAGCAGAATGTTGAGGGTAAGCGGATACCGTTTGGATTTATAGGTCGAACTCTGCCCCATTTCACAAAAGATGATTATGGGCCAGAAAGTCGTGGATTTGTCGAGAACTCGTATCTTCGTGGGTTGACTCCGCAGGAGTTCTTTTTCCATGCTATGGGTGGTAGGGAAGGTCTGATTGATACTGCTGTCAAGACTTCTGAGACTGGATATATCCAGAGGCGATTAGTGAAGGCTATGGAGGATATTATGGTCAAATACGATGGAACAGTTAGGAACTCTCTGGGAGATGTCATACAGTTTTTGTATGGTGAAGATGGTATGGATTCTGTGTGGATTGAATCACAGAAACTGGATTCTTTGAAAATGAAGAAGACAGAATTTGATAGAGTTTTCAGATATGAGATAGATGATGAGAACTGGAACCCTGATTACATGTTGCCCGAAAATGCTGAGGATCTGAGATCGATTGGAGAATTGAGAGATGTCTTTGATGCTGAAGTCCAAAAACTTGAAGTGGATAGATTGCAGCTTGGAACAGAGATAGCAACTACAGGTGATAATACTTGGCCATTACCTGTCAACCTCAAGAGGCTTATTTGGAATGCCCAGAAGACTTTTAAAATCGACTTAAGGAGGCCTTCAGATATTCACCCCGTGGAGGTTGTGGAGGCTATTGATAAGCTTCAAGAGAGGCTTAAGGTTGTTCCCGGTGAGGATCCATTGAGTGTTGAAGCTCAAAAGAATGCAACTCTCTTTTTCAATATCTTACTTCGCAGCACTTTTGCTAGCAAGAGAGTGTTGAAGGAGTATAGGCTTACTCGTGAAGCTTTTGACTGGGTGATTGGTGAGATTGAATCGCGTTTCTTGCAATCATTAGTGGCTCCAGGGGAAATGATTGGTTGTGTTGCTGCACAATCTATTGGTGAGCCTGCCACCCAGATGACTCTCAATACCTTCCACTACGCTGGTGTGAGTGCGAAGAACGTTACTCTTGGTGTTCCTAGGTTGAGAGAAATCATCAACGTTGCCAAAAAAATCAAGACGCCCTCCCTTTCTGTCTATCTGAAACCTGAGGTAAGCAAGACAAAGGAAAGTGCCAAGACTGTTCAGTGTGCCTTGGAGTACACTACTCTCCGCAGTGTAACTCAAGCCACTGAAGTATGGTATGACCCAGACCCTACGAGCACAAGAATTGAGGAAGATATTGATTTTGTCAAATCTTACTTTGAAATGCCGGATGAAGAGATCGCCCCTGAAAAGATTTCTCCCTGGTTGCTTCGTATAGAGTTGAATCGGGAAATGATGGTGGATAAGAAGCTCAGCATGGCTGATATTGCAGAGAAGATCAATCTGGAATTTGATGATGATTTGAACTGTATATTCAATGATGACAATGCTGATAAGCTCATACTTCGCATTCGTATCATGAATGATGAAGCTCCGAAAGGGGAGCTCAATGATGAATCTGCAGAAGATGATGTCTTCTTGAAGAAGATTGAGAGCAACATGCTTACAGAAATGGCTCTTCGAGGGATCCCAGATATTAACAAGGTGTTCATCAAGAATGGTAAAGTAAACAAATTCAATGAGAATGATGGCTTCAAGCCAGAAACTGAGTGGATGTTGGATACTGAAGGTGTTAACCTATTAGCTGTCATGTGTCATGAAGGAGTCGATGCCACAAGGACGACGAGCAATCATCTAATAGAAATCATTGAAGTTCTTGGTATTGAGGCAGTTCGTCGTTCCCTACTGGATGAACTGCGTGTTGTCATATCATTTGATGGATCTTATGTGAACTATCGGCATTTAGCTATTTTGTGTGATACCATGACTTATCGAGGCCACTTGATGGCCATTACACGTCATGGCATCAATCGAAATGATACTGGGCCACTGATGAGATGCTCATTTGAAGAAACTGTGGACATTCTTCTTGATGCTGCTGTCTATGCTGAATCAGATTATCTGAGGGGTGTTACGGAGAACATTATGTTGGGTCAGCTTGCACCCATTGGCACAGGAGACTGTGCATTGTACCTCAATGATGAGATGTTGAAGCATGCCATCGAACTTCAGCTGCCTAGTTATATGGATGGTCTTGATTTTGGCATGACGCCTGCACGTTCACCAATATCTGGAACTCCTTACCATGAGGGTATGATGTCTCCAAGTTATTTGCTGAGCCCAAACCTCCGGCTGTCTCCAACTACAGATGCTCAGTTTTCACCCTATGTTGGTGGTATGGCCTTCTCGCCTGCTTCATCTCCGGGATACAGCCCTTCTTCTCCTGGATACAGTCCCTCGTCACCAGGATACAGCCCGACGTCACCTGGTTACAGCCCCACATCACCTGGTTACAGCCCCACATCTCCTGGCTACAGCCCCACATCTCCAACCTACAGTCCCAGTTCTCCTGGTTATAGCCCAACAAGTCCTGCGTATTCACCTACAAGCCCTTCGTATTCACCCACTTCTCCCAGCTATAGCCCCACTTCCCCATCTTATAGCCCTACTTCTCCATCTTATAGCCCTACATCTCCCAGCTACAGCCCCACTTCGCCCAGTTACAGCCCTACATCACCTAGTTATAGTCCAACCTCTCCTGTTTATAGCCCCACATCACCTGCATATAGCCCCACCTCCCCTGCATACAGCCCCACCTCACCATCTTATAGCCCGACCTCTCCTTCATACAGCCCAACATCACCATCCTACAGCCCAACTTCACCTTCTTACAGCCCCACATCTCCTTCCTACAGCCCAACTTCACCAGCTTATAGCCCCACATCTCCTGGTTACAGCCCAACATCACCAAGTTACAGCCCAACTTCACCGAGCTACAGCCCTACTTCTCCGAGTTACAACCCTCAGTCGGCAAAATACAGCCCATCATTGGCGTACTCACCAAGCAGTCCAAGATTGTCACCGTCCAGTCCTTACAGTCCCACATCTCCAAACTACAGGTAAACTTTGTTGGCACGCATGCCAGAGAAGCTTTCCTCTGATATCATTAATTTTTGTGTGTTTTCCACATGTTGTTATTGTGCCTTTTTGAAGTCATATCAATCAAGCTATTCTTTGTTAAGGCAGGATTTATGTTTAGTATGATTAAATATGTGTGTCCTTTTGCAGCCCCACATCGCCGTCGTACTCACCAACGTCTCCGTCGTATTCTCCATCAAGCCCAACATACAGTCCTAGCAGGTAATGGTTTACCTCTCAGTCCCTTGGGACATCATCAAGTTGTAATATCTGGACATGGCATTATGTCTGCTTTCAATGCGACAGTCAACTCTCCTGATGTTGTGTACTTCCGCGAAAAACTAAATGATTTGAGTCCAATTCAAATTATGTGCCATGCTTATCTGATGCTGCTGTCACTCTTTCCCAAAAGAGTTTGGTTGAGTAGGCTCATGCATAGTTCATGCACCGCTGTTAATATGTCAACTAATCGGTAATTTTTTCTTCAGCCCATACAATTCTGGTGTCAGCCCAGATTACAGCCCAAGTTCTCCTCAGTACAGGTGAGTTTACCAGTATAGGGTGCTGGCTTAGGAGCTCTTATGAAAAGAAAAAAACTTTACTGAGTACTTGGGTTATGCAAAATGTGGATAGCACATGGTTCCTAATTAGATTAATCTTTGACTAATATGCAGCCCTAGTGCTGGATATTCTCCAAGTGCACCTGGATACTCACCGACTTCTACCAGCCAGTACACTCCGAGCAACAAGGATGACAGGAGTAAGAAGGATGACAGGAGCAGTCGCTGATGCAAACTATCGCTAGGAAGCTCAAAATGGGTGATGTTTCTTTTCTTAGTACAGATGAGTTTTGCAAGGATTTTACATGGATGACAATTGCCATATGCGGTGGCCTTTAGTTTCCTTTTTCTTTATTTTGTTTCTCGTGACATGCCTGGAAATTAACAAGCTGGCAATATCCATTTCCAAAATATTATCTAAATAAAATTATAAAAAGAAACGCAAAGAATTTCCAACTTATCGCTAGGTAAATTCTTGCAAAGCTGACATGCTCTTTGTTATACAATCGATCTGCAGGTAGTCTGAACCTTCGCTGGAGAAAGCGTCTAGTGTCTAGCGTCGAATATTGGCAACGAAGTGGCTATTGTTGACAGTGAAACTTTTTGGTTCCATCAGCTGTATGTTGCGGCAATATAAATATGGAATTGCGTGAATCGTCAGGTCCAAGGGAGTAGCACGTATGTCAAAATGGACAATACCATTTGGCTGATCGTTAACACTCTTTCGCCGTCGAGGGTTTGTAATACAAGAATAGACTGATTTCAAGTTCAGGACTAATTGAGAGTTTGTATTATAACAACAGACTAGTATTGAATTCAGGACTATTATTTGGTCGTTGTATTGAATGACACGGAATGTCTTCTTGCAATCTTCATTGCCCCAAGCGATCATTGTATCAACCTGAGTCAGCGATGAGGTTTTCTGTCCATATATAATATATAACAATGAGGCTTCAGTTTAGTGGCGTATCAATTCGATGCGATCTGCCAATTATTGATTCCGTTTTGGAACCTCAGAACTTGATGATCGACGAGAAATTGTATCTTCTAGCATTGCTATTTGTTTAGTAGGTGCCAGCTTTGCCTATAGCACAGATACGGAAGCTTTAGGTCTTTTGTTGAGATTATCTGATTGTAACGTTTGAAAAGAACCTCGTCAATTTAGCCGTTACTAACAAGTGGAACCGGAGGATTTTTCAAATGGAAATAGGATAACTTTTTCAGAAGGGCTCTCGAGTGATGTCTGTGTCACGGGTCAATTTGGAAAAAATATTTAGTTTGCGAATTGCGCAACACTTATATCTTAGAATCGCCTTATTTGGAAAACTCTCAAGAATGATTTATTACACATTTAAATGTGTGGATAATACGATTGAATAGGATGGCACTTCTTCCATTTGAAATTGTCCGAACTCAATTTTTTAAATTTCCCAAATTACACCCTAATTACCAAACGCTCTGTAATCTCCAAATTCTCGAAATCTCACTTTTTTATTATCATTAGTTCCGAGATCCACATTTACGAAAGAAGCATAGAACCGATGATACTTCAATCCAAGACACTTCCTTCTCATTTTGTTCAAATAGCGCGGGGTCGGTTAAAATAGGGAAGAATAAGGGGGTCGGTTAAAATAGGGGAGAATAAGGAGAATATTCTTTGCACGCACGCCAGGTATTTGATATTTGGTCTTCTCGTTCTGGTTCCATTCATGGATAGCACGTGGTCGGGCAACATTATCATTAGAATTTATAAATATATAAATATATTTTATCTAACAACTTATGTTTTTTTCAAATATTTGACAGTTATTTTATAAAATCCCATATGATATTAAAACAAGAGATTCTGAATTCAAATCTTTTCAGATTTCCATGTATCTCCTACAAAATCTCACAATTATTATGAATCTCTTTAAGTTATGGGAGAGACAGCGACATGTTGCTTTTCTAGATACTCCTATTTGCCTCTCACAAAATCTCACAATCATCAAGAACATATCATGGTATGAACAATGATGAATTTTATAAGATTTTTGACTTGGATTGAATCACGTGATAAGTTCATTAGAATAATGGGGAAATTTGGAGACTAGAGTTTAGTTTAAAGATTTTGGAGATCAGGGTTTGATTTGGGAAATTTGGGAATCGAATTCAAACAAATTCGGGCGAAAACGTCCTGATTTGTGGCGCAAATAATGGCACGTGAAATGTAGTTGGTTTCCGACCAAAAAATAAATGTAATCCGTCCGTTGTCGTCCGGCGAAGATCCGTGCTGTTGGTGGGATGGGATTTCAATTCAGACAAAGTCACTTGTTTCGGGACCACTTTGGAACAAACACCCTGACTGTTTGAGAAAAAGTGCCTTGCTGCAAGGGGTTTCTGGAAAAGATTCGGCGATCATCGACATTTACTCCTCAAATCCCTTGGACGTGTGAGGCTTTGTGATGTAAATTGGCTTAGTCCTCTTAAGAAAAACATCCAACTTTAATCCCAATTTTACCTCGATTTTTTTATTTTTAAAAAAATCACCATTTCTTTCTAATCCCAAATTTATCATATGTCCAAAAATCACCATCTATTTCTTCAAAATTATTAACAACGAGAGACTACTGTTATTCCATAAAAAGGTGAGGGTATCATTGAATGCACAAGTTTCGATAAAAAAAATGTTTAATTGGTCTTGATGTACATAATTTGGAAGAAAATAATGATAAATTTTGGACATGAGGGCAGATCTAAAACTAAAGCGAGAGTTAGATTATTTCTTTGGATAAAAAAAATTTGGGGTATGCACTATCCGGAAGAATTGGAGGAAGAATTTGTCAAAAGGAGATCCAAGTACAATATTCGATCTTTCTTTTGAAAGGTGCTCACACAACCTTAATATTTGTACTATGGCCTTATGCGTATCCTAATGCCATCTTTAAACAAGCAGCACCTTACGATACTACTTTGAATATGCATCCCCTTGAAAATCTCGACTCGCGTAAAGCAAAGCTAGCCGTCGATCGCTTAAGAAGGATGTCTAGCACGAGGTTTGAGTTTTGGGACTTCAGAGGAAAAGAATTGGAATGTCGAGGGGAATTGGAGGAGGAATCCGTCGAAAGCGACAGTCCGTGCACTTCGCTTTTCCTCTTGAAACATGTCGGCCAAACCTTTAGTGCTATCCCGTCACGAAGGTGCTCGTTTTGTAGCACTAGGGAAATCGATAGCGACGTTAACTTACAACCGGTCCCTCCCCACCACCCACTTCCCCCACGGACCATAAAAGGCCGCATGGGCGCGCTCCAACTACTTCCCCGTACCGACCCAAAAAAAAAAAAAAAAAAAACTACTTTCCCGTTACCAAACTGCTGGTGCTCGCCTTTTGGCCTTATCCACTCACCACAAAGTAAAACTACTTCGGCATTTAGTGACGGTTTATAATTATAGGTGATTATGTATTCATCTCATAAATCATTATTTTTGACGGATAAAGGATTTTTATCCCTCATATTTTGTTTTTGAACAGTCTTATTGCTCGTGTTATTTTGCTGTTGAAAATGAAACCTAAAAAAAGGAATAAAAGAAAAAAAATGGATTTTTGGGTAGATTTTGTAATCAGATTGAGAAAATAGAGTAGGTTCTAGAATCAATTTATGAGTAAATAGAGGAGGCTATGAATTTTATTTTTAGTAGAATGACATAAATGATCTCTAAACTTTAATCCAAGATACGATTCGTGAATTTTTAATTTTTCAAAACGATCCCCGAATTTTAACCTACTATTCCTAAACTTGTACATGTTCATTATGTAAAAATATCCAATGTAATCCTCGATCTTAAATTGAGGATTTCCTTGTACCACGCCCAGGATTGATTGCCTGGGGAAGACATCGCGAGGATCAGGCGAGGGATTTGCCTAGTTGGTAATTTCCCCCTAGTTATTATTACCCCATTTTACGTTTGGAGTTGACTCCGATAAACGATGCAGTTTAAGGACTTGCTTGGGTTCAATCTTACGGGAAGTACTCTAGCCACTATATTTTTCTAAACGTGAGAGCTATTTATACCCCTCTTTAGTTTTTTTACGGCCGGAGGGGCCCTTGCAAAGGCAGGGCAGCCCTGCCTAATCAACTGCAAGCCCTCCCATAAGGCTTGCCTGTCATTTTCAGTGGAGCAGTTTAACGAGCTGCTCAGCACGAACCTTGAATATAGTTATATAATTCAAAAACTATTAAGTCAAAACTTATAGGGTGTTCGTACTATTTTCCCTTCACCTTTCTACTCAAAAGGCAGGTGAAAGGGCGTTGTTTCCGAATCATCAACTGCCCCATCCCCACCGCACGCCGATGCCCCCCACCAGGCCCACCACCTTTTCCCACGTACCCACTCCGTCCTTCTCCCTCCGTCTCTCCCTCTCTCCGTCTCTCTCCCTCCGTGTCTGTAATTTCTGGAACACTCACGCGCCGCCGTCCCTCCCTCGCTCGCTACCGACTTCCTGCTCTCGCCAATACCTTCCCCCCTCCCCCTGTCGATCTCCTCCGCCACCACGTGCCGAAATGCCTTGCCCTCCCTCCTCCCTCAAGCAACCTCACTCTCTCCTTCTTCCCTCTCCCTCTCCTGTATAGATAAACCCCCCCCCCACTGAATCTCTCTCTCTCTATCTCTATCTCTCCGTCGTCTTCCGAGTCTCTGCTCTCCCCATGGCGGGCCCGCCTCCCGACGAGCTCGTCTACCTCCACGGCGACCTCGACCTCCACATCATCTCCGCCTCCAACCTCCCCAACATGGACGCCCTCTCCGAGCGCCTCCGCCAGTGCTTCTCCTCCTGCTCCGCCCAGGGCGGCGGCGGCGGCGGCGGAGGCGGCGGCGGCCCCAGCCCCGCCGCCTCGCCCGGCCGCCGACACGTGAAGAAGATCGTCACCTCCGACCCCTACGTCACCGTCAGCGTCCCGCAGGCCACCATCGCCCGCACCCGCGTCCTCAGGAACGCGCGGAACCCTAAGTGGGACCAGCGGTTCCGCGTCGCCCTCGCCCACCCGGTCGTCCACTTGGAGTTCCGGGTGAAGGACGACGACGTCTTCGGCGCGGAGGTGATCGGCACTGTCAAGATCCCGGCGCGGGATATCGCGGCCGGCGGGGTCATCTCCGGCTGGTTCGCGGTGAGCGGACCCGCGGCGAAGCCGAACACCGCCCTCGAGCTCGACCTGAAATTCACGCCTGTGGAGAAGAACCCGGTGTACCGGTTCGGCATCGCCGGAGATCCCAATCACCAGGGAGTGAGGCAGACGTATTTCCCCTTGAGGAAAGGGGGTGGCGTCACGCTGTATCAGGACGCCCATGTGGTCGATGGGCTGTTGCCTGAGATTGAGTTGGATAGCGACGCCGGAGGCGTTTATAGGCAAGAGAAGTGTTGGGAGGATATCTGTCACACCGTAACTGAGGCTCACCATTTGATATACATAGTCGGGTGGTCGGTCTTTCATAAAATTAAGCTCGTCAGGGAGCCGACCCGGCCGTTGCCGCGAGGCGGCGACTTGACGCTCGGTGAACTGCTCAAGTATAAGTCAGAAGAGGGGGTGCGCGTTTTGTTGTTGATTTGGGATGATAAGACTTCGCACGACAAGTTTTTTATTAACACGGTGAGAAGCTGTTTTATTTTAGTTGGATTGCTCTTGATCACATGCTTCCATCTGCTTATTTTAGTAAATTAAGGTGGCATACGACATCGCAGATTAGTTTATTGTTGTTGGTCCTGTTGCTTTGACTCTAATAGTGGTTTACTGGACGAGTCGCTAGGGACCCCCTGTCTAATGACGAATTAGGTGATAGATAGTGTCTCTCTCTTTGCTCGCAATATTTGTCTCTACCAATGAATAAGGGTGCACGGGCGGCATTTCTTGCAGGGAGGGGTGATGCAGACACATGATGAAGAAACTCGAAATTTTTTCAAGCATTCATCGGTGAACTGCGTGCTGGCCCCGCGTTATGCTAGCAGTAAGCTTGGCTATATAAAACAGCAGGTATGCTTTTCCTTGGATTCTTGCAGTTTCGCCACATGGACCATTTATCAGAATCTAGAGATTAGCACTAGCATTGGACAGCGAGGGTCTCTTCGTCATTCGCCATATTGTCATAACTTCTTTCGCATTTATGAGCTACTTGGCATTAGATGTATCATTCCAGCCTCATGTCAAGGCGATTAGCTGCCTAGCATATTTGTAGTTGGAGATGCCTTTTGTTGTGGAATGTCCTATGAAGATGCTAGGGTGAATTTTCATTGGAGATGAATATTCTTTATATATAAAGTTATTGATGGGCTCTTTATGGCTCTTTCACTTAGCCCATCCATAAAGCAATGTTCCTTTTCATATATGTAAAGTTGTACTCTTACTTAGGAATTTTTCCTGCATTTTTTGAGCTATCATGAAGATATTCTATTTTCTAAGGAAAATTCTGTGCAGTACATAATCTTCATCCCTGAACCTGGGATGATTATCTTAAGTGATAAGGTTTGCTCTGTATTCTACATTCATTTTATATAAGTGTGGCTGCATGATTCTGGTGAATCATCTTGGGAGAAGGGATGGACCTTAATCCTCTTGCTTGCTTGAGTTCCTTATGTTATGTTGTAGTAATTCTGATAATCTAATTATTTATTACTAGTTTGGCCAATTGTACTTTTCTTCAGGTTGTTGGAACGATGTTCACACATCATCAAAAATGCGTCTTGGTGGACACCCAGGCGCCGGGTAATTACCGAAAAATAACTGCATTTATAGGAGGAATTGATCTCTGTGACGGTCGATATGATACACCTGAGCATCGGCTATTTCGCGATCTCGACACTGTTTTTAAGGAGGACTTTCACAATCCTACATTTCCCGTGAGTTATTTGTCTATATATGACATATTTGAGCACTCCTTGCCTAATAGTTCTTTGCTAGTTAAGTACTCTCATGTTTACTGTCCTGAATGTCGGTCAAATTTTGGACTTTGGTGTGATAGAAGTCTTTTGATTATCTTTCTTGCAACTTTCAACTCTGGAAACTATATACCATCTCCGTAATAACAGTCCCATTTCTGGTTAAGTACATTAGATAAGTTATGATCATTACTGTGATAGTAGCAACATTCTAGGAAATTTTAAGACTTAAAAGGACTCCTCCTCCTTTCATGGGAATCCATGAAGAACTGGTCCGGTTAATAAGCAAGATGCAATGAGGATGAATTGATAAAACCCCAATCTGCGAACTTGAAGGGGATGGTTTGCTTATTTCATAATTTACTGGCATGGTTGCTCATTTGAAGTGGATTGGATGTCATTAAGATCGAGGGAAGATTCATTCCTATGTTTAATGACTTGCTTTAAATTTTGGATTATTGAGGTGGCTGCATATTCTGGTCTAATTCTCAGATTTGTCATGATACAAGCGAGTTCTTTTATCTATTCATTCTTAATTTGTTGCAAGGAGAAGTATAAAAAATGGGCCATACATATTCGGCTTAAGTGCATTTTTGTACATTTTTACCATTGAATTTTCTTTAAGCTAGAAAGGTTGTGCTTATTTTGAGGTTCTGTAGGCCCATCTATATTCTATGCTATTGTCTTTCAGATTTAAGTCTTGTAGAATGTAGGATCTTGGACTTTGGTACCTGTTACCATGCACTGGTTGTTGCTGCACAACTTGGTATTATCTCTTGATTTTCTTCTAGTGAGTGTCTTTACTTTGTATGTCAGGCTGGAATGAAAGCTCCAAGACAACCATGGCATGACTTACATTGCCGGATTGAAGGGCCTGCTGCATACGATGTACTGATAAACTTTGAGCAACGTTGGAGGAAAGCAACAAGATGGAAAGAATTCAGTCTCTTTGTGAAAGGAAAAAAACATTGGCATGATGATTCCTTACTTAAGATAGGTCGTATCTCTTGGATACTGAGTCCTACATCGACTGATACATATGATAGCACCACATCTCTTTCAAAGGACGATTCCAGTGAGCATATTACGAAAGTGCCTGAGGACAACCCCAATCTCTACGTCTCTAAAGAAGATGATTCTAATAACTGGCATGTTCAGGTTGGAAATGCAAGTTAAGTGTCATTATTGCATGTTCAGGCTACATTTCTTTTATTTAGCCCTTTTGCTTTGTGTTTGCTTGTGCAGATTTTCCGGTCTATTGACTCTGGGTCAGTCAAAGGATTTCCCACAAAAAGAAAAGATATTGCTGAAAAGCAGGTCTACATGAAATCTCTTTTTCTTTCTTCATTTCGTATCCTTACTTTTCTTCCCTTTTTGCTTTTATTTAGTTGAATGAATAGCGAAAGAGGGAGAAAAAAATCATATAAATGGACTTGGGCTAAAGTGGGAATCTTCGTCTTGTTAAAACATAAACTAGTTTCTACCTTTCTAATTGACATCATTGTATTGGAAATTTTTTCTGATGAATATCTGCATCCTCTTAATTATTGAAATCTTTTGGTGCAGAATCTTTTAGTTACAAAAGATGTAGTAGTAGACAGAAGCATTCAGACAGCTTACATCCAGGCAATTCGATCTGCTCAACATTTTGTATATATTGAAAATCAGTATTTTCTGGGATCATCGTATGCATGGCCATCGTATGACGATGCAGGTGAATATCGTGATCTTTTTATGTTGCAAGTATGCGTCTCCTTTCTACACTGGAGATATTCCATTGGTGGACTAAGCATGCCTCATTTAATCACAATCATGTGCTTATACGCATATTTGACAAACACAGTAAATTGACCAACCAAAAAAAAAGGAAAACATTTTACTCGAAAGTATTGATGAAATCTTTTTATTTTTTTAATGTTGCAAGTATGCGTTCCCACTCTATACTCGAGATACTCCATTGGTAGACTATGTATGCCTCATTCAATCACAATCATGTGCTTATATGCATATTTGACATACAGAGTGAATCAACCTACCGAAAAAAAAAAAGTATTGGGGAAATCTTTTTTTTAAATGTTGCAAGTATGCATTTCCACTCTGTACTCTAGATATTCCATTGGTGGACTAAGCATGCCTCATTTAATCACAATCATGTGCTTATATGCATATTTGACATATAGAGTGAATTGACCTCCTGAAAAAAAAAAATAAAATTGAGTATGGTTCATTTCACTCGAAAGTATTGGTGAAATCTTTTGTTTGTGTGTCAATTGACCATTTTTATGTTTAGGAGCTAAGTCTTACACTGGTATTGTTTGCCACGTTAATGAAGTTTTAGTAAGCAGTAGACTTCTTGTAGTTAGTTTAGTCCACAAGCCACTCTCAGATGTTTGTAGTGTGGTCTGAGCAGGAGCTGATAACCTCATTCCAATGGAGCTGGCCTTGAAGATTACTAGCAAAATTAGAGCTAATGAGAGATTTGCTGTATATATTGTCATACCAATGTGGCCTGAAGGTGATCCCAAGTCAGCTACAGTTCAAGAAATTCTCTTTTGGCAGGTAGGTTGGTACATGAATGTGCTTTTGCAGATGTGTGTACACTTTGGTGCTTTTGTTTGATATGCAAGATGGCGAGAGGGGAGATATAGAGTACAATGAACAAGGACGCTTGTTACATGATGATGGACAGAAATTACTACATAGTACCAAATACTGAGGAATTGATACCATTTAGCTGTCCAGCCAATTAGAGAATATGCTTTCTCACTAGTTCCCAATGTCTATGTTTAATTCTGTCCAAAGTATTCTCTTATACCATCTCCTACTCCAAACACATCACATGAGCCGTAAGTTAGTAAATTGAATAATACGATAATTCTTTGGAGATTGCGATCTTACATAAACTGATTTTTTTTTTTCGTTTGTGCTTTTGTCTTTTTTTTTTCTCTTCCAGAACCAGACCATGCAAATGATGTATCAAGTAGTTGCACGTGAACTCAAGCAAATGCAGCTCACAGATTCTCATCCTCGGGACTACCTTAATTTTTACTGCCTTGGCAAAAGGGAAGACATTTCTGATCAACCTTCTTCAGCTAATGGGGTAATGCTTTTTGCAGTGTGTTTTTGACTTGTTTTAAGGTCCTTGAAAATCAAATTATGACTTCTTGCCAATGGTCTATTTCACTAATCATCGAGTTTGCAAGCTCAAGACCCTGTTAAGCAGTGCATGAATGCATAGACATGCAAGCATGGTTCATAGGGTGGTAAATGGTAATCGAGCCGAGTTGAGTCGAATTCAATATTGCACCTATCTCGACTCGATTTGCATAGTCTGGGCTCAAAACTCGGCCCAAGCTCAATTGAGTATAAAAAAAAATTTGGGCTCACTTTTGACTTGATCTTGACTTGATTATAATAGAGAGATATATGAACACGAGCTTGAGTTTAATAAGCTCAAAATCATCTTGCATGTTTGTGTATGAGGGTTGATATGTGGTTTTAACAACTTTTGTGTCTTTTTTTGTAATAAAAAAAATACTTTTGAAAAGAACAAAAGAAGGTTCATGACACTTGGGAGCTTGTCGAGCTGAGTATAGATGAGCTCCAACTTGACTTGATGAGATACTTACGTAGCTGGAGCTTGAGCTCGTTTAGAAATAAGGTGAATCGATCTCAAGTAATCATCGAGCAGACCCTAAGTTAAAATTGACGCTCGGTCGGTCAGCTTTTCTCATCTTATAATTTGATGAACCTTGGATCTGATGTTTTCTAACGTGTTATGGCAGGTCTCAGAAGCATACAAGTCCCGGCGATTTATGATATATGTTCATGCTAAAGGAATGGTTGTGGATGATGAGTATGTCTTATTGGGATCAGCAAATATTAACCAAAGATCATTGGCTGGTACCAAAGATACTGAGATTGCCATGGGTGCATATCAGCCGCATCACACTTGGGCACTAAAGAAGAGGACTCCACGTGGTCAGGTTGTCATCTTGTGGCTCTTTTGCATAATCCTAATTTCTGATTTGAGGATGTCCCCCAGCATTTTCAAGCAAGTATGCAATGAATCTTTGGAATACGAATCAGTTCACATTTGTTGAACTGGTTGTATCAAAGCCAAGAACACCAATTTCCAGTCAGATTTATCAGGAAGGCATTAGAATTTATGGTTTTTTTCTGGACAACCTAATATATTGAAGAGAATTCAAGATAGTTTCTACTCTGGTATTTGTTTTGACACGCGAATGCAGTCACATCTAAAATAGGTTTCTGTGACTGTTGAATGGAGTAATGGCTCTCAGAGATATATGCATTTTGCATCGAGATACATATTTTGGGTATGATTGTTGTGTGTTTGCATTTTTGCCCATCTGTGCAGGTATATGGATATAGAATGTCCCTGTGGGCAGAGCATCTTGGGGAAGTGGAAGAATGCTTTACTCAGCCCGACAGTTTAGAATGTGTGAAGAAAGTGAATGAGATAGCTGAAAATAACTGGAACAACTACATGGGTAAAGGTTCAGTGCAGGGCCACCTTCTCCGGTATCCCATACAGGTGGAACAAGATGGGAATGTTGGGCCATTGCAAGGATCTGAGGAATTTCCTGATGTTGGCGGTAAAGTTGTTGGTTCTCATTCCAATACAATGCCTGATGTGCTAACAACTTAAGTTCTGTCCCACTCCATGTCCATCCACTCCTAGGAGCTGCAAAGATGTTTCTTGGGCTGTCGCTTCATCCTCACTGTGTACAAGTTGTATGATTTCCGTTTAATTGTTTTTGGTTAGTGCGGCAGTCTAGATTATTCTTTCGTTTTTTCTTTTTACCATGGCTATCTGAATCTTTCCTGGACACCTGCATAATGAGGATCCTCAGTGGTGATCGCATCCATGGCGTGAATGTCATGTTTGAACGGCTCGGTGTCTCTTCGACTTTGGTTTGAAGGTTTCTGTTATTACAATTTGGGAGCATCTGATGTAATGCGGAAATTGGTGTGCAAATGTAGTTGAAAACAGCTTCGCTCTTGATGAAGCATCTGATGCCTTAAGTTTGAAATGAATAAATCTGAGAGATGCAATAATCATCTCTTGAGATAATTCTTGGCACGTACTCATTCATTCTATCCCGACCCTATTTATCTGGGGTGACTTGTGGCAAATTTTACGGCATTCAAAAGTTACTTTTATTTCATGGGAAATATATAGAATCTTTGAAGATATGTGTATATTTGTGCAATAAAAATCTTAAAACTTATCACGAAAGTATCATACTTTTGTTTTAAAAAGGGCAATTAAGTATTTATGATTTTGTCAATATTCTCAATTTGCCATTACAACTAAAATATACGCCTAACCCCATAATCGCTCATCTTTTTCATATTCACTTTTTATATGGCATGGGTCGCATGCACGGCTAATAATATTTACATAACCATGTTTATAGAATAAAAAACATTTATCTCCCAATACTTTCCATATTGTAAAGTGGGCTCCTAAAAAATTCTATGCATCCTAACATCTCTACCCACATGTTTCTTAATCTAGATTTACTAATCAAGTTAATTACTAAATTCTATGTACTTGCTAATTAAACCATGTGAAAATCCAACACTATATTATATGTCCCAGACTATGTTAAATTGTCAAAACAACCCACTTTTCAAAATGGTTTTGCAATTAAGTGCAAATTTTGATTAGTTAGATAAAATGTCTAGATTAGACAATTAATTGTGTAATAAACCAAGAACCTACCATCATAAGTATCCTTAATATGTAAACAGCTCCCATAGTTTTCAGTTTTACAATATGAGACCTTAACTTATTGAAATTATGAAATTGCCCCTACTCTACAATTCTTACATTTTTGACCATATTTCATTTCCTTTGATTAATATAACTTAATCACTAACTAAAAATTTTGACCAATGAAGTTCGCTACTCACAAAAGAATTTATATGCTATATGTTTTTTTTTTTTTTTTCTTGTAGGACACAATTATTGTTGCATCTATTTACATTCATAGTTTCATCTTAAATATATCCATTTTCTATACAATGACTCATAGCATCTTCTAGTGGCATCATAAACATAATGGATCTTTCATGCAATATCAATAACAATTTCAAGATAAAAGCATCGGTAGGCATCAATGGGCATCATTTTCATCTTAAATGGACATGGCATCACCTCCATGATACAAAATCATATAAATTCACTCATACATAGAGTTGAGAAAATGTATTGATAGAAAAATGTAATATTCTGTACATCTCTAATGAAGAATACATGAGTATATACATAAGGTTTTAGAGCTTAACTATCTCAGGTAACGAAATATCAATTTCATCAAAAGAATCAAATTAGAATCAATTAATATACATCTCCTAAATATATCTATATCTCTAAGGTGATTTGAAAGAAATCAACTAGAGTTTGGAGAAGAGATCTAGAAAATGCCTAGGTGGATGTGTCTTGGTAAAGACATCAGCAATCTGTTTGGTGGATGAAGTAGAGATTGGTCGAACAATGCCATGAAGAATATTAGATCGAATAAAATGATAGTCTATCTCAATATGCTTAGTTTGTTCATGGAAAACATCATTATGTGCTATTTGGATAGCACTTCGATTATCATAATGAATAATGTTCCACTCTGTTGACGCACTCCCATGTCTTCTAGTAGCCAACGTAACCATAGTAACTCTGATGTTGTATTAGCAAGAGCTTGATGTTCTACTTCTATACTAGATTGAGTAATAATAGTTTGTTTCTTGCTATGCCAAGAGACAAGAGACAAGTGCCCAAAAAGAAACAGTAGCTTGTAGTGGAGCGACGATCTTGAGGGTTACCAGCCTAGTTAGCATAAGAATCAGCCTTCAATTCCAAGGTAGATTGAGAATAATAGTGAAGGCCAAGAAATAACGTACCCTTGATATAGTGAAGAATTTGAAGTATTGTAGCAAAATGTGTCGTGCAAGGCGCGGTCATGTACTGACTAACAATATGGAAATCATAGATAATGTCAGGTTGAGTGATAGTGAGATATATAAGGTTGCCGACAAGCTGTCGATAAAGTGTGGGATTCGAAAGAGGAGCCCCATTTCTAGCATCAAATTTAGCATTAGTCTCAATAGGAGTGATAGTGATCCTGTTATCAGGAAGCCTAGCTTGAGAGATAAGATTAGTGGCATGTTTGGCTCGTGAAAGATAACAACCGGAGGGATTTGAATCAACCTCCAAGCATAAAAAGTAACTGAGTTGCTCGAGATCTTTCATTTCAAATTGTTGACTCAGATATTGCTTAAGCTTTGAAATGCCAATATAATCATCACCGGTAATAACCATGTTGTCCATGTATAAGAGTAGCATATTATACCCACGAGATGTGCGTTGAACAAAAAGAGCATGATTGTAAGGACTGGATTTGAAGCCAAGAGATTCTATGTTATAGCTAGATTTAAAATATCATGCACGAGGAGCTTGTTTCAAACCATATAATGCTTTGCGTAATCGACACACTTTGTTGGAAGAATGAGTATATCCAGGAGAAGGCACCATATAGACTTCTTCAGTAAGATCACCATTCAAGAATGCATTTTTAATATCCATTTTGAATAGAAACCATCGCTTAATTGCAACAATTGCAAGAAGACTATGGACAAAAGTAAGACATGCAACAGGAATGAAAGTCTATTCATAGTCAACTCCATATTCTTGAGTAAAGCCTTTCGCCACTAGTCAAGCTTTGTAACGATCCATAATACCATCTGCCTTTACTTTAATCTTATATACAACCTATAGCAGACTTATCAGGAAGCAAACCAACCAAATCAATTCATCTGCCATTGCTTATTGCCATAGAGGATTAGTGGTGGCTTCTCTATATGTACGAGGTTCAGAAAGGGAAGCAATGATAGAGTAGTAGTGATATTCACGAAGTCGAATAAGAGGTTGACTTTTGTAGGGAATATCAGATTCCCAAAAACTGGATTTGACACTAAATCGAACCCCTAAAACAAGTGCGGAAGACGAGCTCGGGAAAATCATATGTATCACCGATCCTAAGGCACATTACAGAATCGAACGCACCTTGTTAGCCATAGATTAAACACCGACGCTGATATGAGGAAGAAAAACTGATCCCGTTCGATCCGATGATGTTAATTTGCCTTGAAGGGAAGAGAGTGTCGTCTCTTTTGTTACTGTTTTCTCTTTTGGAGGGAGAGAGGGAGGAGGAACGTACATACTGTTAAAAGGTGCGTTCCTCCCTCTCTTTTCCCCCTTAAATACATCATTTCCAAAGGACGTGTCCTTTCGGTAAAAGACTTTCCCCCAAAAGTTACAACTTTTCAACGTATCCCTCCATCCATGGGCCCTAATCTTGTGGGCCGGGCTTATAGGCCCAACATGGGCGGATGGGCCAACTTAGGCCCATCACATTTATTAATAAATAAAACCATCATCTCCCACTCGCATATGGTGGGCTGAACATGATCCTCTTTACCTCTCTTCAATATTCATACCGGTGAATAATTCGTGTGACCAGCATCTTTTGAGAGCTCGTTGCCATACATCTGTTAGGAATATATATCAGCTCATAATGGGCATCACACTCTGAGTAGATTTAGTATTCAGTACCCTAGATCGATCGATCACATTTATATCTCTCTTGATCTTTTTTAAACAATGATATATATATATATATATTGTATTCACAATTATGATTATCCCAAAGACAGTCATAATTGGTCGACCAGTGAATACAAAACTTTAATGCGATTCTCCAAATTCGATCTTCCTCTTTCATTCAAACTCTCAATTTCAGTTCAGCTTACTTTTCTAGAAATGTCCCATTAGATCAAATCAACTCATGATCATTGGCAACATTCTAAGATAGCAAACACTAAATAGAAATCTTGAGAATAAGTAAAAGTCATGAGAGCACTAAAATTGAGGAACTCTTTTCCTCAAGAGTCTCATACGGCATAAAAGTTGAGATCAAACTTTTGCCACTCTTATTGGTCGTCTCATGCATACGTAGTATGAAATACGTATTACGGTATTAACTCTTTTTCCATGGAGCGTATATCTACACCTTCAATACCGTACAGATGATAGTTTAGACATACCCAATGTCTAACTTGAGTTCATGTATTTACTTATTCACAAATTTCATCAGAACTCACATCTGGCATCTTAGACAGATAAAGTAAAATATGTGGGGTATTTTACTTTCGGACATAGTACATATCATGTCCTCATCTTAACACTTAGTTAAGGCGACATATATATTTTAAGCTTGAGCTCTCGATTATCACCTAGATAATAAGCTTAAAAACCGTCTCATCTCTATTTATCACATAGTAAATAGAGGCGATTACCCGTGTGAGTGGGCTAATCTTATATCTGTCTGACATACTTTCTCAACTTAATATAATGCACTGAGTATTAAGATGCATAAAGGTCAAACAAAGATTCATAGGCATTAATAATGAAAAACACAAGTTTATAAATGTGAACAACTTAAGGAAAATACAATATTCAGTACATCAGCCTCTGCGCAATCCTAGAGATTTTACATGACCACAAAACACATCTCTAGTTATTGGCTTTGTCATAGGATCTGCTGCCATTCTATGCGTATGTATGTACTGTAAGTTCACATCCTTTCGTGCAACCATATCTTTGACAAAGTTATACTTGGTATCTATATGTTTGGTCTTTGTATGATATTTTGGATCTTTGGTGTACGCTATAGCTGCTTGGCTATCACAGTTAACCAATAATGGATTTGCAGCTTTCTCAATAACACCTAAATGATCCAAAAATCTCTTAAGCCAAACTCCTTCTTGAACTGTTGTTGATAATGCTACGAACTTAGCTTCCATCGTGAACAAGGTTATACACGTTTGTTTCTTACTGCTCCAACATATGGCGCCATTATTCAGTAAGAAAACAAACCTAGAGGTAGATTTTTTTTTTTCATCTAAATCTCCTCCCCAATCAGTATCAGAATAGCCTTCAAGTCGCAGATCATTTCCTTGATAACTCAACTTGTAATCAGCAGTTCCCTTCAGATACCTCAGTATTCTTTTAATGGCTTTCCAATGTGCTTGACTTGGATTGGATTGGTATCTACTCACTATTCCAACTGCAAAAGATATGTCAGGTCTTGTACACATCATAGCGTATATCAAGCTTCCAACAACACTAGCATAAGGAACATGTTTCATTTGTTCCTTCTCTTGTGGAGTCCTTGGACATAGTCTATGGCTCAATCCTTCACCTTTTGCAATAGGAGTGTCTATGGGTTTACAATCTTGCATACGAAATTGTTCAAGAACCTTATTTATATATGTTTCTTGCGAAAGAGATAACGACCTCTTCGAATGATTTCTTGAAATCTTAACTCCAAGAATGTATGCAGCCTTACTCATATCTTTCATCTCAAAGTTGGAAGATAACCAACTTTTGATGGTATTAACAAACTCTATATTGCTTCCGACAATTAGTATATCATCAACATATATAATGATATGATCACAAATTGATCTTTGGATCTTTTGATATATAGACAATGATCCTCATCAATCATTATAAAATTATATGCCATTATGGCATTATGGAAACGTATATACCACTTTCTTAACGACTGCTTAAGGCCATATATTGATTTCAAAAGTCAACATACCTTTTCTTCTTGACATTTTGTAATGAAACCAACAGGTTGTTCCATATATATTTCCTCATCCAATTCTCCATTGAGAAAAACAGTATTTATATCCATTTGATGTAATTCAAGATCCATACTTGCCACTATTGCCAGAATAATGCGAATCGAGGTAAATCTCACAACAGGAGAAAATGTTTCCTCATAATCAATTCATTCCTGTTGATTATACCCCTTTACCACAAGGCAAGTTTTATATCTCTCTATTGAGCCATCAGCTTTACGCTTTATTTTGAGAACCCATTTGTTCCCAATAGCTTTGCGTCCTTTTAGAAGATCAACTAGTTCCTAAACATGGTTTGACTTCATTGACTCCATTTCCTCTCCCATTGCATGCATCCATTTTTCCTTACTAGGGCAATTAAGAGCCTCATTAACATTTCTTGGCTCATCTTTATCTTGTGGAGCAACCATAAAAGTTTCCCCTTCAATGTCAAAATGTCGACGGGGAATACTTTTGCGACTTGTTCGCTGTATGGGAGATTGTACACTTTGCACATCATTCTCCATTATGCTCCCACTAGGATTAGATAATGATGATGTCGTTTCATCATTTGGTTGTAATTGAGAATGAGTTAAATTCAATTCATCACTTCTCATATTACTCCCACTTGGACGAACTCCACTAATATCATTATCTTGATCCAATGTTTCAAATAGGGAGTAATCTTCACCTATTTCACCCTTCTTAGGAAATTCATTCTCTAAGAATGTGACATCCCGTGATTCAAATTCAGTCATACTCCCACTTTTTTGTTCACCTATGAACACATACCTTTTCCAGTGTTCGGAGTATCTTATGAAAATACTATTCTTTCCTCTGGGACCTAATTTCCCAAACTTGTGAGAGGGCTCATGAGTATAGGCACCACAACCCCATGGCTTAAGAAAATTTAAGTCCGGTTTTCTACCTGTCCATAACTCATATGGAGTAGAAGTAACTGATTTGGAAGGTGCCCGGTTAAATATATAGGCAGTAGTTAACAACGCATCACTCCAAAAAATGATAGGTAAGTTAGCATGCACCATCATGGATTTAACCATTTCCAGTAGGGTTCTGTTTCTTCTCTCCGCAACACCATTTTGTTGAGGAATATATGGAATAGACAACTGTCTTTCTATTCATTTTTCATCACATAATTTTCTGAACTCATCAGATAAATATTCTCAATATCGATCGGATCTCAATGCTTTTATTTTCTTGTCTAATTGATTTTCTACCAAGTTCATAAATTTTTGAAACAACTTAATGCTTCAGATTTATGAGAAATCAAATAGACATATTCGAATCGAGTATAATCATTTATAAAAGTGATGAAATAAATAGCCCCATGCCTTCCTCTCACATTCATTGGACCACTGACGTCAGAATGGATTAAATGCAGAGGAAATTCAGCTCTTTTACATTTTCCAAATGGTTTCCTTGTCGTTTTCCCTACTAGGCAATGTTTACATATGGGCAAATCGACTTTTTCAATGTTGCCCGACAAGTCCTCTTTGGCTAGTCTATTCATACGTTGTTGGCCAATATGACCAAGTCTAGCATGCCACACATTCACATCATTATTATATGAATTAGGAGACATGAGAAGGGAATAACAAACATTTGTATTAATATAGTCAATATCTAATACAATGAAACCATCCAGAAAATAACCACAATCATAGTAGTTTATATTCAAATATAAATCTACACCACTATTATGGAAGTTCACATTTAAACCAAAATTTAACTAACACTAAAACAGACACTAAATTTCAACGAATCTCCGGAGCATACAACACATCTTGTAGGAACAAGGTGCGTTCACCACGCATGTTCAATTGGTAGGTGCCAATATCTTTAACTTTAGCTCTAGAGTTATTTCCTACATAGATCCACTTAGTTTCAGTCGGAACTTGTCAAAATTCTACGAAGGATTCTCTATCTTTCGCTACATGATCTGTCGCTCTTGAATCTACAGTCCACAAATGATTAGATTCAGTCAAGAATACAAAACTTGACACATATGCAAAGTTTCCAATAGTACAAGGGGTGTATACCTTCTTTAGCTAGCGACAATCATGGGCATAGTGACCATTCTGGTCACAATTGTAACATTTCACCCTTGAAATATTCTTCACACGAGAACGTTTTCCTTTCTTCACACGAGGACATTTTCCTCTCTTTTGTTGGTTAATTCTTGGTTTATTGCAAGAAGGACTTAATCTCTTGCTTTTCCACATATTGAACGAATCAATGCGCTTGCGCTTAGAGCTTGAACCCCCTTCTGAGCTGAAAGCAACACAGCAAATATCTGTATCCCGCTCAAATGTCTTGAGGCGATCATCTGCTAGCTCAAGGTGGCGCACAACATTCTCAAGATCTTTCATAACATGGTCAAGAGCTTTTTCTTGCTTTTCAAGCACATCTTGAATTTTCTTATTCAATATTTCACAATTCTCGCCGTTCAATTTGTCATCTTTATTCAAATAAGCAATTATGTTCTTAGTTGCTGAAGCCTTTGATATGAACATATTAGACACATATGCACGAATTATTAATGCCTATAATTTATGCATCCACTTTGCACAGACCCATCATATTAATGAACAATTTCAAGTAAGGTTTCAGAATCAAAAAGGTCACTATGTTTCCAATCATTCTCTAAAAATCCTAACTTGGAATTATTATTAATATAATCTTCTATGCAAAATAAATTCTTTGAAGTTACAAAAATTTTTTATGATCTACCCACAACAGTTAATAATAACGGAAGCAAATAATATTTGACATTCAACAATGATAGAATAATAATGCTTTTACATAATACAACTAACATATCAGTTGCCACACCAACAACTTATTGTTCATAAAGCATACTAAATAAAAAACATTTTGAAACATCTAAAACCAAGGCATTATACTACAAACAGGGAAAGCTTCTACTTGGTTCAATTTTTTTTTCTTTTTCTCTGTAAAATTTTTAGGCATTCTTGATAGTCACGGAAAAACTGACGGATATCCCTTAGGATTTCTCCTACGCACATTCATCCCCCGCCTAATCGAAGTCATTCCTTGGGTCGTAGTCTTTGTGGCTACAACCCGATGATATTCATCTACAAATTCCATTACTAGCTCCTTATATCTAGTAAAACCTTTGACCTCCCATAGGTGATTCAACACTCCTTGCCATTCTGGTGGAAGAGTGTTCATGAAGAATCGCACCATCTGAGTATCTGGCATGGGGTAATCGTTCCAAATGACTTCTTGAATTTTCTTGTTGACCTCTACAACATGATCAATTATGTCGTCACTCTCACATCGATAACCATTCAAATTGGCTATCAACCCTGAAAGCCTTTCCTTTTGTTCATCTGACATTGTGCGCACAGATGCGCGCGGTTTATGGGGAGGCATTGTTCCTGTAACAAATGCAGAACAAAAAGGGATTACATATAATCCACATAGACATAATTGAAAAAAGAAACATTCTTTTTTTTTGGTTAACGGTCAAAGTCAACGGTCAACGGTGGATCGGGTTGAGTCAAACGGGTCAGGTCGGATTGGACGGACCGGGTCGGATCGGGCCAGTTAGGCCGGGTTGGACAGACCGACTCGGCACGTGCGGCACGCGTGTGTAGTTGACGTCACGCCGCGCATGTGCGACGCACGTGCGTGTGTTGGCCCCGTGTGCGCGTGTGACGCATGTGCTTGTGTCTTGCACGCGCCGAAGACACTGGTTCATTTCGACCGCGCGTGGGGGCGCGTCCGGTGGCCTATGGTGGCAATCCGCCGCTCGTCTTGCTCATTTTGACAAGACCTTCGACCCTACGCCATCATAAATTGATTTCGACTTACAAAAAATCGAAAAAATGGATGGACAGTGCTCCGGTGTCGGCTTTTTTCCGTCCCCGATCGGTGTCGGCTGATTTTTCACGAAAATTCAATCAAAAATCATTCATAAACATGAAAAGGGATCAAGAAAACATGAAAAGGGATCGAGAAACATGAACAATGGCTTTGATACTAATGTAGGGAATATCGGATTCCCAAAAACTGGATTTGACACTAAATCGAACCCCTAAAACAAGTGCGGAAGACGAACCTGGGAAAATCACATGTATCACCGGTCCTAAGGCACATCACAAAATCGAACGTATCTTGTTAGCCACAGATTAAAAACCGACGCTGATATGAGGAAGAAAAAAAACTGATCCCGTTCAATCCGATGACGTCAATTCGCCTTGAAGGGAAGAGAGTGTCGTCTCTTTTGTTACTGTTTTCTCTTTTGGAGGGAGAGAGGGAGGAGGAACGTATGTACTGTCAAAAGGTGCGTTCCTCCCTCTCTTTTCCCCCCTTAAATACGTCCTTTCCAAAGAGCATGTCCCTTCGGTAAAAGACGTTTCCCCAAAAGTTACAACTCTTCAACGTATCCCTCCATCCATGGGCCCTAATCTTGTGGGCCAGGCTTATAGGCCTAACATGGACAGACGGGCTAACTTAGGCCCATCACATTTATTAATAAATAAAACCATCAACTTCCTTTGGTGAAGCGACGGACAGAGGATGATGGAATGTTAGCTGGTGGAGAATCCACAGATGGAGTAGACATGTCAGAAGTTGCAAAGGTGGTATCGTCGGTAGAACCTACATCAAGATTAGAAGGAGGGGGAGATAGTTCTGGAGAGGGAAATTCACGAGTGGAGGAAGATGTGGGGTCTTTCGAAAATAAATCCACAGAAGTATTAGTGAAGAAAGGAACATGAGACGATGACTTGAAGGGATGAAGAGAAGAAAACGTCTTGTGTTCTCAAAATGTAACATGACGAGATAAACGAAGACGATTCGATATAGGATCCCAACATTTGTAACCTTTGTGCACAATACCATATCCAAGGAAGCAACATAATTGAGCACACGGCTCTAATTTTATGCGTTCATGTAGGAGAAGATGTACAAAGCAATGACTGCCAAAGACTCAAAAAAGATTATAGTTGGGTACACTACCATACAATGCTCATAAGCAGAAATGTTACCTATTATAGGTGATGGATTATGATTAATGGTGTATACAGCAGTGAGACAAGCTTCTCCCCAAAAAAAATTTGGAAAAGAAGCGGAGACTAGAAGAGTATGAGTAATATCTAAAATATGCCTATGTTTATGTTTTGCTTGACCATTTTGCTGGGAAGTCCTTGGACAAGAACAATGAACAATAGTACCATTTTGGGAGAGAATTTTAAGAAATTCGGTGACTCAAAATTCCATGGCATTATCAGTGCAAAAAACCTTGATATCTTGAGAAAATTATGTTTTTATCATGGCAGCAAAATCACGGTAGATATGAGTAAAGTCATATCGATTTTTCATAAGATAAATCCATGTATAACGAGAATGATCATCCACAAATATTACAAAATAGCGAGAGCCTCCCATTGTGGGAGTTGGAGATGGTCCCCAAATATCATAGTGAATAAGATCAAAAGGAACATGAGAGACATATTCACTAAGATCAAAAGGCAAGGCATGATATTTTCCCAATTGGCAAGGCAGGCAATTAAAATGTTTATTATCAAGAGAACCTAAATGACCAATGAAATTAAGGATTTTAATCTATAGGATGAAGCATGACCTAACCGAGAATGCTAAGTTTTAGATGACATTGTGGCTGCACAACTGGTAAAGGAGTTGGCAATATTCAAGGAAACAAGCTCAAATAGGCGTCCCACTCTACGGCCTATCCCAATAGTCTTTCCCGTCCATAGATCTTGCATATGACAACCATGGGAAAAGAAGTGGACATCAAAGCTAAGTTCACATAATTTTCCTACTAAAATCAAATTTAGGGACAGTTTGGGAATGATGAATGTATTAGGTAAGGATAATGTACATGTTGAAATGTTTCTTGTATAGCTAACTCTCATTTGAGAATTATCTGCGGTGTGAATAGGAGGGACATGTGAATTGAATGATTTGGGTTGAAATAAATCAAGATTGGAGGTCATATAATCATAGCAAGCGGAGTCAAAATACCACGAATCAGATTTACCTAAAGCGACAGACATAACAGATGGAACAAAGAAGCTAGAACTTAGAAGTACCAAACTCTCGAAGAATGGAATGAAGATCCTCTAACGAAAAATGTAACAGACAACCTATTAGGAGAAGTCTTTATGATAGCAGTGGTGACAGATGAATTTTCATGTAGACCTTGATTTTTGGATTGATTACCTGTCCTTGTAAGTTGTGTAGGTTGAACTTGATGGTAATTGGACATCAAAACTTCTAATTTATCCATAATAGGCACTATACCAACTTCAACACAGTAGATTGGATAAAAAAAGTGCAGAAACTAGTACATAGAGAGCTTGTATGGAGTA
The DNA here is from genome assembly GCA_014182395.1 of Eucalyptus sp. ANBG9806169. Classification (NCBI taxonomy): domain Eukaryota; kingdom Viridiplantae; phylum Streptophyta; class Magnoliopsida; order Myrtales; family Myrtaceae; genus Eucalyptus; species Eucalyptus sp. ANBG9806169. The sequence continues at coordinate 27,438,020 of CM024581.1, read as the reverse complement.
AATAAGGCTAAAAATGACTTAGAACGTCAAATAACTTTGAGTAACGTTGTAGGGCGTGTGCCTACGTTTGGTGGCAATTGACGACCAAATTTCAGTATTTCTCTTGTCTGAGGATGGCAAGTCTAATGGTCATGGCCTTTTTATGAAATCAACAACGCATATGTTGAACAATGACTCAAAAGTTCGGTCTTAATGAATAATCGGTAGAGATGCATGGCGGCCACCTTGTAGCAGACTCGATGGGCGCACCTTAGTTGCCTCAGGAAAGGAGGCTTTGATACCAAGTTGAGAAAATGTATTGATAGAAAAATGTAATATTCAATTCATCTTTTATGAAGAATATATGAGCCTATATATAAGGCTTTAGAGCTTAACTATCTAAGGTAATGAAATATCAATTACATCAAAAGAATCAAATAGAATCAATTAAGATACATCTCCTAAATATATCTATATCTCTAATACATAGTTTTGCCTCTTATTAGCTCCTTAGGTAATCATTAACTTCTTTTAACAACACGAATGAATAATATTATTTGTACTTTAAGCTAAAACCAAATAAGGATCAAGATTACTAAGAGAATCAAACCACTTTACCCCTAGAGATTCACTTGCCTTGGATGGAAAATTTGAGTGAATATAGAGCTTAATCCACCTAAAAATCAAATGATGCAATCTTGAATTAACACTAGTTAAGCAAATCAAACGCCTAATTCAACATTGGTCTAAAAATCAATAATGATGTTACTCATGTGACTACCAACGTTTGTTGACAAAAAAAAAAAAAAAACCTTTAGTGAAAGATATTTTGTTGAGGAAAAAATTCCAGCAAAACAAACTCAATGAATTTTCACTTTTGATAATCATCTATATGCCTATCTAGCCATATTGGTCGCACCTAAAAATACTATGTCAACACGTTTTTTACCTTCAATCTTTGACAACAACTCATGCGCTAAGTTTTATTTGCTTATGCATATTAAAGTTAGTAAAATTAATTTACCAATTGATTTTTCTCAATTATGACTAATATGAAAACCAATAAGTTCCACGTTCATGAACCTTCAAAGCATTTTCATCGATTCTAACTCATGTCACCCTTTTTTATCCTTTAAAAGATTTAATAACCCTTAACAAAGTCACGTGCTTAAATATCACAACTTCAAAAGCTAATTTTTAGAAATTTTCATAGCTTAACAAATTCACTGACAGGTCTTTAATTAATCAAAGTTATTGAACAATTCATTCAGACCATTAATCATCTTAATATCCTAAATAATATTAGGAAGCAAAGAAACTTCAAGATGTCATGCTACGGCTACGACGCGGTGGAACAATTGCATATTAACCTGTTCACTGCGAGTCCGTGCATTTCCTCTTTCTCTTCACGGGTTAGTCCAGTTGTGTACAGGGAGGATATGGCATCAAGCTAAGTGATTGTGTGACCAGCCCCACGATCTATAAGTCTAGATAGGACATGAGGTCCTCACGACCCGACTTAAAGACCTGAACCTAAGAACCCAATTATAAAAAATTGTGCAATTATTTCATCTCACTAAAGAACATATTTCATGTGATATGTACATTATAATTCCACCCAAAGAGCTAAGACAAGTCATGACAGTGATGATGCGATTTCATCGACTAATCATTATAGTTCAACCGTTATGAAATCCATTTGTGACAAGTTTTACTACCCCCTATTGTTTGTACATATCTCAATTTTAAGTGATTTTTTATCCCATGTGCTGCTATTACATAATATACCGTCGCAAGAACCTATTAGCGGGTTAAAAACCTTGTAATTTTTAGATGCCAAATATTGGGTACCGCCACGCACAAACAAAATAGAGAGTAAAAATGAGAAAGATAATTTGCTTGATTATCACACCTCAACATGGGTCCACCTCAACTTTAAATTTCTCCTTTTCTACTTTTCTCAAATTGTAGCTCCCATCACTCACTCACTCACTCACTCTCTCTCTCTCTCTCTCTCTCTCTTCACTTCTTTTTCTTCTTCATCCTTCACCAACCGCCCCAATTGATGAGGAGTATGAATCACACCTCAACATAGCCCACCCCAACTTTATTCCACCCCCACTTTATTAGTAACTTCAAATTTCTCTATTTTTGTTTTCTCAAATTGCAGCTCCCATCACTCTCTCTTTCTCTCTCTTCTCACTTCCTTTTATTCCGAGTTATAGCCATGACACGTCATCTTGTGCGAGTTGTCGTTTGCGTGTTTGGTGAGATAATCATAGTCGTGACTCATCATCCCGTGCAAGTTGTCGTTTGCGTGTTTGGTGAGACTATGTGGCTTCCTTCTTGTTGTTGTTTGCGTGTCATAGCCATGACATGTCATTCTACGTGAGTTGTCATTTGCGTGTTTGGTGAGACTATGTGGCATTATTCTCATTGTACTATGTGGCCTCATTCTCATTGTCAAGAGTGCGCAGTAGAAGCCTTCTCGATGTCATTTGTGTGTCATAGCTGTGACATGTCATGCAAGTTCTCGTTTGTGGGTTTGGTGAGACTATGTGGCATTCTTCTAGGGAGAGACTATGTGACATTGTTCTCATTGGTGGGTTTGGTGAGACTATGCGACATTCTTCTAGGGAGAGACTATGCGACATTATTCTCGTTGTCGGCAATAGAAATCCTGTACCTTCTTTTAGGGAGAGACTATGTGACATTATTCTTGGTGTCGGGATTGCGCAATAAAAGTCCAATACCTTCTTCTAGGGAGAGACTATGTGGCATTATTCTTGTTGTTGGGAGTGGTAATAGAAGCCTACTAATTTTTTCTAGGGAGATCATTAAGAGGGTGGTCAAGTTCGAACCTGTCAACATTTCAAGTTGGATCTATCTTTACTAAAAAATTTAAGTCAATGAGTTATGGGTCAATCAGTATTAACTGTTCCACGATTCACGCATGACACTCGTGATGGTTTCTTGAGTTTCTACTAGCACCCTTGTTGTCTGCACTATGAACTCTGGTTGTTATTGTTTGGGAAATAGTGATATTATCAAGTTTCATAACTTATGTATCATATTCACTTGAATGCCATAAATTTTTTTCAACTACTTAAGTATCATAACATCTAAAAAAAAGTTCTCACTTGAGTACCAATTTTTTTAAAAACATCCATTTAGGCTGTGAATTCAATTCGACTAAACCTAACACTTAAGGTGAACGTTTTACAAAAAAGATATATCGCTTAAGCGATCGATTGAAAAGTTACATAAGACTCATGCAGTTAGAAAAGAAAAAGTCATGGTATTCATGACATCGTCATATCAAAATTATCACATGCGTGACGTCAGTTTCTCAAGAAGAAGAGGAAGATGAATAGACAGTCAGAGGAGAAAGAAAGAGGGAAGCGCGCGCGAGGGAACCAAACAGGAGAATTTCGAAGTGTTTCTGAGGAAGTCAGGTGGGGCCCAATCAGCGTACACGTGACTATTTGATGGAATGGATACTGGCACTCTGTCTTGTCTCTTGAAACGTCGGCGACATGCACGGCGTCGCCAATTTCACCGTCGCCCTCATCTCGTATGCTCCTCCTGAAACGGTGAAACCTGCAGAGTCGCCTTGGCTTTCTCTCTCTGCGCATGATTCCTTGCTCTCTCTTCTTCCTCAAGAAAGGCACTTCTCCGACCGACTCTCCCGGCCATATCATCCCCCCCCGGCCATCTCATCCACCATGCCTTTCTCTGTCAACCCATCTGCCCTTCCATCTCCGTCATCTTCCGATCTCTCCCATGGCGGATTTGCCTCCGGGTCATGGCGTCTACCTCCACGGCGACCTCGACCTCCACATCATCTCCGCCTCCAACCTCCCCAACATGGACATGGTCTCCGGCCGCCTCCGCCGGTGCCTCTCCGCCTGTGCCCGGCCTTCCCGCTCCAGCGACCCCGCCCCCGCCTCCCCACTCCGGGACCGCTGCGACCACGACGCCCTCTGCCACGGAAAGGTCATCACCTCCGACCCCTACGTCACCGTCCGCGTCCCCCACGCCACCATCGCCCGCACTCGCATCCTCCACAACATGCAGAACCCCTGGTGGGACCAGCGGTTCCGCATCCCCCTGGCTCACCGCGCCGACGACTTGGAGTTCCGCGTGAAGGACAGCAACCTCTTCTGCGCGCAGCTGATCGGCACTGTTAATATCTCGGCGTCGGAAATCAAAGCTTGCGAGGTCATCTCCGGTTCGTTCCCGCTGAGGGGATCCTCAGCGAAGCCGAATTCCGCCCTCCAGCTCGAGCTGAAGTTCACGCCAGTGGAGAAAAACCCGGTGTACCAGCACGGCATTGCCGGAGATCCTGATCACCTGGGAGTGAGGCACACTTATTTCCCCTTGAGAAAAGGGTGTGGCGTCAGGCTGTATCAGGACGCTCATGTGGTCGATGGGATGTCGCCTGGTATTGACTTGGATACTGATGCTGGAGGCGTCTATAGGCATGAGAAGTGTTGGGAGGATATTGGTCACGCCATATCTGAGGCTCACCATTTGATATATATTGTTGGTTGGTCGGTTTCTCATAATATTAAGCTCATTAGAGAGCGTACCCAGACCAGGCGAATGCCGCTAGGCGGGGACTTGACGCTCGGTGAATTGCTCAAGTATAAGTCCCAAGAGGGGGTGCGCGTTTTGTTGTTGATTTGGGATGATAAGACTTCGCGTGACAAGCATTTTATTAACAAGGTGAGAAGTTGTTTGTTTAAGTTGGATTGCCCTTGATCACATGCTTCCATCTGCTTATTTTAGTATATTGAGGTGGCATGTGGCATCGGCGATTACTATGTTGTTGGTCCTGTTGTCCAGAGTATGATAATGGTTAGTGTATTTGCTACGAGGAGCACTTGTCTAGTGAGGAATTAGGGGATAGCGTCTCTCTTTGCTCCCGATATTGTCCCTACAAATGAATAAGGGTGCACGGCCGGCATTTCTTGCAGGAAGGGGTGATGCAGACACGTGATGAAGAAACTCGAGATTTTTTTAAGAATTCATCAGTGAACTGCGTGCTGGTGCCACGTAATGCCAGCGGTAAACTTGGCTATATTAAACAGCAGGTATGCTTCTCCTAGAATTCTTGCAGTTTCACCACACGGAACTTTTATCAAAATCTAGAGATTAGCACTAGCATTGCGATGTTTTGTTCCTCCCTCATGTCTAGGCAATTAGCTGCCTTGCATATTTGTAGTTGGAGATGCGTTTTATTGTATAAATGTCCTATGAAGTTGCTGAGGTGATTTGGCATTGGAGATGAATGTTCTTTATAAAGTGACTGATGGACTCTTTGGACCCTCTCATTTAGCCCACTCATAGAGCTAATGTCCCTTTTCACACTTTTAGAGTTGAATGCTTGTTTATGAATTTTTCTTGCATTTTTGGGCTATCATAAAGGTACTCTACTTTCTGAGGAATATTCTGTGCTATATACATAATCCTCATTCGTTAATTTGGAATGATTATCCTAAGGGATAAGGTTTGCTTTGTAATGTGCATTCGTTTTACTTAAGCATGGCTGCATAAATCTTGTGAGAATGGACAAACTTTATCCTCTTTCTTGCTTGAATTCCTTATGTGGTGTTGTGGTAATTCTGATAACCTAAATAACTGTTGCAAGCTTGGACTGTATTATTTTTTTCTCCAGGTTGTTGGATCCATGTTCACACACCATCAAAAATGCATCCTGGTGGACACCCAGGCGTCGGGTAATCACCGAAAAATAACTGCATTTATAGGAGGAATTGATCTTTGTGACGGTCGATATGATACACCTGAGCATCGGCTATTTCGTGATCTTGACACTGTTTTTAAGGACGACTTTCACAATCCTACATTTCCTGTGAGTTGTTTGTCCATGCTTTTTGCCTAGCAGTTCTTCTTTTCTATTAAATACTCTTCTGTGTACTGTCTTCTAATGTAGGTCAAATTTTAGACTCTGGATTGATAGAAGTCTTTTGAGCCCATTCTTTTTCCCAACTGCCCGCATGAATAGTGGCATGATACTTGTACTCGAGAACTGATGTACACAGTCTGCCTGTTTCTGATTAGATTTACTTTGTCACATTGATAAATTTTGATCATGAGTGTTGTGGTAGCATTAAGATTTTAGGAGTTAAATGATAATCAAAGTCTGCTAATTTGAGGGGCTTTCCTTCCTTGTTTTTCAGAAATTTATTGCCGTGGTTGCACATAAGAAGTGGATTGATTGGTACTAAGATCAAAAGAAGATTCATGCCTCTGCTTAATGACTTGCTGGAAAATATTTTTGGATAAAGCATATAGTGAACTTAACCTTTGACAGCCTTGCCAAAGGCACAAAAGCATATTTAAACTTCTGGATTATGAAAGTGGCCGCAGGCCGCAAGTTCTAGTCTATTTATCGAATTTGTCATGATACAAGTGAGTTCTTTGTATCATTTCAATCTTAATTTGTTGCATGGACAAGTATAAAATGAGCGAGATATATTTGACTAAATTAAGTTTTTGTAAGTGTTGAGTCAAGCCATTAAACTTTCTTTGAGCTGAAAAGGTTGTGCTCATATAGAGGTTCTCTCCAGAATGCCCATCTATATGCTGTGGGTACACCTAAAGTTTGTGAATTTGATTGATAGAACCTGAAAAAGGGGTGAACGGAACGATATCTTGCTACTTTCTTTCAGTTTTGAGTCTTGTGACCAGTAAGATCTTGGACTTTGGTACCGTGCACTGGTAGTTGCTGCACAAGTTGGTATTATCTCTTGATTTCCTTCCAGTGAGTGTCTTTACTTTGTATCTGTCAGGCCGGAATGAAAGCTCCAAGACAACCTTGGCACGACTTGCACTGCCGGATTGAAGGGCCTGCTGCTTATGATGTACTGATGAACTTTGAGCAACGTTGGAGGAAAGCAACAAGATGGTTTTCCAAAGGGAAAAAAAATCGGCATGATGATTCCTTATTAAAAATAGGCCGTATCTCTTGGATATTGAGTCCTTCATCGACTGAGTCACATGATAGTACATCTCTTTCAAAGGATGACCACCATGATCGTATTACAGTAGTGCCTGAGGACAACCCAGATCTCTATGTCTCTAAAGAAGATGATCACAATAACTGGCATGTTCAGGTTGGAAATGCAAGTTCCCTGTCATTATCGCGTATTCAGATTATCTTTCTTTTATTTAGCCCTTTGCTTTGTGTTTGCTTGTGCAGATTTTCCGGTCGATTGATTCTGGATCAGTCAAAGGATTTCCAACAAAAAAGAAAGATGTTGCTGAAAAGCAGGTCTACAGGAGATCTATGTTTCTTGCTTCATTTCTTATCCCTACTTTTCTTATCTTTTTGCTTTTGTTTAGTTGAATGAATTTCGAAAAAAGGTGAAGAAAATCATATTAATGGACTTGTGCTGGAGTAGGATTCTCTCTCTAGTTAAACCTTAAACTAGTTTCTACCTTTCTAATTGACATCGTTGTGCTGGATTTTTTTATTTTTTTTTATTTCGTATCTGCATCCTCTTACTTATTGGTAGTTTTTGGTGCAGAATCTTATAGTTACAAAAGATGCAGTAGTAGACAGAAGCATTCAGACAGCTTACATTCAGGCAATCAGATCTGCTCAACATTTTGTATATATTGAAAATCAGCATTTTCTGGGATCATCATATGCGTGGCCGTCGAGTAATGATGCAGGTGAATATCATGACTTTTATGTTGCAAGTACACGTTTCCTATCTATACTCGAGACATTCCATTGGTGGACTAAGCGTGGCTCGTTTAATCACAATCATGTGCTTATACACATATTTGACTTGCAAAGGTGAATCGACCTACCGGAAAAAATTATTGAGTACTGCTCATTTCACTCCAAAGTATTGGTTAAATCTTTTGTTTGTGTTTCAATTGACCATTTTCATCACTTTTTTGAATGTTAAGGAGCTAAGTCGTTAACTAGTACTGTTTGCCACATCAATGAAGTCTTAGTAGGCAGCAGACTTCTTATAGTTAGTTTTTTGTCCACAAACCACTCTCAGCTATTTGTGGCATGGCCTGAGCAGGAGCTGATAACCTCATTCCAATGGAATTGGCCTTGAAGATTGCTAGCAAAATTAGAGCTAATGAGAGATTTGCTGTATATATTGTCATACCGATGTGGCCTGAAGGTGATCCCAAGTCAGCTACAATCCAAGAGATTCTCTTTTGGCAGGTAGGTGAAGACATGAATGTGTTTTTGCAAATGTGCGTAAACTTTGGTGCTTTTGTTTGATAGGGAAGATGGTGAGAGGCAATATATGGAGTACGATGGACAAGGATAGTCTTTACATGACGATGGACAGAAATTACTACATACTATAGAGTAGCAAATACTAAGTAATTGATTCCATTTAGGTGTCCAGCCAATTAGAGAATATGCTTTCTCACTAGTTCTGGATGTCTATGTTTAATGCTGTGCAAAGTATTCTCTAACGCCATCTCCTACTCCTCAAACATCACATTAGCCATAAAATACTAAATCGAATAGTTATACAAAATATTATGTGTTTCTAATTCTTTGGTGACTCAAATTTCACATAATCTGATTCTTTTACACTATTTGCCTTATTTTTTTTTCCCAGAACCAGACCATGCAAATGATGTATAAAGTTGTTGCAAGTCAACTGAAGCAAATGGCGCTCGGTGATTCTCATCCTCAGGACTATCTTAATTTTTACTGTCTTGGTAAAAGGGAAGATAATTCTGGTCAACCTTCTCCAGATGATGCGGTAATGCTTCTTACAGTATGTTTTTGACTAGTTTTCATGTCCTTGAAACATGTCAATGGTAACTACATTTGCAAGCTCGGGACCCCATTCAACGGTGCATGAATGCCTAGACAATGTGCTTCGTAGAGTTGTAATCGAGCTGAGTCAAGTCGATACAGTGCAAAGCTCGAGCTCAACTTGACCTGCATCCTCGGGACTTGAAACTCAGTTCGAGCTTGATCACATATAAAATATTTTGAATTGAGCTCGACTCAATTATAATAGCATTAATTATGAACTTGAGCTTAAGTTTTGGTAAGCTCAAATGGTTTCCCTGCATATTTGTGTATGAAGGTTAAATATGTAGTTTGAATGACTTTTGTGTCCTTTTTGTAATTAAAAAATATTTTTGAAAAGAATAATAGAAGCTCAATTAGGTTTGGGAGCTTGTCAAACTAAGTATTGGCACGCTTGAACTCAACTCGACAAGATACCCGAGTAACTCGAGCTCAAGCTTGACTAGAAATAAGGTGAACCTATCTCGAGTAATCATCATGTGGAGCCTGAGTCAAGATTGATTGACACATGGACAATCCGCTTTCCTCATCATATAATTTGATGAAGCTTGGATATGATGTTTTCTGACGTGTTATGGCAGGTTTCAGAATCGTACAAGTCCCGGCGATTTATGATAAATGTCCATGCTAAAGGAATGGTAGTGGATGATGAGTACGTTTTATTGGGATCAGCAAATATTAACCAAAGATCACTGGCTGGTACCAAAGATACTGAGATTGCCATGGGTGCATATCAGCCCCATCACACTTGGGCACAAAAGAAGAGGCATCCTGTTGGTCAGGTTGTTTCTTGTGGCTTCTTTGCATAAGCCTAATTTCTGATTTTAGGATATTTGCGCTGGCTTTCTCAAGCAAATATTCACTTAATCAGTGGAATACAAATCGGTTCGCACTTATGGAACTGGTTGTAACAAAGTCAATTCATGATTTTTTTTTCTCAATGACGTAATTTTACATCCTAACTTTATAAAGATAAGAATTTAAATAGTTTTAACTCTGGTATTTGCTTTGACACGGTGAATGCAGTCACATCTAAAGTAGGTCACTGTGACTTGTGAATGGAGTAATAGGCCCTCAGAGATACATGCAATTTTCATTGAGATACATATTTTCGGGTATGATTGTTGTGACTTTGCACTTCTGCCCATCTGTCTAGGTATTCGGATACAGAATCTCCCTGTGGACAGAGCATTTTGGGGGAGTGGAAGAATGCTTTATTGAGGCTGGCAGTCTAGAATGTGTGAAGAGGATGAATAAGATGGCTGAAAATAACTGGAAGAGCTATAAGGAACAAGGTTTGTTGCAGGGCCACCTTCTCCGGTATCCCATACAGGTGGACCGAGACGGGAGGGTTGGGCCATTGCCAGGATCGGAGGAGTTTCCTGATGTCTGTGGCAAAGTCGCCGGTGCTCATTCTACTACAATCCCTGATGTTCTAACAACTTAGGTTCTGTCTGACTCCATGTCCATGCAGCCCCAGGAGCCGCAAAGATGTTTCCTAGGCTGTCGCTTCATTCCTGATGTATACGAGCTATATGTTTCCGTCTGATTGCCTTTGTGTGGTGCCGTATTTCAGATTATTCTTCTGCTGTTTCGTTTTTTTTTCTGCGTCTGTCTGGATGTTTCCCAGACCCCCCGCATAAACGAGGATCCTCGGTGGTGATCTCGGTCAGGGTGTGAATATTCTATACGAGCAGTTCGGTATCTCCTTCAGCTTTGGTTGATGGTGTCTACAGTTACAAATCTGGGAGCATCTGCGCTCTTGTGATTTAGAGGATGAAGATGTAATTTGGAAATTGCTGTACAGAAAGCTATATCGTAGTCGAACACAGCAGAGCTTGGCTTTTTATGAAGTGATCGATGCCTTCAATTTGAAATGAGCATTCAGACAGCTTACATCCAGGCAATTCGATCTGCTCAACAATTTGCACATATTGAAAACCAGTATTTTCTGGGATCATCGGATGCATGGTCATCGTATGATGATGGAGGTGAATATCATGTTCTCTTTTATGTGTGAGAATTATAAAAAAAGTCTTAAACCTATTGCAATTATACAAATTCAGTCATAAATTTTTTTTTTGGTCAATTTAGTTATAAACCTTTTACAATTATGCCGATTCAGTTCATCCGGCCAAAATTAGCTAGCTGGCGATGGTCGTCCGGTAAATGCTGAAGTGGCAATTTTTTTTTTTTCGAATTTTTTAAGTCTTTTTTTCTTCCCCCCAAATTCTCCTTCCTTTGGCCAGCAAGGTCAGTCTTGCCAGCTAGTGAGGCTCACCCAGCTAGATCTGGCGAGGCTCGACCTTGCCTAGCCAAGGCAACGGTTGACCTCGCCAGTGGTCGATGAGGCCGCTGTCGCCAAATCTGGTGAGGCTCAGGCTCGCCCAGCCATGGCGAGGGTTGACCTTGCGTGGGGCTGAGCCTTGCCAGATCCGGCAAGGCCTCGACCTTGCCATCCTTGGGTGAGGAGCCTCACTGAGCATTGGCGAGGGCGAGCTCGGCCCTCTCCATGGCTGGTGGGGGCGAGCCTCGCCATTGGCTGGCGTCGGCCAGAGGAAGGAGAAGATGGATGGAATTTTTTTTTTTAAATTTGAAAAAAAATTAAAAAATGCCACGTTAGCGTTCGTTGAATGGTTGTCACTGGCCAATGCCCATGTCAACGTTGACTAGCTAAATTTGGCCAGATGCACTAAATTGGCACGACTGCAAAATGTTTAGGACTAAATTGATAAAAAAAAAAGTTTAGGATTGAATTAACATAATTACAATAGGTTTAAAACTTTTTTGGTAATTCTCTTTTTTTATGTTGCAAGTTTGGGTTTCCTTTCTATACTCAAGATATTCCATTGGAGGACTAAGCATGCCTCATTTAATCACAATCATGTGCTTATACACATATTTGACATACATAATGAACTGACCTACTCAAAAAATAATTGAGTATGACTCATTTCACTTGAAAGTATTGGTGAAATCTTTTGTTTGGTGAATCTCTCTCCCCCAACTCCCCCCCCTCCCCCCATTTTTTGAAGTTGTGTTTTCCATTCTATATTTGTATACCATTGCAAGTATCATTTAATCACGATCATTTTCATACATTCAACCTATTTGAAAACCATATGTCCATTTCACTCAAAAGTGGACTTGACCATTTTCATCTCTCTCTCTCTCTCTCTGTTTTTATGCTTAGCTAAGTCTTTAACTAGTACTGTTTGCCGTATCAATGAATTCTTAGAAGCGGTAGACTTCTTGTAGTTAGTTTAGTCCACAAGCCACTCTCAGATGCTTGTAGCATGGTCTGAGCAGGAGCTGATAACCTCCTTCCGATGGAGCTGGCCAGGAAGGTTCCTGGCAAAATTAGAGCTAATGTGAGATTTGCTGTATATATTGTCTTAGCGATGTGACCTGAAGGTGATCCCAAGTCAGCTACAGTTCAAGAGATTAACATGAATGTGCTTTCACAGATGTGTGTAGACTTTGATGCTTTTGTTTGATAGGCAACATAGCGGGAACGAAGATAAAGAGCATGATGGACAAGGACGCTCTTTACATGACGATGGACAGAAATTACTACTTAGCACCAAATACCTAGAATTGATACCCGAGAGGTGTCCAGCCAATTAGAGAATATGCTTTCTCACTTATTCTCGATGTCTATGTTTAATGCTGTGCAAAGTATTCTCTAACACCGTCTCCCACTCCTCACACATCACATTAGCCGTAAACTAGTAATTTGAATAATATGATAATTCTTTGGAGACTAAGATCTTACATAATCTAACTTTTTGTTTGTACTTTTTGTGACACCCCAATTATATTATTGTTTAAATAACATGTGGAAGCTTAATAAAATATTTCTCAACCAAAACCCTTGTACAAGAATTCGCACGAGTAAACGTATATTTTATTTTCAGTATATATTATTGTAATACAATTTTAACACATCATTCAAGCAAATCCAAAATACAAAAGTCCCGGGAAAGGGTTTGGTCAACTAGTGTCTCTACTTCAATCCTATTCCATAAACGAGGCACCATCCGACTCAGGCATTGATGGTTTCGGGCATGGTCTCACCCCTCCAACGCAATAATCTAGTGACCATCCTACATATTGAAAAGTAATGGATGAGCCAAAGCTCAATAAATAAAATATCTAGTTTTAGTTATAAAAATCCTCTTATCACTTCACATGGTACAAGCAAAGAGAATGCATAACAATCGAATTAGTGTGACGAGAACATGAGTTGACTTTACTTTTCACATTTTCATATATCATATTAATCATCATACAACAATGCTTCCATTTAGATTCATGTCTATGGAATACTATGTTCCAATGTAAGATAACCAATTAAACATCACATGATTCTATACATGCATATGAACATGCATTATATTCATTTAACTTTTTCTCCCAAGCTCTCCCGGGACATCTCGATTCATGGGGCATCTCAACTCTGAGGCATTTTATGAACTTCCATCACAGGGCATCTCCATCATAGAGGCATCTCGACTCCCGAGGTATGTCGAAACACTCCTCGAGGCATCCAAACCACTGGGGCATCTCGCAAACTTCTACCATGGGGTATCGTCATGCACTACTATATTAGTGACGGAAACACATTATTTTCATGTACAATGCACATGTTAACATTGATCTTTTTTACATCAATAATGAAATAAACAATCATTGCAACAATCAACTTCCAGTGCATATCTACTTTTTAAGCATAACCTTACTTGCCCTTTTTATAATCATATAAGTGAAAGATGCGGATTAGAAGTTTATCTCACCTCCTTCCTCATCATGCTTTTTTAATGTGCACATCATATGACATGCTTATCCTTCTATTTTGTAAAGACAAGCAAACATATACATGCATTCCAATACTCATTTTCTTTCTTCATCACTGTCGTGACTCGATCTCGCCACCCTTGATTCCTCATCATCATGAGAAGGGAAAAGGGGGAAAGGTCGGGTTTAGGGGTACTTGATCATGAGAGTTCCTTTATGGCTTGTGTTCCAAAAGACGTTATCACATCGCCTTTCGGATCAAGCCTCTCGTGAGTTCCCTCCACGAGATCACGAGCTCTCCCAAACTCATATCCCGCGTGACAGTGGAGTGTCGCGATCCATATCCACACGAGCGACACACCTTAGAAGAAGGGGTCGGGTGTGGATATCAGATTTAAGGGTACCTTTACCATAGTAGCCCTCTCGACAGTACACTTCGCCCATAATGATGACATCACTTCATCCTTTGGGATACTCTCATATCAAGTATGCTAAACCATTGTGAGTTTCATCGAAACTTGTATCCCGCGCGATGGGTTTATTTATATGGTCTAGTTGTGACAACCTAAAAGTAATACGAGAGTCGCTACTAGCCTCATTTTGGGGGTCAGCTAGAAAACCCAATCGAGGGTCGGGAGTGTTCCCTCGATTCCTACGTAATTAAATATTCAGGTTCGGGAACTTGGGTTACGCTAATATTTCTATTAGCGCCTTTTTGGTACCTAAACAATTTGTTGTGTTTTCCTAACATGTCCATGCGTTTCTTTTTACATTTTTGGGATCATTAGTCCTAAACTAAGCGATCATGTGTGGTTGATCATTTTCATTCTATTCTATTTCTAGAGAAACAAGAAAAGAAAGCAATTAATGGAATTGAAATTACGAGACAGTAAGTAAACAATCAAGGAAAACAGTAAATCTACCATGCAATCCTAGAAAATATAAAAGACAAACATAATTAAAAAAAAATGAGAGAAAGAGAGAAAACTCGCAACTCGTCGGGTTTTTCGGGTTTTATACAACAAATGGAACCCGAGACATATGTCGGGGAAATGAATAGTAAATGATAATGGTCGGAATGGACATCGACATCCACTGTCTTCGCGCTTTCTCCATCTTCGGGACTCTTATCTATACCTAATTTAAAAAACTTATAACTAGGTGCATATAATGAAAAGAAACAATTATACACACCAAAACAATAAAAAATAAGATATCATGTAGAGATCAATCATTTAAAGGAAGTGCAATATGAAAGTCAAATTTTGGGGCTTCGGGGTTGGCCTTTGTCTTTCATGTGAGGGTCCCACTAAGACACCTATCAAATCCATTTTTTGTGACTTATAGCAATTGTTGATCAATTGTATTCTCGCATAGCCAATAACGCTTATAAGTCTCATAATCAAACGATCTATGTGGTCCCAGGGTTTCCTTTAATATCATGCATCAATCCTCCCATTTATCTAAAAGTCACATGCATTGCAAAAATTTAAACATGCATGCAAGTCTTTTGAACATTATTTCTCAATCAATCAAGCAAGAAAGTGAACCGTTGGTAGGTCACTTATTACCAAGGGCATGCGCCAATCACAAACATAGGCAATTTCTAGTGCATGATAGGGTTATATGTAGGGGGTACATGTGATATTTCAAAAACATATTTCGAAATCATTTATGAAAAGTTTTCAGATAAAGTGACATCTCAACTATGAAAGACATTTAATTGCCAAGGTTAGCTCGGGGCTTGCATAAATGCACTCACAAGTATTGTATGCATTTTGAATAAATTCAAATCGTGACTTTCACGATGTCAAATCAGTATTTTAAAAATGTTTGAAAATATTTAGGATTAAGGAATATCTAGGCTATGGAATACATTCAATTACCAAGGCTAGCCTGGGGCTCGCATAAATGCACTTACAAGTGTCGCAGACATTTTGAATATAGTCAAAACAATGACTTTTCCTTAAGCCAAATCGAGTTTTGGAGAAGAACTTTTTTAGAAATTGTTTTTGAGAAACATCACATGTACCAAAGTATTTTTTTAAAGATGCAATTTGAAAAGGCCGATTGTTTAACAACAAAGATCAAAGCATTTATAACAACTTCTATGAAGATGGCATGGCCTAATTTCATGCACAAATTAGCCTAAAAAGTATAACTAAACAATCACAATCATGTTTATATTAGGAAATTTCAGAATAAGTATGTAACAACAACAAAATTGAGTAATACTTATTGACAATCTAACTATGGAAAAATTTCCTAATATTTACGACATGATAATGAATAACTTTCATGAAGAAAGTTTTCTTAAACGAGCTACACATGAATTTACAAAAGTCAGATAACAAACAACGGTACATCACAAATTTGTCAAAATAACAGGACATTCAGCTAATGTTACAAGGATTTGTCCTATCAAAACATGTCCAAAAATCATCAAATTTACACACAACATAGCCAACATGATGACAAGTGGGTTTCATTAAGAGGCTAAGTACATATTCCAAATAGAAAAAATGGAATAAAAATATCAAAGGTCTGTCAAAACATGGGTTAGAATAGGAGTCCGAATTTGATCTATTGTCCAGATTGTGTTCTAGTTTTGAAAAAATGGAAAATTGGTACAAAAAATGAGCGATTGGCACGAAATTAGCGGCATTAGAAACTTCTAAGTGTGCCTTATGTATTCCTAGAAGAGCTCGAGTCCAAACTAGGTCAATTTGGTATCCTAAGATCACGATCTCTAAAAGTGTGCGCATCGGTAATTAAGAAAACTGAACACAAGCATTCATTAGAAAATCTCAAAATCACTCAAAGAACGCACAAACAGCATGAACAAATCACACGGGACTTAGGATTGGATGCGACGGAAAGTTTGGATAGTCATCTAATCCTAAGTCGGCATGCAAAATGTCTTACAATTTAAATGACATTATGAGATGATTCATGATTCCTAATAGTATGCTTGGGAATCCTAAGTGTGATGAACACTTTTTGTGAGACAAATTTAATGTGCAAGATGAAACTCAAATGACATGACCTAAACATGTATGCAAACCTTGCAACATGCGATTTAATCATTAAGAATGCATGATCGTAAGATTTGATCCCTAAATGACTCAAACAAACATGGAAATGTGTACATATGAAAATATTTCATTTTAACATTAAGTTTACAGAACAAACATGATTTCAGCCATGCTCAAAATATGCATAAATCCTACCAAAAATCTCACATATAGAGCATGTGATGATGATGATTTCTTGTTAAGAGTTCGAAACTCAATTAAGATCATATCAGTCGTGGCAAAAATGGAAAAACAAACAAACTATATGTCCAACACATGTTGCTATAGTACATTTTACTTTAATGCATGCAATTGACTCACTTTGCCAATGTAAAAACCTTGAAAAGTATGCATCAATAGAATATATGGATCATGAATTTCAACTCTCATGAATTATTTGAGACCAAATAGGTGCATTTATGGACTCAATTTCATCAAAACAAATTTCAGACCAACACAGGACATACCAACCCATGTTCAGATCTAAGAAATTTTGACCTAGCTAAACATATCTAAAAATTTCGAAAAAAAATACAAGACATGCATAACACATATACAAGAAACTTTCATGAAAGAAAGTTGTTCCAGAACTCAACATAAAAATCAGTACAAAAATAGAAAAATCAGAGATCAATACGGAAAAGATTGACCTAGGCTGAGATCTGAGTAGATTTGACCTAGTTAAATACATCCAAAAATCATGAAAAAATTACAAAAGATGTAAAAGATAATTTAGAACAAAACTCATGAAGAAAATTTTGTCAAAAAATGATCACAAAAGTCATCACAAAAATAACAAAGCTAGAAGGCAGAATATAATCAGAAACGAAAAAGACCTAAACTACCGTAGAATAGTTAATTTTCGGAAATGTTTTTCGAGGGCTCGATTGGGGTGTGCGACCTACCGTTTTGAAGCTCGTGACGCATACATCAAACTTCTTGTTCATAACTTCGCAAGATAACAACATTTAAGAGCTCAAAATAGGCCTAATAGAAACATGATCATCCAAATTCGAAAATCACATAACAAAAGATCTAAATATAATAAACTCTAGATCATTCAAGCATTGATTCTAATCAGATTTGCAATGCATCCTGGCCCTGAACCTTCGTTGTCGATAATGTATTTTGACATGAGAAGCTCTTACCTCATCAGACGCTATTAAAAGGAGTTTTATCACGCTTACCTCGATTGAACCAACGAAGAAATTGACTTTCGGAGATGTCCGCCATTCAATGACAATGAAGTTGCTAGCTTCGATCTTGCTTCAAGAATTGCCGAACGTGAAGGATGTCGAGTTCAATTCCAGTATAAAAACTGTTTAATGTCGATCTTCAGATTTGGATTTACTATTTTTGCAAATCACGAACACCTTTCTTGAGTCCTTTCTCTAGGCATGCACTCAGAGGTGATCAAATTGGTGAGCTGTAGTCGTTGGACTTGCTGAAGAGAAAATCTCGATCGCTGATGGAGCAACGATTTTCGGTATTCGTTCGGCTTCAAACTTCGATTATGAACAATCTCCTTTGATCAAATCGTGAGGAACCGCTTCTTCATATCTTCTTTCTCGTTCAACCAGAGAGAGAATGAGTGGAATTACTCCACTTTATGAAGCACAATCAGCCCAATGAGAGAGAGAATGAGTGGAAACTTTTTGCAAAAAACTTGTAGAAGTCCATCGCAAAAGTCTTCAAGAGAGAGGATTAATGGAGAATTCCTTTCGAGAGAAAATCAACGTGGCTCCCGCAGGCGAAGAATTGCTTCATTCTTTCCTTGCTTGACCGAGTTCAGAGAAAAAAATAGAGAGAGAGAGAGTTTTTAGTAAGAGAAAACAAATCTGGAAAAAATGGCCCCCCTTAATTTTGGAGAGAAAGTTAGTTATATAGTTTAGGGCAAGATCAAATCTTAGCCCTTGGAATCCAAGGGCTAGGGTTGGATCTCCCTAGCTAATTGTTTGTTAAATTTGTTGAGAGCACTCTAATTGAGCACATGTCTATTTCAATGGCCATGATACATTCTTAACGAATGGATGATGATCAATCATGTACTAATTGGGGTCTTTTTTTGCAATTTTCATAACATGGCGGGTCGATTTGCGAATTTCGTAAAATCCGTAATAAAATTGGAATTTTGAAAATAAAGGGCGTGGATGCATTGGCCATGAAGTGAGCTAGCAGATGGTGGTTTCGGCCAAAAGACGGTTGGAAAAATTCGCCAGTCAACATCGGTCAAATCTGGTCAATGTCGGTCAACGCCAGGTTGACTGGGTTGACTTTTGGTCCAAATTTTGTTCTATTTTTTTTTTCTTCTGGTTTTGCCCGATTTAAACAAAATCAAATATTTCTATATGAATCGGTTCAAATGAGATGCAATTGGGCTATCTCAAGTCGACTAATTGTGCACAAAATATTCAAACTCATTGAATTCTTATTGAAGAGAGGCCACAAGCTAGACTCACATTTTCAATTAAACCTCAACCGGCCAAATTGAAGCTCAATTACTTCAATTGCACTCTAGTCTAAAATGGGCCAAGTCGAATTACGTAAAATGAAGCACCTTAGTTGGGCTTTCTAATCTTTGAACACGCCAAATCAACCAAATTAGAATCCATCCGAGCGAATCTTCCAAAATTGACCCCGAATTGGGACTCATCTAAAAAAAATGAGTGAAAAAAAATCGTTCATTCACAAGTTATGAATGATCGATTTTGAAATCTTAATTATGGCTCAAAATGGCAATTTGTATTTTGACTCGATAAATCGTGAAATTGAATGCTCAAGAAAATTTTAAATAATCCCTAAACCAAATGTCAAAGAATGAACTACTCCTAATTATGACTAGAATAAAAGTAAATTTATTTTTCGTCAATTTAGAATCTAAGACTGAAAAATTCAGAAATCAAGGTTTTTAATCAAATTTTGTGAAATTTTTGACACAAAAGTCAAATTGGCAGTAAAAGAAATGTATTTGTGCATTTTTTATTTTTATTTTTTTAGGTCAAAAGTTTGACCAAAAGTCAACAATTTAGTTGATTTTTTGGTTAAATCTTTGAATTTTCAAAAAATTGATTTGACAAAAGTGAAATTAAAGCTAAATGAAATTTTTTTGGGTAAAAAGTCACTTTTTTGACTTGGGGTTGACTTTTGGTTAAAATGTTGACCAAAAAGCCAACTCGAAAGTCAACCATTTGACTTTTCAGGTTTTTCTTGAAAATGAGTTAGAAATTGCTTAAAAACAACAATGCAAAAGAAAGAAATGAAAAATGACAATTTTTGGTTGAGAAATGGGAGCTTTGTCACGATTAGAAACCCAAATCTCGATTTTTTACCTTTTAATAATGCGTTGCTTAGAAATCAGGTGTCAACAATCACATGCTTCTCAAAGAAATAGAATGCATTAGTCACATAAACGGGCAAGAAGCAACTTGTGATCATATTCAAGACATGAATATGTTATTTAGTAAATCAGACCCGGAAAGCAATTCAAACTAAGAAAGCAATCATACTCGGATTGAGTAAATGTATATTCAGACTCAGAAAGTAAAGGTACTTAATAAAAATCTGATCGGATAAAATGGACGGATTCAAGCTTCAGTAAAATTTGATTGATATAAACAAACACGTCCAAACCCAGATAAATCTGATCATACAAAGAAATGGATTCAGACTTCAGTAAAATCTAATCGATATAAATAAACACGTCTAGACTCAAAGAAACAGTTTGTCAAAAAAAAAAAAAAAAAGACTCAAAGAAACAGGTTTAGACTTCAGTAAAATCTGATTAATATAAACAAACATGTCTAGGCCCAATAAAATCTGATTATCAAGAAACATGTTCAAACTTCAACAAAATCTGATGTATAAATGAACATGTTTAGATTGAGTAAAATCTGATCATATAAATAAACATGTTTAGACTAAGTAAAATCTGAATGTATAAATAAACATTTCATGGTTGTTAAAGTTTGGACAATCAAATGAGCACATTTAGACTTAGTGAAAATGATAGAATACAAAAATAGATTTACAAATGGATAGACTCAGACTTAATAAAAATCCAGTAGAACGAACAAATAGATTTTGACTCAATAAATTTTGGTAGAATGAATAAATAGATTCTGACTATTCAGAATGAAACAAAATGGATATGCAAAAGGTCATCAAGACAAATATGGCAGAATGAACAGATTTTGACTATTCAGAATGAAACATAATGAGGCATAATGAACAGATTCTAACTATTTAGAGTGAAATAGAATGAATAGAACTTTGCCTAGTGAAGTTTTTGTAGAACAAGCAGAACGAGCATAAATAATAGATTATGCCTGGATAAATTTTGGCAGAACGAACATGCAATGTAATTCTTCTAGATTTTAACTCAACGTTTTCACTTACCATTTCAACACAAATTAAGAAAATCGATTACATCTATTTAAACATGCACAAGATAATCAAGGCTAGTTAACAATCACCATACTCATAATATGCACATCGAAGTTTCACTTCACAACAAACCAACCAAGTTAATGTTTTAAGGAGATTGAACTACTTTAATGCCTAGAAACTTCACTTACCTCAAACAAATGTGAACAAGCAAAGGTCAAGACCATCTCTTGACTCATGAAAACTAAGATCCTAGGAAGAACTTGCTTCTAAAGGTTGAAGATGGCATGATACGTTTGGGTAGACTTTTAGTCTCTTCTTTTCTTTGAAGTTAAGAGAATGCCTTTGTTTTAAGGGTACATTAGTTCTTCCTTCTATATGTGGCATGCCTAATCTTGAGACAAGAACAAATGTCATGGAGTTTGCATGTAATGGAGATGACTAACCTAAAATGAAATGATGGTTATGGTAAGTGTCTTGATTACAAACCTTCAGCCCATATGTGGCCAAAGAAGAAATAAGGGAAGATGGCTCATCTTATAGAAAGTCTTCCCATAATCTTAGGTATCAAAATTACTAAGTGACATTGTCTTGAGAGGACACTTAGGCATGTGTCACAGTGGCGAGGTTCTTGTGACTAAAGGACTATGCATTTTCGAGGAAGACCTCCCAAGATCGCCAAGGTTTCCCACAAGAGCTTCTGGAATATTCCAAGGGTGAGCGATATGGTAATTGCACCAATGTCTAGAACTCTCTTGACATGAATGTCGGTAGTTAGTAGGTTGGGCGGTACAATCTCGTCCGCCGGATGAAATCTTGATCAATGGTTGTAATCTGAGGGCCTCAAATATAAAAGGGGTGCCCTCTCCCTCATTAATATCCATCCAACCATTCACTAATCTAAAGCTCTTTTCTCTCTACTAGAGCTTCTCTATCTAGAAACTTTCTTCCTATACGATTCAAGTGAGTGAGCGAGCGAGCAATCGATCCGAGCAAGGATTGGCTTAAGTTCTTCGATGATCCGAGCAATCCCAAAAGAGCCTAAGTTGCCGTATGGTCACGATCTCAAATGATCAATCAAGAAGGAAGATCTGTTTCGAGAGATCAAGAAGCACCAGCTGTTCGAGAGAATGTCGAGCCAAGAAGCTGTTATGGATGGAGAGGTTGTCCAAATCAAGGAAACTCATGGCAGAAGCAAGAGAAGAGAAGCTTCGATGGACGCTGTAGCTGCGCTTGATGAGAAGCTTGTGAAGGTAATGAGTGCCATGGCCGAGTTCATGGAAGGACTCGATGATGTGAGGACTACATCATGGAAATTGAGGTCTTGCTCCATGAAGACTTCACGAACAACATCAATCAAGCTATGGCCCCATTGCATGATAAGGACGAAGCCCTTGAAGCGTCAATCGACTTTCTGAGGGATCGAGTCCAAGTGATCGAGGAGGAGAATCCTTGTAGGGACGAGGTCGAAGCCATGAAGGCAGAGATCCAAGAGATCATCAAGACCGAGCTTGCCCTATGCAAGATGAGCATCACGAATGGGACGACGCCCATTCA
This sequence comes from Eucalyptus sp. ANBG9806169, assembly GCA_014182395.1. Lineage (NCBI taxonomy): Eukaryota > Viridiplantae > Streptophyta > Magnoliopsida > Myrtales > Myrtaceae > Eucalyptus > Eucalyptus sp. ANBG9806169. The sequence goes on along the minus strand of CM024581.1, from coordinate 27,415,403 downwards.
AGCAGTTCCCAAGCTAGAGGTATCAAAGCCCAAAGAATTCAAAGGCAACCAATTCGCCAAGGAGGTGGACAATTCGTATGGAGCATGCAGTACTTTAGTGCCATCAACATCCAAGATAAAGTGATCAAGGCTAGAACCTCTTCAATGTTCCTCACTGATACCGTAACGCTTTGGTGGCGTAATAGGTGCGACGAGACATAGTGCGGTACCGATCCCGTGAACACATAGGACGACTTCGTGAAGGAGTTCCTGGACTACTTCTTCCCTAAGTTTGTTAGCAAGAGGCTCGTAGCAAGCTTCATCGCCTTAAATAGAGAGGGATGATTTGAGAGTACATGAGGGAATTCACCGAGCTCAAACTCCAAATCCACAATCTTAGAGAGGAGGAGGCTCTCGGAGAGTTCATGGATGGACTCAAGCCATGGGCGCAACTCAAGCTTAAACATCGGGACGTGAAGAGTCTCACGAGAGAACTAAGCATGGTCGGATCCCTCATCGACCTCACCAAGGCCGAACCAAAGAACCAAGCAAGGGATTGGAGGTCCTGAGAATGAAGGAGGAAACACTCCCCAAGACCCACACGACCAAGGCGTTCGAGCCAAGTCATGGGGAGAAGGAGTGTCCAAGCCGTCCTTCCAAAAAGGTTGATCCCAGGTGGATTACACTATGAGTAAGTTTGACCAACTCCCGACATCTCCTTGCTTCATTTGTAAAGGTCCGCATTGGACCCAAAAGTACCCGAAGAAGGGCAAGATCAACACTCTCCTTGCCATAGAAGAGGAGGGGCCCAAAGAAGAGAAGAGACAAATCCGGCTTGGAACCGTGAAGTACATCAATGACGTTCAAGCCCAGTCGCCGTTCGAAAAGAAGGAAACTACCTTGAACACGGACATGTTCTTTATAAAGATTGAGGTATGTTGGCAAGCCCTATACGCCTTGGTTGACACGGGCCCTTTGAACATGTTCATGTCCATTGAGATAGCCAGGGCCTTGGGACTTTACGTGGAGCCAAATGGGAAATCGTTCAAGGCCGTCAACTCAGACGAACTCACGAGCATAGGAACAACTCCTGATGTGGACGTCCGAATCAGAAGATGGAATGGCAAGCTCTTATTCAAGTGTTGACACCTAATTTTTGCCATTTTTATTGGAACTTAATTGAATAAATAATTAGGGATTAGTCTTTAAACAAAAGATTTAAAAAAAGAAGAAGTAAAAAAGTAAAGTAAATAATTTTCATTAAAATGTATCGTGTTTTCATTAAATTGCATGGCATATAGACATTAGAAACATTTGCATTAATAGAAATAGAGCCTTTTATTAAAAAAAAAATAATTAAAAGAACTGTTTTTTAAAATTTATTATTTAAAAAAGAAAAAGAAAAAGAAAGAAGGATCGGTCTGGGGCTAGGCTGGCCTAGCCTTCTCTCTTTACCCTTCTCCATCCCTCCTTTTTTTTTTTTGGGCCAAACCCATTTCCCTTTGTTCTTTTCCTGGCCCGGCCCACGCGCCATCTTCTTCCTCCTACCTCCCTCACGCGACGCGCGCTCCTCTGTGGTGACAAAGACGTACAGGAGCAGAAAGCAAAAACAGCGGTGATCAGCGGGTCGGGATCAGGCCGGCCGGCAAGCTGATAGCGGCAGAAGCCATGCGTGCTTGCCGGTCGCCTTTAAGAGGGAGAGAGGAGGGCTTATTTCAGTTTTTTTTTTTTTTTTTTTGGAGAGGCTGGGTTGTGGCCGAGAGAGAGCAATAGAGGCAGAGAGTGGGGGAACTCGGGAGAGTTTTGAGTGAGTGAGAGGGAGAGAAGTAGAGAGTAAGATAGCTCGAGAAGGTGGTCAACCGTCGTCGGAGCTCGTTGATCAGCTGCTGTTTGCCGCTGCGCTCCCCTCCACCCCCAAACCGGGGAGGTCATTCCCGAGTACGTCTGCCCTTTTTTTTTTTGCGGAGCGTCGGACCAGAGCTCGTGGTCGACCAATTCGCATGAGCTTCGGTCTTGGTCCTCGCCCGAAATTCCATCGTGCTCCTGTTCTTCCTCAGACAGCGTATGTATGCTTATTGTAATGCTTTATACAAATGTTTGTTCGTGTTCAGTGTTATGGTCGAGACTTGTTATTTTTGTTCAAACTCAAGTTGAATGCGATAAACTTGTCCCTAAGCCGATCTGGAATAGTGCTTGTGTATCGCGTGTTGATCTTGGCCCGAACTCGAGCCTCGAACGAGTCTATGTTTATCCCTTTAGTTAGTGCGTTTTATGTGTTTGATGAAATGCCTTCAAGAAAACCGAAGAGCGGTTCATGTTTTAAGGCAAGACCAACTCGTTTTTGCCCCCATGCCTGCTGAATCCTGCTTGCTTTGCTCATATTCATAGTGTTTTCGTAGTGTTCGCGAGAAATATTCGTGTGTATTCGAGTCGTCGAGGTTTTTCTTCATGCTGGAAAATGAGTTAGTGGTCGCCAGAATAGGTGGCCGACGGTGGTCATCGTCGGTCGGAACGAATGACTGGCGCCAGATGGTAGCTTGGCGACCCCCCAAACACCGGTGAGGGTTCGCCGTGGTGTTGATTTTGGTTCGGTGAAGATGGTGCAGAATGAGGAAGAAGTGTCGGGGAAGAAGAAGACGCACGAAGAAGAAGGCACGTGAAGAAGAACGCCAAAGGGGAAATGAAAAAGAAGAGAAAAAAAGAAATAAAAAAGGAGTAATGAAAAGAAATGAAAAAAGACAAAAGGAAAGAAAAGACGGTGGATGCAGACGTTCGATGAAGAAGGCATGAACGCATGAAGAAGGAGTGTAGGCGAATAAGACAATAGGGAAAAGACAAAAAGAGGAAAAAAAAGAAAAAAAAATATATAGAAAAGTTTCTTTTCTTAATCCAATCGGGTCAGATCTGGGTTTGGTTTGGGTTGGCGAGTCGGATTGGGTTTACAGTTTGAACCTGCTATTCCAAATATGATAATATTAAATATTAAAAATATATTGAAAAAATTCAAAAATATTAAAAATTAAGAAAAATTCCAAAATTTTCTTAGAAAATTCAAAATTGGGAAAAGTCTAAACATTTCAATAGTAATTAGAAAAATAACAAAAAAAAAATCCAGAAGATTAAAAAAATCCAGAACGTTTTGGAAAATTCGAAAATTCAATTTTTCCGAAAAATCCAAAAAAAAAAATAAAAAAATAAACAAATCTTGAAAAATGTTAAAATTAATCTTTTGGGTTATTTTCTCCTGAAAAATGGAAGTTTTTTAATTTAGAATCCTGCTCAAGATTGACCAAGTCATTAGAGTTCTACCTTAAGGTTTTGATTGTCCTTAAAGATGAATATCCTTAATTGTGCAATATTGGTATGGTGATTTTAGCTCCCCTTTAGTCTAGTTGGGATTAGTATTTATCTTTTCCTTAGAGTTAAATCTTTGCTATCTCGTGAAATGTATTTAATGCTTCCCTTGGTTGCTAATTGTTACGTGAATGGTTGTGCCCTCGTATAATTATCTCACATGTTAGTGGGATAGGTATAAAATCAAACCAAACTGCTTGATGAAAACATCATTTTTTTTAAATAAACAAGATTAGGTATCGAAATGGCATTAATTTGTTAGTTAGTGTAATTAAGTTTCCGAACCTAGATTCTCTAGTTGCGTAGGAAGTAAGGTATACTCCCATATCTCACTTGGTTTCTAGCTGACCCCAAGGTTATTGACGACTCCTTATTACAAAATTCTTATCAACCCTCCAATATCACGTGAGGTATGGGCTTGGGAGAGCTCGTACTTGATTATGGGTTATAGGCCCATCTTTTAGGCAATACCCCTAAACTTATGGCTTGTCTCAAGAGGTAGGTCGCAACATCAAGGTAATCCCTCTCGATGACTGTGATCTTATTTTGAGCATGCAATTCTTTCATAGTGTGAGGTCCATGATCGACATGAGGACCAAGACTATTATGATCCTCAATCCATAATTCTTGGTGCTGATCCCCATAATGAAAGGAGCGATCAACACAAAGACCATCGCCATGATCCGACGCCTCGAAAAAAGTTTGAAGGCCGAGAAGCGCATGATCGAGTCACAACCAAAGCCACCGTCGCGACCTAATTTTTGAGTGAATCACCTAAAACTAAGTTAATGGATTACTAAGTCCAAAGACTTGGCACAGACCCTCCCAAGCCCTACCAATCGCGACTTGATATTAAGAAATTAACCCATTTAAACATGCAATTATACTCAATTAACCAATTAGGGTTAATTAGAAACCCAAATAAAGTATGGGAGAATACTTTATTTTTGCTAACTAGAGATTCAAAGTCCGGGGACATGGTTACGCTAGATTAATCTAACGCCCTTTTGGTACATTTTATTTAATTTCAAAATATTTTGCAGGCATTATTAATTAATTTTAATTGAATATACTAACATGCAAATGGTGGTTATGCGGGTGCACAATCAAAAAAAATAACATTCAATAAACTGAAGTGATAAATTGTAATAAATTATAAACTACAACTTGATTTAGGTCCACTCTCTAAAGAAAAACTTACAAAAATGCTAATCAAAATGCATGCCCTAAACATGATTTCTAAATGACATGACACCTAATTTTTCTTTTTCTTTTAAAAAAAATGTTAATTATATGCAATCTTAATCTAAATTTGATATGCATGAGTTTTACTTTAATGACATATGAGATGCAATTCATGTGACATAATTTAAATCATTACAATATGTGTGCAATCTAATTTACATAACCCTAAATATGCATGTGCTATATGATATGGGATGTATGACGTGGTAATTCTATATGCATGTTCTTTTTATGATTTTTTAATGATTTTTTTTATTACACATATGCAACCTACACTAACAATGATGACATGAAATGGGATTAATTATGAACTAACCTATTAACTAACCAAATAAATGACTTTTGTGTTTTCTTTTTTTTTTTTTATTAAAAAAAAACAACTACACGACGGGAATATTAAAGCATTAACCTACGATCCACTAATTAAAGCGCAACATATGGTGTGCACATTATGAAATCTATATAACCTAAATAACATTTTTTTTGTTCTTTTTTGTTTTGATTTTATTAAAGGAAAATTATCCTAATTCTACATGAATCTTAAAAAAACTAAAATGCATTGATTTAAACATGAAATGTTTATGGACCTAAATACCTAATATGATGCATAATATGTGATGAGCAAATAACAATAGCAAAAAAAAATCCATTCCTATAAATCAATGGCATATTATTTTAATATAAATCAATGATGCAAAGCAATTCATGAATTTTGCCATGAAAAGTCGAAATAATCAAAAATCTAATCCGACGTCTCGCGGCTCAATATTTTTGATTATCATGACTTAATACGACAAATTTCTTAAATCGGGTGAATCACCTAAAACTAGGTTAATGGATTACTAAGTCCGAAAGACTTAACGCGGACTCTCCCAAGCCCTACCAATCGCGACTTGATACTAAGAAAAGAACCATTAAAACATGCAATTATATTTCAAATTGGAGCCGCCACTAACCAATTAGGGCTAATTAGAAACCCAGGTAAAGTATAGGAGAATACTTTACATTTTACGAACTAGAGATTTAATGGATTCGGGGACATAGTTACGCTAGATTAATCTAACGCCCTTTCGGTACCTTAAAAAAAAACATTTTTTTGCAGGCAGTCTTGATTAATTTTAACCTAAGATACTAATATGCAAATGGTGGTCATGCGGGTATACAATCAATTAAATAACATTCAATAAATCAAAATGCTAAGAAATTGTAAACCACAACTTTATTAAAGTCCACTCTCTAAGAAAACAATTTAAAAAAAAAACGGTTCTAAAAATGCATGCCCTAAACATGATTTCTAAATGACATGACACCTAAATTATTATTATGCAATCTTAATCTAAAATTAATATGCATGAATTTTACTTTAATGATATGTGAAATGCAATTTATATGGCCTAATTTGAACTATATGTATGCAATCTAATTTAAATAATGATGATATGAAATGGGATTAATTATGAACTCATTTATTAATTAATCAAGAAAATGATTTTTTGTTTTTTTAATGACTAAATAATTTCTATTAGAAGAAACATAGTGATGCAATGCTAACTTTTTTATCTAAATAAAAAAACTAATTAAGCTATTCAAAATGGAATGATTTCCTAATTCAACTTCGGGATTAATTTGATTTAAACCCCATTTGTTTTAGAAAATCATTATTCCTTTTAATTTTTTTTATTATCTTTTTATATTATGAAAACATGCAAACTTTTCCTAAAAATAATCCTAAAGGTTAATTTAAACCTACGTGTCTTAATTTAATAAACCTATATGACCTATATGCTCATGCAAATTTTTAACTTTTCACTATTTCCTTTTTTAATTTTCATTTTTTAAACAAGCAATTATTTTTACATAAAAACTAAGATAAGAATTAAAATAATTGAAAAGATAATCCGTTGTCGATGGATTAAGTTAACAATTATTTTAGCTCTATAAATCACAACGAAGAAATCAAAATAATTACAAATTTGGTCCGAAGTCTTACGGACCAAATTAAATAATTATTGTGATTTAACAATTGAAATTCTACCAAAACAAACTCAAAATTATTATAATTAAAAAAGTGACCCGATGTCTCGGATCAAATTAATAACTATAGTAATTTGAGGTAAAATCTACGGATAATGCATATAGAAATTGCGAATATTAACACCCAACATTTAAACAACTAAACTAAATATGTTATCAAATGAAATAAACAGGAAAATAAATATAAAAGATAAACAAACAACCTAAACTACAAAGTAATAAACTACAAAGTAATGAAAAATAAAAATAAAGAAGTAAAACTTCCTAAGGATAAACCAACAGGGACAAGGCAAGGCAGAGCATAAGATGGCTGAAGGCCGGAAGCGAAATGGCACCGATGGCTGGTTTTGGGGCTCCGGTGAGATCGGGCGAAATCCGGAGAAGGTAAACCTGCAATAAAACAGGGGATAGCTTCGAGCAATAGGTGGATTCGCGGGTTGCTGGTGTGGACCCGCGATGGGTGTATCGGCGGCGAACGGACCGGCAATGGACTTCGGTGAGGGGAGGCAGGAGCAGCAGGTGGCGGAGCAGCGGTGTGGTGCTCGTTAGGCGTCGGTCACCGGCAGAAACGAACAGGGCAGAGGGCCACGCCGAGTCTTCGGATCACTGGGTCCGTGGGCGGTCCACGTCGAGCTCCGGTGCAGGGGCGAGACCGTCGGGGCAATCGTTGGGCGTCGGAGAAGGGCGGTGGCGTCTTCACGGGCTTCGGACGGCGACCGGATGTGCAGGTGGCGGAGGCGGAGGCTCGGCTTGACCGGCGGTGATGTGGAGGGGCACAGGAGCGGCGCTCGGATGGAGTGCTCGTGGACCGGCGCGGGATGCACGTCGGGGGTGGATCCGGCGAGGCGAGATCAGCAGCCGGCTTGGCGGAGGCGGCTGCACAGGGGGACCGAGGAGTTCCAGGCGCCGGCGTCGCTCGGAAGCGATCTGGGTGCGGGCGTTGTAGGCGGAGGACTCCGGGTCGTGGTGAGCTTCGGCTTCCGGCGGTGCTACTGATTTGGGCTGCTGGGCGGTGACCGAAACGGCGGCGGTGGTCGCGCGCGGGGGCGTAGCAGGGAGGAGCTTGGGCGGCAGCAGGGGTTCGGGCGGAGGGACGCAGCAAAAGAGCCCCTTTGGAGAAGATGAACAGTAGGGGTTAAATCACCCCTACTATTTCTCCTTTTACTTTTGCTTTTTGCTTCTTCTTCACGCTCGATGGCTTCAATCTCCTTTCTTCACTTCTTTTTTTTTGACTTTTCTCTTCTGACACTCTCTCTCACACCTGTCTCTCTCACTCTCTGCGGAAGCTTCTGAGATGGATATTCAAAAATAAAATCACACATCAAAATTCAAAAAAATTTCAAGCCAAGATTATCCTTTATTTCTAATTTAAATTAAAAAAAAAGAAAAAAAAAAAAAACTGATTTTTTTTTTTTGAATTTTGAAATGGAAATATATTTTCAACAATTTTTTGAAACCAAATTTAATTTATTATTCTAAAAATATTAGGTGTCACATCGGGTAATGGCAAAAATAAATCCAAAACAAATCAAGTTAGAATATATAAAAAAAAAACTATGAGTTCGAGTTGAACTAAATTTAGCCTAAGAATTTTACCTATTCATGGGTACGGCTTTCTCGAGGGGTGGCGCCGGCACGAATGGTTGCCTGTGATGGTGGCTCACCGAAGGTGATGGGTCTTGGTGGAACAAGGGCCGTTCGTCGGAGCTCCGGCGAGGTTCGGGCGGTAACCGGACCTGCAACAAAAACAGAGGATGCAGCAAGTGGCGGAGCTCGGGGCGGAGGCCTGCGATCGCGGATGAGCGGCGACCGGACGGTGGCGGAGCTCGGGGCGGAGGCGCAGGCGGTGCAGGGCGTCGGGCGAGGAGGCGTCGGTGACGGTTGGATCGCGGAATCTGCAGGTCGCGGCTTCGGAAGTGCGGCGATCGGGAGTCGGTGAAGCAGGAGTAGAAACGGCGTCAAGTGCCGGGCTCCGAGCGGTGGTACGGCTACAGGCGGAGCAGAGGGGCAGCACGGCGTCGAGTGCTGGTGCGATGGGCAGCAGCGGAACGGCGTGCAGCTTCGCGGAGGGTGGCTGCGGAGGAGGTCGTCGGACGCCGAAGCTGCTGTGGTGGCGGCGACGATGGGCAGATCGCGGGCCACCAGGTTGCTGGGCGCGGGTTGCAGAGGTGTGGTGGCGTCGGACTCCGACGAAGGATGCGATTGCTGGACGCCGGGACGGCGGTGCTCGTGGAGATGCAGGGACGTTGGCTGCTCAAGGTTGCAGCGGAGGTGTTGGATCAACGGCGTCGGCGACGGATGGAGAGCAGGGGCGGCAGAGGCATCATCGCGACTTCGGGGACTGTTCTTCAATCGTCGTCGCCGGCTCTGGTGTGGGTCTCGCGGACGGAGGCCCGCGGGGGAAAGAAGACCCACACGAAGAAGACAACCTTTGGGCTTTTTTTTTTTTTTTTTTTCTCTCTTTCCTCACGTCACTCACGTTTCTCTATGTCGCTGCCTGCACATTTCTTCTGCGTCTCTTCTCTCTGTTGCACTTTTCACTTTTTCAGCAGAGCTTCTGCTGACTTCTCTCCTCCCCGAAGACTTTTTCCTTTCTTTTTTTACCAGGAGAAACTCTCCTCACTTTTCTTCTTTCTTTTCACTTGTGTATTCTTTTCTCCTTCGACGAAGACGAAGAGAAGCCCCCAAACGACAGAATTTTTTTTGCTTTGAATTTTTTCGAATTCGCCCCCCTGTTTCGAAGCCTCGGACTCTCCATTTATAGAGCAGAAAGCAAATCAAGTTTGTTTTGTAGGTGGAGATTTTCACTCAATCACTTAATAACAAAGTGGCTCCAAAATCACACGGCTGTTGAACTTTTGAATTCAATTTTTTTTTAAAAAAAATTTCCTTCTAATCCAATATTATCTTCTATTTAAATTAGGTGTCAACAGCCACCATCCTTGGAGAAGCCGAAGGTAGAGTTGGATTCTCTTACTCCAACTCATGACATGATGATCCAAGTGCTCTTCCTCGAGGTTGAGTGCTTGCCGCGTGCCATGCCCGAGCCAAAGTTGGAGCGGTATTCTCTATCGTTCAAGAGGCTAAGAACCAAGCGAAATTGGATCAAGAGGGCTTGAGCTCGTGCCAAGAAGATCGCTCTCCAAGCCAAGAGTGACGAGGGCGTGGCTTGAATGAGTGGGGGAGAATATCATAGTCACGAGGTTCCCGTGACTAAGGGATTGTGCATTTTCGAGGAAGACCTCCCGAGGTTGCCCGGGTTTCTCGCAAAAGCTTCTGGAATGTTCCAAGGGCGGACGATACGGTAATTGCGCTGAGGTTTAGAACTCTCTCGGCATGAAGGTCAATAGTTGGTAGGTTGGGCGGTATGATCTTGTCCGCCGGATGAAATTTCGATCAATAGTTGTAATATGAGGGCCTCAAGTATAAAATGGGTGTCCTCCCCCTTATTTGTATCAATCTAACTATTTAGAGCTCCTTTCTCTCTTCTAGAGCTTCTTTTTCTAAAAAATTTCTCCCTCTACGATCCGGATGAGCAAGCGAGCGAGTGATCAATCCAAGCAAGGCTTGACTTAAGCGCCCTGACGATCCAAATGATCCCAAAAGAGCCTAAGTCGCCGCACGATCACAATCCCAAACCATCGGTCCGTGATACATGCATGAGACATTGCAAGAATATGTGGGCATTATGTGACCTCTCATGCAAATCTCTTTCAAGAGATCTCACGCAAATTTCTTTCAAGAGACATGTGGTCTCTCATGCAAAGGATTTTAAGAGATAAGTGGCAAATGGAATAATGTCAATTGAGGAGAATTCATTCCCCTTGAGCCATGTATATGAGTAAACCTCTATACATTTTACCCAAAGTAAAGATGATTATTATAACCGAATAACCCATGACATCATTTGTATAAATATATAATAATTAGTACTAATCATCTAAAGTTTAAACAATGTAAAATAATCGATGACATCTGAATTCACCAAAATCATGGTTAAACCATACTGAACATTTAGGAAAATCTCGAGTTAGAATAATTTGAAACTTGACAATCACAACATATAATTTGAAGGATATTTGTGCCCATCAAAAATCAAGATGATAGTACATTAGTTGACACCACTTTAACTATCCACGTATGCATCAACGTTCATTAATTTTTGAACTCGTCGAACCTGAGACGATTACATTCGTCGAAAATTATCCTCTGTGCCTCACACAATTTACAATCCAATTATTAATTCTGCGTGTCAACCTAATTCTTAAGATAAATAGTTCTTAGCCTTATAAACAAAATATAATTATTAGACAAAAATTCTCAACGTCTAAATGTTATTATGAAAAATTCGGATGTCACACTTTTTCCTTATTTCTTTTCTAGGACCAGACCATGCAAATGATGTGTCAAGTGGTTGCACGTGAACTCAAGTAAATGCAGCTCACAGATTCTCATCCTCGGGACTACCTTATTTTTTACTACTTCGGCAAAAGGGAAGACATTTCTGGTCAACCTTCTCCAACTAATGGGGTAATGCTTTTTACAGTGTGTTTTTGACTTGTTTTAAGGTCATTGAAAGTTGAATTTTGACTACTTGCCAATGATCTATTTCACTAATCATCGAGTTTGCAAGCTCAAGACCCTATTCAGCAGTGCATGAATGCATAGCATGGTTCATAGGGTGGTAAATGGTGAGCGAGCCAAGTCGGGTCGAATTTGATATTGCACCCAAGCTCAAATCGACTTGCATACTGTGGGCTCAAAACTCGGCCCAAGCTCAATTGAGTATAAAAAAATTTGGGCTCACTTTTGACTTGATCTTGACTCGATTATAAAAAAGTTATGTATGAACACAAGCTTGAGTTTAGTAAGCTCAAACTTATCTTAGTTTTAATGACTTTTGTGTCTTTTTTTGTAACTAAAAAATACATTTGAAAAGAACAAAAGAAGGTTGACGGGACTCGGGACTGCGTTGGGCTGAGTATAGGTGAGTTCGAACTTGGCTTGATGAAATACTTAATTAGCTCCAGCTCGATTATAAATAAGGTGAGTCCATCTCAAGTAATCATCCGAGAGGAGCCTGAGTCAAATTGACACATTGTCAGTCAGCTTTTCTCATCATCTAATTTGATGAACCTTGGATCTGATGTTTTCTAACATGTTATGGCAGGTCTCAGAAGCGTACAAGTCCCAGCCATTTAAGATAAATGTTCATGCTAGAGGAATGGATGTGGATGATGAGTACGACTTATTGGAATCAGCAAATATAAACCAAAGATCATTGGCTGATACCAAAGGTGCTGAGATTGCCATGGGTGCATATCAGCCGCATCGCACTTGGGCATTAAAGAAGGGGCATCCACGTGGTCAGCTTGTCGTCTTGTGGCTTCTTTGCGTAATCCTAATTTCTGATTTGAGGATGTCTGCGCTAGCTTTTTCAAGCAAGTATGCAATGAATCTTTGGAATACAAATCAGTTCACACTTGTTGAACTGGTTGTAACAAAGCCGAGAACACCAATTTCAAGTCAGATTTATAAGGAAGTCATTAGAATTCATGACTTTTTTCTGGACAACCTAATATGGAGAAAAGAATTCAAAACAGTTTCTACTCTGATATTTGTTTTGTCATGGTGAATGCAGTCACATCTAAAATAGGTTGCCGTGACTGGTGAATGGAGTAATGGGCTCTCAGAGATATATGCATTCCGCATCGAGATACATATTTTGGGTATGATTGTTGTGTGTTTGCATTTTTTGCCCATCTGTCTAGGTATATGGATACAGAATGTCCCTGTGGGCAGAACATCTTGGGGAAGTGCAAGAATGCTTTGATGAGCGTGGCATTTTAGAATGTGTGAAGAAAGTGAATGAGATAGCTGAAAAAAACTGGAACAACCTGGCTAAAGGTTCATTATAGGGCCACCGTCTCCGATATCCCATACAGGTGGACCAAGATGGGAATGTTGGGCCATCGCAAGGATCTGAGGAGTTCTCTGATGTTAGTGGTAAAGTTGTCGATTCTCATTCCACCACAATCCTCGATGTTCTGACAACTTAAGTTCTGTCCGACTCCATGTCCATCTAGTCCTAGGGGCTGCAAAGATGTTTCCTGGGCTGTCGCGTCATTTTCTCTGTGTATAAGTTGTATGATTTCTGTCTAATTGTTTCTGAGTGGTGCGGCAGTTCAGATTATTCTTTCATTATTTTATTTTTACCGTAGCTATCTGAATCTTTCCCGTACACCTACACAATGAGGATCCTCAGCGGTGATCGCATCAATGGTGTGAATATCTTATTTGAACAGCCTAGTATCTCTTGGACTTTGGTTTGAAGGTTTCTGTTATTACAATCTGGGTGCATCTGTGCTTGTGTTTTAGAGGATATTGATGTAACGTGGAAATCGGTGTACAAATGTAGTTGAAAACTACTTCGCTTGTTATGAAGTATTTGATGCCTACAGTTTGAAATGAGTAAATCTCAGAGATGCAAGAATCATTTTATGAGATCATTCTTGGCACATATTCATTCATTCTAACCCCCCAAATATTTATCTGGGGTGACTTTTGGCAAATTTTATGGCATTCAAAATTTACTTTTACTTCACAGGAAATACTTGGAATCTTGTAAAATACACATATATTTGTGCACTAAAAGTTCTAAACTTTATTACGAAAATGTGATTGAGTTCAAAAAGGGCAATTGAGTACTTATGATTTTATCAATATCCCCAATTTGCCATTACAACTAAAATGTACACCTAGACTTATAATCCTGTGTATGCTTATCTTTCTCGTTTCGTTTCATGCATGGCACGAATCGCATGCACATCCAATAACAATTACATAACCATGTACATCAACATTAATCTCCCGATACTTTCCATATTGTAAAGTGGGCTTTTGAAAAATTCTATGCGTCTCAACATCTCTATCCTACATGTTGCAGATTAGCATCAATGCAAATTGCGAGGCATTAATTCCAACATGGCTTATTTCTCAATTTTCTCTTAATCTAGATTTACTAATCAAATTAAGTACTAAATTCTATATATTTGCTAATTGATCCATGTGAAAATCTAACACTATATTAAATTATCAAAACAATCCACTTTTCAAAATGGTTTTGCAATTAAGTGCAAATTTTGACTAGTTAGATAAAATGTTAGTTAATTTTGTAATAAACCAAGAACCTACCACCATAAGTGTAAACAGCTCCCATAGTTTTCAGTTACAATATGAGACCTTAACTTATTGAAATTACAAAATTGCCCCTATTCTACAATTCTTACATTTTTTTACCAAATTTCATTTCATTTAATTAATCTAACTTAATCACTAATCAATAATTTTGACCAATGAAGTTTGCTGTTAGCAGAAGAATTTATATGCCGTGAATATATATTTCTTTTCTTTCTTGTACGACACAAAATGATTGTTGCATCTGTTTACATTCATAGTTTCATCTTTCTAATACCTCTACTCATCAAAGTCATTCAAAATCCTCTTGAAATCATTCAACCATTTTTTTATTTATGAAATATATCCATTATCTATACAACAACTCATAGCATCTTCTAATGGCATCATAAACACAATGGATCTTTCATGCAATATCAATAACAATTTCAAGATAAAAGCACCGGTAGGCATCAATGGCCATCATTCTCACCTTAAATCTACATGGCATCACCCATGATACAAAATCATATAAATTCGTCTATACATAATTTTGCGTCTTATTAGCTCATCAGGTTCTTTTAACAACATGAATGGATAATATTATTTATACTTTAAGCTAAAACCAAATAAGGATCAAGATTACTAAGAGAATCAACCCAGTTTACCCCCTAAAGATTCACTTGCCTTGGATGGAAAGTTTGAGTGATGCAATCTCGAATTAACACTACTTAAGCAAATCAAACACCTAATTCAACACTCGTCTACAAATCAATAATGTTGTTACTCATGTGACTACCTACAATTGTCGACAAAAAAACAATTTTCATGAAAGATATTTTGGTACCGAAGAAATTCCCGCGAAACAAACTCAATGAATTTTCACTTTTGATAATCATCCTATATGCCTATCTAGCCATTTGGTCATGCCTAAAAATACTACGCGGACACGTTTTTTACTATCAATCTGCGATAACAAACTCATGCACTAATTGTTATTCACTTATCCATATTAAAATTAGTATAGTAAAATTACTTCACCAATTGATTTTTTTCTCAATTATGACATATAATCAGATATTGTGAAAACCAATAAGTTCTACGTTCATGAACCTTCAAAGCATTTTCATCAATTCTAACTTGCGTCACCCTTTTTGACCATTTAAAAGATTTAATAATCCTTAACAAAGTCACATACTTAAATATCACAGCTTCAAAAGCTAATTTTTTAAAATTTTCCTAACTTAACAAATTCATCGACAGGTTCGTAATTAATCAAAACTATCGAACAATTCATTAAGACCATGAATCATCTTAATATCCTAAATAACATTAGGAAGCGAGGAAGCTTCAAGATGTCATGCTACGGCTATGATGCGGTGGAGCAATCACATGTCAACTGGTTCACCGTGAGCCGTGCACCTCCTCTTCCCTTCATGGGTCAGTCCGTTGTGTAGAGGGAGGAGATGGCATCGGCCTAAGTGATCGTGTGACCAGCTCCACGATCTCTAAGCCTAGACAAGACATGAGGTCCTCGCGACCCGACTTAGAGGCCCCGTTCCGAGAATCCGTATTAGAAAAATTTGTACAATTATTTCATCTCACTGAAGAATATATTTCATGTGATATATACATTATAATTCAATCCGAAGAGCTATGTCAAGTCATGATGGTGATGATGGGATTTCATCGACTAATCATAATTTTTCACCCATTATGAAATTCATTTGTGACAAGTTATACCAAACCCTTTTTGTTTGTACATATCTCAATTTAAAGTAACTTTTTATCTCATGTGATACTGTCGCAATAACCTATCATTGGGTTAAAAACTTCTATCATAATTTTTAGACATCGAATATTGGATAGTGTCACACGGGATTTTCTTGAGTTCATTAATCAGTTGCCATATGTACACAACTGATTTGCCAGATAATCACATAGAAAATAGAAAGTAAAAACGAGAAAGAGAATTGCGGCTCCCATTACTCTCACTTTAAATTTCTCTTTTTCTATCTTTCTCAAATTGCAGCTCCCATTACTCTCCCTCTCTCTCTCTCTCTCTCTCTTCACTTCCTTTTCTTCTTCAT
Organism: Eucalyptus sp. ANBG9806169; assembly: GCA_014182395.1. Lineage (NCBI taxonomy): Eukaryota > Viridiplantae > Streptophyta > Magnoliopsida > Myrtales > Myrtaceae > Eucalyptus > Eucalyptus sp. ANBG9806169. The sequence goes on along the minus strand of CM024581.1, from coordinate 27,399,525 downwards.
CCTTCACCAACTATCCCAATGGATAGGGAATATGAATCACATCTCAACACAGCTCCACTCCCACTTTAAATTTCGCTTTTTCTATCTTTCTCAAATTGCAGCTCCCATTACTCTCTCTCTCTCTCTCTCTCTCTCTCTCTCTCTCTTCACTTCCGTTTCTTCTTCATCCTTCACCAACTATCCCAATGGATAGGGAATATGAATCACATCTCAACAGGGCTGCACCACCTCTTTATTCCATGCCCACTTTATTACTAACTTCAAATTTCTCTCTCTCTCTCTCTCTCTCTCTCTCTCTCTCTCTCTCTCTCTCTCTGTTTTTCTCAAATTGCAACTCTCATCACTCGCTCTCTCTTCTCACTTCCTTTTCTTCCGTGACACGTCATCCCGTGCGAATTATTGTTTGCGTGTTTGGTGAAACTAGTCGTAGCTGTAACACATCATTCTATGCAAGTTGTCGTTTGTGTATTTGGTGAGACTATGTGGGGGAAAAGTACCAAAACAGTCTTAAACCTTTTGTATCGGTACCAAGTCAGTCCTAAACTTTTCAATTAGACCAATTTAGTCATAAACATTTTCATATTGGTACCAATTCAGTCGTTTAGGACCGTTTTGGTACTTTCCCGACTATGTGGCATCTTGCGAGTTGTCGTTTGCGTGTTTGGTGAGACTATGTGGCATCTTGCGAGTTGTCGTTTGCGTGTTTGGTGAGACTATGTGGCATCTTGCGAGTTGTCGTTTGCGTGTTTGGTGAGACTATGTGGCATCCTTCTCATTGTCGTTTGTGTGTCACCACTGTGACACGTCATTCTATGCGAGTTGTCATTTGCGTGCTTGGTGTCATTCCATGTAAGTTGTTTGCGTGTTTAGTGAGACTATGTGGCATTATTCTCGTTGTCGGGAGTGCGTAATAGAAACCCAATACTTTCTTCTAGAAAGAGACTATGTGGTATTATTCTTGTTGTCGGGAGTGTATAGTAGAAGTCATATACCTTCTTCTACGGAAATCGTTAAGAGGGTGGTCAAGTTTGAGCCAATGGATGTATCCAGTTGGACTCATATCCGATGTACGACTTTTCTAACATAATTCACATGCAACACTCGTGATGGTTTCTTGAGTTTCCAATATGCACCCCTTGTTGTCTGGACTACGAACTCTGGTTGTCATCGTTTGGAAAACAATGATATCATCTGCCATAACTTACATACAATACTGTGACATCTGTGACGTCATCTTTCTCGAGAAAAGAACACAATGAGTTGACAGCGAGAGGAGGGAGAGAGGGAAGCGCGCGAGAGGGAACCAAACAGGAGAAATTTGAAGCGTTTATGACGAAGTCAGGTGGGGCCCAATCAGTGTACACGTGACTAATCGATGGAATGGATACGAGGTGCTGGTGCTGGCGCTGGCGCCAGGCCACCGTCGCACGCGCACTCTGTCTTGTCTCTGGTAATGTCGGCGACATGCACGGCGCCGCCAATTTCACCGTTGCCCTCATCTCGTATGCTCCTCCTGAAACGGTGAAACCTGCAAAGTCGCCTTGGCTTTCTCTCTCTGCGCATGATTCCTTGCTCTCTCTTCTTCCTCAAGAAAGGCACTTCTCCGACCGACTCTCCCGGCCATATCATCCACCCCCCGGCCATCTCATCCACCATGCCTTTCTCTGTCAACCCATCTGCCCTTCCATCTCCGTCATCTTCCGGTCTCTCCCATGGCGGATTTGCTTCCGGTTCATGGCGTCTACCTCCACGGCGACCTCGACCTCCACATCATCTCCGCCTCCAACCTCCCCAACATGGACATGGTCTCCGGCCGCCTCCGCCGGTGCCTCTCCGCCTGCGCCCGGCCTCCCCGCTCCCCGACCCCGCCCCCGCCTCCCCATTCCTGGACCGCAGCGACCCCGACGCCCGCTGCCACGGGAAGGTCATCACCTCCGACCCCTACGTCACCGTCCGCGTGCCCCACGCCCCCATCGCCCGCACTCGCATCCTCCACAACATGCAGAACCCCTGGTGGGACCAGCGGTTCCGTATCCCCCTGGCTCACCCCGCCGTCGACTTGGAGTTCCACGTGAAGAACAGCAACCTGTTCTGCGCGCAGCTGATCGGCACTGTTAATATCTCGGCGCAAGAAATCAAATCTGGCGAGGTCATCTCCGGTTCGTTCCCGCTGAGAGGACCCTTAGCGAAGCCGAATTCCCGCCTCCAGCTCAAGTTGAAGTTCACGCCCGTGGAGAAGAACCCGGTGTACCAGTTCGGCATTGCCGGAGATCCTAACCATCAGGGAGTGAGGCACACTTATTTCCCCTTGAGAAAAGGGTGTGGCGTCAGGCTGTATCAGGACGCTCATGTGGTCGATGGGATGTCGCCTGATATTGAGTTGGAGAGTGATGCTGGAGGCGTCTATAGGCAAGAGAAGTGTTGGGAGGATATTTGTCACGCCATATCTGAGGCTCACCATTTGATATACATTGTTGGTTGGTCGGTTTCTTATAATATTAAGCTCGCTAGAGAGCGTACCCAGACCCGGCCAATGCCGCGAGGCGGGGACTTGACGCTTGGTGAATTGCTCAAGTATAAGTCAGAAGAGGGGGTGCGCGTTTTGTTGTTGATTTGGGATGATAAGACTTCGCGCGACAAGCATTTTATTAACAAGGTGAGAAGTTGTTTGTTTAAGTCGGATGGCGCTTGATCACATGCTTCCATCTGCTTATTTTAGTATATTGAGGTGGCATGTGGCATCGGCGATTACTATGTTGTTGTTGGTTCTGTTGTCCAGAGTATAATAATGGTTAGTGTATTTGCTACGAGGACCGCTTGTGTAGTGAGGAATTAGGGGATAGTGTCTCTCTCTTTGTTCCCGATATTGTCCCTACAAATGAATAAGGGTGCACGGGCGGCATTTCTTGCAGGAAGGGGTGATGCAGACACGTGATGAAGAAACTAGAGATTTTTTCAAGAATTCATCAGTGAACTGCGTGTTTGCACCCCGTGATGCCAGCAGTATGCTTGGCTATATTAAACAGCAGGTATGCTTTTCCTTGAATTCTTGCAGTTTCACCGCATGGACCTTTTATCAAAATCTTGACATTAGCACTAGTATTGGACAGCCGGGGTCTCTTTGTCATTTGCCATTGCCATAACCTCTTTCACATTTATGAGCTACAGGGCATTGCGATGTTTCGTTCCTCCCTCATGTCTTGGCAATTAGCTGCCTCGCATATTTGTAGTTGGAGATGCGTTTTATTGTAGAAATGTCATATGAAGTCGCTGAGGTGATTTGGCATTGGAGATGAATGTTCTTTATAAAGTGACTGATGGACTCTTTGGACTCTCATTTGGCCCACTCATAGAGCTAATGTCCTTTTTCATACTTTTAAAGTTGAACACTTGTTTATGAAGTTTCCTTGCAATTTTGGGTACCGTAAAGGTACTCTACTTTCTAAGGAAGATTCTGTGCTATACATAGTCCTCATTCATTAATTTGGAATGATTATCTTAAGGGATAAGCTTTGCTTTGTAATGTGCATTCGTTTTACTTAAACATGGCTGCATAAATCTTGTGAGAATGGACGGACTTTATCCTCTTTCTTGCTGGAGTTCCTTATGTGGTGTTGTGGTAATTCTGATAACCCAGATAACTGTTACAAGCTTGGACTGTATTATTTTTTTCTCCAGGTTGTTGGATCCATGTTCACACACCATCAAAAATGCATCCTAGTGGACACCGAGGCATTGGGTGATTACCGAAAAATAACTGCATTTATTGGAGGAATTGATCTCTGTGACGGGCGATATGATACACCTGAGCATCGGCTATTTCGCGATCTTGACACTGTTTTTAAGGACGACTTTCACAATCCTACATTTCCTGTGAGTCATTTGTCTATGCTTTTTGCCAAGCAGCTTTTCTTTTCTATTAAATACTCTTGTGTGAACTGTCTTATAATGTAGGTCAAATTTTAGGCTCTGGAGTGATAGAAGTCTTTTGAGCCCATTCTTTTTCCCAACTTTCCTGCATGAAGAGTGGCGTGATACTTGTACTCAAGAACTGATGTACCATCTCCATAATAACAGTCTGCCTATTTTTAATTATCTTAACTTTGTCGCATATGATGAATTACGATCATAAGTGTTGTGGTAGCATTAAAATTTTAAGAGTTAAATGATAATCAAAATCTGCGAATTTGAGGGGGTTTCTTTCCTTGTTTTTCAGAATTTATTGTCGTGGTTGCACATCAGAAGTGGATCGATTGTTACTAAAGCATATAGTGAACTTAACCTTTGACAGCCTT